>CM033278.1:27248311-27598311 GCA_019343175.1 Oedothorax gibbosus
TTAAAAAAATCCACAATATCGGTTACAATTTTTTCAAACAAAAGGTAGCCTCTTGTCCATAGATAGAAAAAAAACTCCATCGTGTTCATCGGGGCATTTGGGGAACCGTTTACACTGTAAAAGTTCCCTGTTCCAGTACATACTGCTGTTTGGAAAGATCCTTATAGAAATCCATCTCTACAATGGATGTTCAGATTAGGATTGCTCGAAAAGATTGAGCTATTTCTACTAACTGTAATGGGCGTTTTGTAGAAAATTAGAAAGGATTTTGAGGGGGAGTTCAATAAAAGAAAGTGATGTCTTGCTTTGTAATGTTCTTCGACCGGAAACAATAAAACATTGAAATTTTGAAATGGTTTACATTCTATAATTTAACTTAAACCATGAGTAATACAATAAAAATATTTTTTAAATGAACGTTATAGGAAGAAAAAAAATTGAAGCTACTAAATATATATCTGTACATTATATAAATACAGGTGGTATTTGTTCTAAAATAAATTTCTTTGGGCCATTTTTAGAATGCAATGCACGCAAGTTTTAAATTAGAATACTAAATTTTTCTTCACGTAATTATATTCTCAATGCAACTTAAAATCACTAAAATTATTTTCTTTTTCTAGGATATTAGCTCCTCTTTCTAACCACCTATAAGTTTTCCCACTTTCACATCATAAAGAAGGTTTTAACTTCAATACCCCCCTCCCCCCATTAAAATATCCCACTAATAGACATCTATACATATGGACTGATTTAAATTGAAACCAGAACGGAAAATGAAATTGGACTTGAATAAAGACTTGGCCGAAATGTATATTAAAATCTGAAAAGGTTTGCTTTGAAGCGGGACAGGTGGAGAGTTGTTGCGGCGGAGGCTTACATAAGGCTGTATTGCCACCTAAGCAGGGCCGGATTTCTAAATAGGCTAAGTAGGCTGTAGCCTAGAGCGTCAAAGTTTTGGGGCGGCAAATTTTACGAAAATTAAAGAGGCATTCGGCATCAAAAAATTATTATATAGATACTAATATTTTTAAGAAAGAAAACTAATAATTTATATTAAAGCGTACATCGTAAACGTACATACAGTACTAATATTTAGTTGTAACATGATAGCTGCGAGGGCAATTGCACCCCCTCCCCCGAAAATAGTAGAACGGTTTAAAAAATTATTTTGCTTATTATTTCGCTTTCGATTCAGAGTAAAGGTACATAGATGATTCTAATATGTAAAAAGAAAAAAAAAAGTCAGGAAAACTATCTGGCGCAAAATCGATCGTAGCCTACAAGCGGCAAATCTTTAAATCCGGCCCTGCACCTAAGAAGTAGAATAGTCATATACGGAGAATTTTTCCCCTGTGTCTTGTTTCTAAGACATATCCCCATCTTACACCCGTATATTAACGAAATTCGACACCAAATTAGGGCAACTCTTCTTTGTGTTAGGGCTAAAGTGAGGATGACGTAATATACTTAAATTTGAGAACAATTCGAATGTTCTTAAAATGGAATCCAATGAGCTCAAATTTCTTTTTTTACGATTTGAAAATTCAAAGTTCTCAAATTTAGGTCGTTATGATCGCATTTCTAATGCAACATTAGTTGAAATTAGTTATAATTTCTATTGTTTCTTGTTAAGTTGACTATATTGTTATTTGAGACGTACTGTGAGGGACAAATTTAGAAATTTTAAGTTAAGGGGGACCAGACCCCGAAATTTTTTTTTTAAAATGGTATTTCAATATTTTTAATGTTATAAAAATATGAAATCTTAGCTTTACAACTATAGCTTACAACAAAAAGTTAGAGCACTGGGAGTATTTTTATTGGGTATTTTTAAATGTTGTTTAGGTAAAATCCACTCATGGTCTATAAAATAGAAACCAAAATTTTTTCACTTTGAATGCTTATATCTAAAACTTACTTTTTTAATGTGCGGGTACTTTTTTTCTCAGAATCTACCATAAATATCAGCCTGAATCTTTTTATACGTACTTAAGAAGTTTGTTTCTAAAAATCGCCGGAGGGATTTGAGTATAACTATTTTACTTTTTTTTTTAATATTATTGATGTTTTTTAGGTAAAATAATGTAGTTTCACTTAAATAATTATAAGGTAAAAACTAAACAAAATTTTTGAAAACGCCTCTTGTAAAGTATAGTTGAACATCCATTTAATAACTAGTAAAAAATTTCAATAAAAAGTATCAAATATATTCTGAGAAAAAGGTACATAAAAAGGTTATTTTAACATGGGCTTCAATGGAGGGCTCCGGTTCCCCCTTAAATAGTACATTTTGCATTTACAAATTTTATTATTTTTATTTTTTCAATTATTGTTAAGTGTTACCAAAAAGCACTAAAACAATGTAATTCCCTCAGAGAAATCTATTGTTTTATATAAACAAGAATATCCACTTTCACAACAAAAGGTCCCAACGTAATAACTTCCACACCCCAGTTCTAGTGCGACGTTAATTCAGCTAAAACCAACCCAATGGGCTTGTTTCACGGAGGATCTGGCAATAGCTATGCGGTTTTGTTTGCATGTCTATTTTGATGTCTTCCAACAGTATTGCCACCAGTTTTAGGAGAAAAACTACGAAAGAATACCATTTAATTCTAAAATTACAAAAACATTCCATAAAAATACTAGCAAAGCGTTTCACGTTTTTTTAAAGTCACTAAAAAGATTCCAAAATGCAGCTAGTATTTTTACGATATTTTTTTTTGTAATTTTAGAATTTATTTTAGAATTATTCTAAAATTACAAAAAAAATATCGTAAAAATACTAGCTGCATTTTGGAATCTTTTTAGTGACTTTAAAAAAACGTGAAACGCTTTGCTAGTATTTTTATGGAATGTTTTTGTAATTTTAGAATTAAATGGTATTTTTTCGTAGTTTTTCTCCTAAAACTGGTGGCAATACTGTTGGAAGACTTCAAAATAGACATGCAAACAAAACCGCATAGCTAATGCCAGATCCTCCGTGAAACAAGCCCATAGAACATGGTATCTCACAAACAAAACAAATGTTGGGTACAACAAATAACAAATGTTGGAAAAGATGTTACCCTTAATTCACTCAATGATTTACACAAACCATTACATAACAATGAAATATCGAATTACAGTTGCACAAATCATTACAAAATTCCACGTAAATAAAAACTAACAACAAAATGCAAAGACGCTAGATGTAAAGCAATCTTTTTCTCCATGTCATTCCAGCAATAAATTAAGTTTCGATTTTCAATTTCCTTTAAGGCTAAGCCTAGCTTTAATGTCCGTACATTTTCCTAATTGGTCTGTTTCCCCCTCTAAGTAGCATTAATTACAGACCTCTACTGTAAAATGTACATCACTGTCTCTACCATAATTAGTGCGGTTTCAAGAGAATGAAGATAAAAAAAAAATGCATGGCCACACGGAGGAGAAAATTAATTTATTTTCTTTACCTTTCTTTCATTTCGCTGTTTGAGTAAATGTCAATCCCACTGAAAATTCGAATAAGCTCATTTAAGAACAGCGAGATAGGTTCATGTATAGAAGTGGTGTGCAGGCGATATTTGTTATGAGACCCCCAAAATATTAGTAAACTAATAATGCTCTATTTGTGGGGGGTTTGAAACAATTTGATGTAGCAATGGCGTCTTTGTAGGCCTGGCCATTCCATTGAACACACTTTTGGTTGTGGTTGGACTACTCCTACTAAGGCAACACGAATTCCTCAAGGGCCACGAATTCCTCAAGCCTCACAGTTTCAGACCAATTTCTTTTTCGTTTAATAGGAATAAGCTAAAATATTTTTTATTATTGAAAACCAACTACAATACACTCATTAAATTTAATATTTTTAGAAAATGGTTTTAAAATTACGGCACCAGCTGACAAAAGCCGTCGGAAAATCGCCCCCTAGCTGTATGTTTATTCAACTAAACCAAATTAATAAGAACGACTTAGTCGGCAACTTTTTTGGCGCTCTCTTAACAAATATTGCCCCAGTGCACAACCTCAATAAACGCCTATGTCAAAATCACTTCTTTTCTTGAGTTGCCATTTTCACCTATGTCAAAACATTTTGAGACAACCACTAGGTAACAAACTCTTAATCTTATGAATGAAACAAATATTTACGATACCGGGTATAACTATATTAAGAGTTTAATGCTATACAATCCTAAACAAATATTAAAATAATTTTTATCGTTTTATTTAACGTGCCTTTAATATTTAACACACTCGCCCATGTTAATTTTACTAACTTAAGGAACATTTTTCTCAGGAACTGTATGAGATATCATTATGATTTATTTTATAGTTTATTCCTTACATAGCTATTTGATTTTAACTGAGGATATTTCACAGTATAAAAAAATAATTTTAATGTAATTGGGTTTTTTTTAAATATGTATTGAAAAACGCGAAAAAAATCCGGTTTAAAGTAATATTTTTTTTGAGCAAAGATATTTAAAATTCCTCAGCTTAAATCAAAACGCTATTAATGCGGAAAAAATAATAAAAGAAAACATGTTGATATCTTTTCTAGCTACTGATAAAAGTGTTTCTAACTGTTGAAAAACCTTATATTTCAGGAAACGCAAAAGAAAAGTAAGGTATAGGAAAACAACTGATATACAGAGTTTCTAAAAAACGCTTATAAAAAGAGAAAACCACTAAACAGAAATCGATAATCATGGTCCTAAATTAAACCTATAGATATGCAGATGGTAAATAAAAGAAAAACAGCATATTTGACGTAAACTCCCACCCGACTCTCCTTAAAAATCACACAATTTGTCTGTGTACAAACGGCTGTTACTTATATAAACCTTTGGACTATGGTTTTCTTATGAATCCTATATTGGAACCGACATTTAAGCCGGTCATTCTTCTTAAGAATATTTTCTTCCATCGCAAATGGGTTTCTGAGGTGGAGTTGAGAGGTAAGGCCCCTACTCTTAATTTTAGAAAAGGGTATGTTCTATAACAGGGTGATGAATCTGGGCCCTAATTTATTAAAAGAGATCCCTGGCAGGTGATTATTAGTACAAGGCGGAGGAAAAGTAACAACTTGCGATTTACATCAACAATTCATTCTATCGTTAAGTGACGAATTTTGAAAGATATCCGAGAAGGGATATTGTTTCAGGTATCGTGAATTAGTGAAAGGAAAGTGATTGTTCGAACCATTAGTTAATGAGGGGCGAGGATGCATTAATAAATAAGTAATTGTTCGTTTAGAAAATAATCTCATATCGTGGAATTTTGTTTTTTAAGGTTAATGAAGAACTTGATGATTTAAGGCCTAATTGCCAAAATATTAAAACTTTTAATGTATCTAATGACCGACGTGAGTCGTTAAAAGTATAAGTAAAAATGTACCGATTTAATTTGCCTTAAATTCAATATTTTGACATGCGATTAAGGAATTTAGTTCCTGCACTATGATTATATGTTTATAGATGGCAGATATAAGACTATAATGTTTTTAATTTTCCTTATTTCAGTTTAAACATTCTTTGAAAATCTTCATAATACTTGCTCCTTTATTTCTGCTTTACATAAGTTTTCTTTTGAAATATGCACCCATGCTTGTAAAAAAATCAAAATCCTTAGACATTCGTCTAACGAGGTAACATACACCCAGGTAATAAATTATTCCTTACCTAACGATGTGTCAAAGTTTTTTCTCTAACCAACCGCAATCTCCTATCATTATATAATATAAGAACTTTTTCCAAAGAAAAGAACTAAAAAAAGCCTAATTCTATTAGATCAAGATATTACATAGGAACTAACCCAATTTTTTTTATCCCAGTAGTAAAGTTTTAAGTAATTCCGAGTGAGTTTTATTATTTTGTGCAATGTTATTTCTTAGACAGTTGTTAATAGAGTAAAATGTCTTAAATGAAATGAAGGGTCCAATTTTAGTTCGTTATGTCGCCAAGCCACAAAACGCAATAATTTGGTAGACAATCCAGTTCAAATTCAATACATTTAGATAGGTACAGCAACCATACTTATATTTTTTTAATCTTTGTTTACTTAAAAACCACAAATGAAGGACTGGTACCTATCGTCCCTGTTTTTGGGAGAATGCGAGTTCCCGTTAGACCTCATGTAAATCTGATTTTTTTTAACACATCCTGGTTTATAAATGTTTGCCTTCATATACCGTTGTGTAATTAATCATAAATACTTATATCTAACTATTTAACTATGGCTCAGTTTTGAACTTATTTCGAGTTGTTTCGCCCTTTCGAAAATAATTAATAAATTTTTCATAAAAGATACATAAGCAAAACCTTGATCACTCGCATTGCCTTGTTTTTATCCTGACACCTTTGGATAATTTTTTCCTAAAAACTAGATCCAAATTCTCGTAGAAAGTTTCAGGATGCAAAAAAAACAAGTAGGTTTGTTACAGAATCTGTCACATAAAACGCTTCCACACAACATTTGTGCTCAACAGGAAACAAACATTTATACACCTCAGAAAGAAATTCGACAAACAAGCCTTTAGCTATTTGTAATTAAACATTTAAACGATAAAATTAATTATTTTCATTAATCTTCTTTCTCAGATTTAATAATTAGACTTTATCGTTTGCTTAATTTGTTTGAAGTTCGAAGAATAATAATGTAATATTTTTTAATAAATATCTTTGTGTCGCCACAATTTACCATTTACATTTCTTTCGAAAATTCAGTCATTTATCGTTTGTTAAATTAATTTACAGTTCGAAAAATATATAATTAGTGCAATTGATGCTTTAAAAATAAAAGCGAAACTTTGCATATTTTTTATGCTAAGTTAGAATTCTCTATGCATCTTTCTTCTTACATATATAATACACCATCAAAAGAACTCTATTTTTATATTACAACAATCCAAACTTAACTATATCGCATAAATAAATATTCTTTCAAAAGTTATTTTTATTTTAAATAAAGTTTCTCGTAAATTTAATGAAATGGCAACAGTGAAAAAATTGAATAAAAATGGAATTTGCATGTTATTTCAATGTAGATTAAATTTTTAGTTATTTAAATTTTAAATAAACTTCCAATTTAAATTTTTTATGAAATTTGGAATATAGCCTTATCTGATTTTTTGCTTCAAAATGGCGTATCCCACTTGTCCTTGGGACTTGTGGTTCTTTCTGTGAAAGTGGGTGACAGACGGACGGACTGAACGATTATAATACCTTCCACTTTTTACGTTATAAACGTAGTGTGGAAGCTAAAAATTACAATTAACATCTCTTCTAATGACCCAACCAGCGCTACATTTTGTGCTAATCGATTTTATTTCTGAAATAGTTTGATAATCTCAGTTAAAGTGAACTTTAATATGATGTAAAATATTATTCTTAAGAAAATATTTATCATGTTCCCCAAAATTGTAGCCCCTTTAATTTTCCACCCTTTAATGTTTAAAATGTGATTTAATAGCAAATAATACATGAATATTTTTATGAATATTTAGCACAATGCAAAAAAATAATTTACTAACTTTGATTCTTATAACACGAAAGTCAGTGTTATGATTTTTAATTTTTAATAACTAATGGATTATGTTTTGAGTACTTAGATAGGTTTACAATTTTCGATACTAGAGTCCTGATATTTGGCTTCTATTAATATAAAGTTACCCCACAAGGATAAAAATAATAATTGTATGATAATTTTTTTTTATTTAGAAATCCTTTTAATCTGAAGAGTTCTTTCTACAAACAAGATAAATTCTTGTGTTAAAAAAACGTATGAAAGGTGTTCCATAGGGAGATACAAGTCAATGCTGCCTTAATCATTTCATATTAGAAACCATCCTTAAATATGAAGCGTGCTTTCTAAAACCACGATCTATGTTCTGCTAATAAGGCAAAACGACACATCCTAAACGACAATATACAACGTCTCCCAAAAACGACCCACACACAAACTGTGAAAAACGACCTCAGCGATTTTGCCCCTTTCTTTACAGGCGTATTCTATCCATGGAAAGAAAAGCATGAAAAACGTCCTCACCCCAAACCTCTTTTCATTTAGACCGAGAAGAGAGAAAGAGGGTGACTGGAAAGGTGTCGGACATCGTAAATTCTGATGCACGATGGTGATATGTCTAAGCGAAATAGCACATGGGGAAAATACACATGGGGATGGTGTATGTTAGGGAGATAATGTGGGAGTTATTGCATTTGGGACGTTTGTGGTCTAAAAGCCGATATGCTTATTTGTGTGAGACAATACGTTTTTTAGGTGGGGAATTATATTTCTTTAAGAGGGACTGCAAGTCCCATAGATCTAATGCATTGGTTTTGGAATCACAAATTCTGCAGAAGTATTGCTTTGCCATGTTAGCCCATTTTCCCCAAGTATGAGAATCATCATAACATCGAAATGAAACAATTTGAAAAGAAAATGTTATGTAGTTATTTAATTATATATTTTTTAAATTTTAAAATGCCAAAAATATACAGCAGATGGTGACATCATTTTAAAACTTTATCAAGTAATAATTAAATAACCGGATGTTATTTTCTTTTCAATTTTGTTTTAAATTGGTGGTATGGTGATTCCCATACCTGGTGAAAATGGGATGACATGACAAAGCAATTCTTTTGAAAATATTGTGATTTCAAAACTAAAGCATTAGCTCTTTGGGACTGATAGCTAAAAAAAGCTTTAAGAGGGACTAACACTTGGATATGTAAATTGATTAAAAACCAATATAGAATTTTATACAGAATTTGACTCGCGCGTAGTTATCAATTTTTTTTAATAAGTCCTCACTATGGAAACTCAAACAAAAATATATATTATATGTTATCACGTAGCTTAAAAGCACAACATTTATAAAATTATTGTGATTTAATTTATAAAATTGTTTGATTTTGTTTATTTTTTTTAAATCTTTAGATATCAAATGCTTAATCGGATTTACTCAATTCGATTCTATTTCTAAAATACATTTTAGCTTGAAGTTTACAAATGCAAGGATGGAGAGATATAGTATACAATTATATCCTGACTGAACTTCCTTTCATGTAGACCAAAAGGGGGGGGGGAGAAGAGGGCGCCTTAATTGCTGGAGGTTGGATATCGTAATTTCGGATGCAAGACGGGGATATGTCTCCGCGAACTAACACCTGGGGAAAATACATTGTGGGTGTCTATTAGGGAGATACACGAGGGCAATTTTATGTTTTAATGTAATACAATTAAAATGTATACTTTAATATGAAAAACAATTAATGGATTATTACCGATCTCAATCATGGATTTAGTTTTAGTTTGAATTATCGTCGCACTAGAGCTACACTAGGGGTATTGGCGACGAGCGTCGTATTTTAGAACCACAGTCAGGTGACGCATGGATTTAGTTATTGTATTTATTTTTTTTATCGGTAAAAATACTTTAGGGATACAATTTGGTTAAAGTTTGTGGGAAAACCTAATTCATAAAATGAATATATGATATATGTACTCATTTATTGGCAGATGATGTTTTTTTTTACTTTCACTTACTTTATAACAAACAATGTGGAATGAAAGTATTGCACTGGGGTCGAAAATTTGTGTTTTCTTCAGAAAAGAGATTTTTGAAAAGAAGATTTTGTGTTTTCTTCATGTTTTGGATGGCACCGTTTCTTAAAAAAGGGTGTTTTAACATTGGTCCACATGTCAAACTGTCTGTCTGTCTGAAACCATTCTAAATACAGAACAAATTTGTTACAGAATTCCTAAGACGTGGGTGTTATAATACAATAAAGATTTCGGATAAATTTGTATACACTAAAGGCAGCTGCCATAGAACACATTTTGGCTTTTAAAAGTCTAACCTTATAGGGCAGATAATAGCTTTTAAATGTTTGATTTTTTAAGTGGTAATTGAGAGTCGTATTGCTACACATCCATAGTTTTTACATGGGCGCATTTGAGACTATAGCGCTAAAGGCTAATTCCATGTAACTGTAGTGTGTCATAAATTAAGAGGAGATTACAAGCTTTTTAAATTCGAAAAAATATCAAATTAAATAAAGCACAATACATTATTTAGTTTTAACTATTAAAGATAAGCTATTCCTAAACACTAAATTCTTTTTCATTTAATGTTAAAAGTTGTAGTTATAATCACTTTTTACAAACTTGATTTGCACTAAGGAAATGATAATTTCGCATGGAATTCGCCTAAACTTCACAAGCAATAAATATGATTTTAAAACAAAATATTTATACTCCCGTATTAGACCCTTGTAACGAAAAGGATTTTCTTGTAATGTCAACCAAAGCTAATCTTACACCATCACTTACAAACCGCTATAGAAGTCCTCTAGACTCTTTATCTTCCATAGATCTGAAGGATAGCCAATCTTTCACTTGCTCCACGTTAATCTCTCTTCTGGGAAGACCTTCGACCAGTCGGTTAATCGCTAACGGTTGATTGGTAATTGGTAGTTGGTAAGTCTATCAGCCGCAGTGTAGTTGAAGTGGATTCTTGTATGGTTTATTTTTTAAATCTGGTATGCAGTTAAATGTTTGCCTGTTATGTAAGGTTTTTGTTTGGTATAATATTGTAATTTTGTTTTCCTTTTTATAATCATGCTATGAAGGGTATTCAATTTTTTTCAATGTGTGTTGCGAGTATCAAAGTACAATTTCACGTTTGGTTATTGCTTAGAAACTCATTGTTTATTAAAATAATTGCAAAACCATTTTTGCAGCAAAAATAATTGATTCAACTGTTCTTTTTTTTACAACTCAATAAATTGCTATCGACTAACTTATGTCGGACAAGTTTTGAGTACATTACATTTTAAAGATCAAATATTTTGAATATTTACTTTCTTCACATATATAAATCCAATTTCTAATTTGGTTTTATTCTAATTCTGTAAAAACAAACTGCGGAGCCACATTGTCATGGAGAGACCATGTTGGAAACTAACTTTAATTTTTACACCTATCAATTTATCGCACTCGGAAAAATATATTTACTTCCAAATTGGAACATTTGTCAATTTATTTTCTCAAGAGTTTCAAATAAAGACACTCAGTCATATATATTATATATAATCTATTATTCACTGCTAAGTGTAACCGCATATGGCAGTTTTTCTCAAAAAAGAAAGTATACGTGGCCATGATATTAAAAATTCATAAAGCTTGCGGAATATATGCATCACAAACAGATGAACGGTTAAAATAAAGACCTTATTTCTCCTTCATTCCATGATACTTCCAGGAAACTTCCTGATAAAAAAAAAAGATTTAAAGACAAACTTTTCTCAAAACTATTCAAATTACGAAGGAAAAAATGCATCTCTATGAATATTCAGCCACTTTTGCTTTTCAAAGGGGTACGGAAACTTAAAGCGGCACTAGGAAATTATTTAATGATACTTCGGGCTTATTTCATTTCATGACCAAACAGAAACTATACCTCTCTGATAAATATATGAAAAATCAATCTACCCGTATAAAAGCTTCATTAATATTTATCAAATGCAAAGCAGGAATTTGTTGCAATAATTTATTCTCGATAGCGCTTGATGGTTAGATTTAGATGTATCTGATATTTTGCAATATTAGTTAGTGGTTCTTGTAGAAAAGGTACGTTCCACGGTAGTGGTTCTGGTTGTTCTATATTAAAACAGTAGACGTCCTACAAGAAGCATATTTGTAGAGAAATTTTTTATTTGGCCTTATCGATAAAAAACGTGGTGAAGAAGTTACAAGTTAAGCAAGGCTATTTTTTTTATTTGGCTTGTTTATGTTTTGATATGTTAGAAAAATCCCGCGTTTTAGTAGACAGATATGCATTGAAATATCTAAGTATAGAGATTTTAAAATTACCGAGTTCTTTTGTAAGATATTACGTGGACCTTAGCAAAATAGTGATTATAATTTGCATTTCTCCACAAAAATGATAGGTTAAGGAAAACATGAATTTTTAAGTAAATTAAAGCTAAATTGGAGGTAGCATTATAATTAATTCAAAATTGTAATATTTGTTTTTGATAACTGCGGGGACTAGAATTAGTTTTTGGTAGAAGACATTTTAAACAATCATTTTCACTACGGTTCAAAATTACGAACCCTGTATTTTTAACTATTTCCGTACTAAGGATATCAAGTTTTTATATAAATCAAGTTTCCAAAAACTATTTTACTTACATTTCGTATGACCATTATACCCTTTTAATGCGTCCAAGCAAAAGACGCATGCTTCCGGGTGCTATGTGCTTCCGGGACCGAACGGTTAAAGGCTTCCTCATAGTGTGATACTTCTGAATCTAACTCCCACTATCCATTTCTTGAAATGTTATGTGCTCGTCAAAACAATAAATTGACAATTAGTAAACGTGGGTTTCCGAGTACACTGGGACATTCGTGCTCTTTAGCGTACCTCCCGATAGCGTACGATGTCATTTGGTGCTGGTTCAAGTTGCAACCGACCATAGTTCTACATTTTGAGGCGTACAGGGAAGTACTTAAGTTCTTCCCTGTACAAGAGGACATAGTTAATATGAATTTTCTGTTGCCTTACTCTTTCCCAACGAATCCCCAATAATTCGCAAAAGAAAAAAATTCCACTGTGACAAAAATACTGCAATGTACTTCCGAAACAAAAACAAGTAGGTTTGGAACAGAACCTGTCACTTAACCCGCTTCCACACAACAGTTGTGTTTAACAGATAAAAAGGCGCCAAACACAGCATTAATTCTATATTAAACATTTAAATGCTAAATTTGGCTAGTTTCATTTATTTTATTTCGAAAATGCAATAATTATTACTTATCGTAGCAAAATTTAATTTATATTACAAAGAATAAATATGTAATATTCCTCGTTTTTAAATAGAATTAAAATATTTCATATCATTATACAAAGAATCTCGTAGTGAAATATATTTAACGTCATTTCAAACTGATCGATGTCGCAAAATAAATTTATTTTAATTTATTGTCTAAAAGAATTAGTTTTCTCGAGCGATTGTTGCGAATGGCAATGGTGATTTAATTCCTATAAAAATGGCTTCCTATGCTTTTTAAATGAGCATTAAATTTTGCAGTTTTTTAAATAACTGAAGTACATCGAATTCGAATTTTTTTTCTGTAATTTTCAATGTATTCTAATTTCTATGCGCTGAATTTTTTGACGTATCACACTTGTCCGTAGCATTTGTAGTTTGGTGCTAAGAAAGTGGGTGACGGACTAACAGACGGACGGACGGACTGAACGATTTTAATACCTTCCACTTCTTACGTTATAAACGTAGTGCGGAAGCTAAAACATTGACAAAAGGGCGATATAAGGTGTCTTTTGTATTAACATGGATTGAGCGTCTGTCCTGGTAGTCTGTCGGTTTTGATCAGAAAGGAAATTTAATTAGAAATAGGAAGCTAGAAGCGGTACCAAGCCCTAACTATACCATACCATTTTTCAAAAAAAATAATTAATGGACATTTACAACTATACCAACCCATTAAAGTAATAATCTGCAAAGGGGATAAGTTTGCCAGTAAGAGTAAACCACAGTTTATAGTCCCTCCTGTATAAAACAAGTCGATTCACAAATCAAGGATAAAGATTGATTTTTGGTATAGTAGTTAATATGCAAGAATCAATGCGTGTAGAGAAACGATTGTATTAAGTTAAGACAATATATCAAATCGTATTCCAGGTTTAGGATTGCGTTCATTGAAGTTTGAACTTCGAAATTGCGTCTGAAATTTTCAGAATAAATATAAAATGATTAAAATATATTTTAAGACACTTAAATGGAACTATAATTTTTTTGCATATATGCAGGTACATACGAGTTACCTTTATTTAATGGTAATACATTAAATATCGCATATCTACACTCTTACTCTAACTCTTCCAAGTTTAAATTTTTTTTATTTAAAGATGGTACTTATATGTATTATTTCTTTAGGCCGCTGTTTTACTTTTCATTGTTCATTTGGAGAAATTGGGAGCAAGGTGGAGCTTTTGATTGGATTGTAAGGTTTTAGAATATTAAAGTCGACAAAAAGGTAAAGTAAATTCTTCAAAAATATTAACTTAGGTTACCTGCGTGAAATTGTTAGGCTCTGACGGTACTTATAAGTCCCTTTTAAATGACCGTTGCTTACTTTTCATTGTTCGTTTAAGGGAAAATAGATGATAATCATTCAATGAAATATCGTTGTTGGTGAGTTAAATTTAGGTTATTATAAATACAAAGGATTGAAGACGAATAAATTCCTCATAAAGAGCATTTTATAATCCAACTACTTTTTTTTTACCATAAAAAGTTTTATTAATTACATATATAGCTCTATAAAATAGGCAACGGCAAACAACTAAAAAAAATCTTAATTCAGTACATAAAGGGTTAATTAAAAAATCCCTTTAAAAAGCTTGCACAAATGTTTAACTTACAACACGATAAGAGTTCATATTTACCTAATATTTCAAAAACGCCAAAAAAAGCTTAGAAGTTTTTCCCCATGCATTAGGATAATCGAATAACCGATAATAAATAAATGAAAGTCGATGTTATTATCAGTTATTAAGAGTTAAAAATAGCTTAAGTGGTGTTAATTGGCTAAATATAAAAGTATATAACTGGACAAATTGCCAAATAATTACCATTGAATGGATTTGTCTAACTCAAAATTTAGGATGTTATTCAGTTACAAAATAAAAAAAATGCCACAACTTAGACTTTATAATATTAATAAATACCCTGTATTTTCATTTAGTTTAAAATAGCTTTTATTAAACCAAAAAAAAAATTGCCTTTTATGAGTAATAAAGAATGCAATGTTCCATATAAAATAATGTTTAAGGAAGTATACAAAAAAAAGATGAAATCTAATTTTATACCATATATTTTTCTTTTGATAGCAATAGAATAGATATATTATATTTTATGTTTTCATTATGTAGATAGAACCAAACTAAAGATAATTATAGCTAAAACATATTGCATATGCTTAAATATGCTTGCATATGTTTAAATATATCCCAGGTTTTATAGTTATATAACAATTCAAGGATATCTTTTATTTAATAAAAAATCACGTGGATCCATTTTCTTCAAATTATCAAGATGAAGTCAGAGACAGTCTATCGTTGGATTTGTCGTCTTACAAAAAGGCTTTATCTCTACATTAATTTATTTGATTTCATTAATAGATGATCAGTCCTCTAGACCTAATGCATTAGTTTAAAATCACAAATTCTGCAAAAGTATCTCTTTGTTATGTAAGCAGCTTTTAACTAGCTATAACAATCGTTGTAACAGCAAAATAAAAAAAAGGAAAGACCATTTATATATTGGGGTTATTTTGACAACACCCTAAACCAAACTTGGGATCTTTCGTATGCAAGTGGCAAGAGCCTTACCGAGACTGAGATCCCCAGTCCTTTAAGTCAATTGCAGCATTTCCCACTACACTTCTTCAATCAACATTTTAGTGAAAGTAGAAGCCTGTAATCTTTGTACCCCCTCTTAACGTTTCAATTAGTATCCCCTCCATTCTCATGTCATAACTCCCTCCCACCAAAAAAATCGATCACCATTAAAAGCCTATTGTGCAGTTCAGATGTGACGTCGACTCAGCCAACCAAATGGAACGAGGCTCTCCCAGATAAATGCACTTCAAACACATCTGTATCAGCCACCTATCAATTTGAACAGAGAAAAATACGAAAAAAGAACGGAAAACATTCCGAATGGAAACCCCTTCATTTTACCTCTGACAACCTTCGTAAGAAAAAAATTGAAAAGATGTTAAAGATTTAAGCTTTTGTTTTGCTTCAAGCGTTCTGTTAAATTAACAGAAATAATAATTTGTTAGCTCAAAATTCCATTTTTAAGAAATATAGATTAGTAGAATATTCTTAGTTAACTACTTTATAAATTGCATAAAAAATTAATAGCAAAGTTTTAGACGTGATTTTCATTTTTTAATTACACCATTTTTAATTCTAGCTATTAACACGCTTCATTTTATTTAATATAAAAGCTTATATTTGTATAAGGTATTTTATAGACTAAAAATTTAAACAAATAAACAACAAACAAAATAATAAATACACTAATATTGTATTTTAATTGTGTTATTGTGATATAAATGAATACATGGGTCATAGCTATTTTATTTTTCTAAGCATCAAACTCCCATTTGGATAAAAACATATCCCACCGTGCATAGTATAGTGTGGCAATTTTAAAAGATTGTCTTTCGAAACGCAATCCGCTATAAGGCTTCTTTTTAAACTGCCACTATGTTGCACTTGAAACAAGAGGCCTTTTTTAATCACACTATAAATAAATGAGGAAACCTTTTCATGTGAAAAGAAATTAATAAAAAATAGCAATTTAAAAAGGCAGAACCAATATACGTGTTCCGAACAAATAACCTTTTCTTATTTTATATATAAAAAAGGGCGTCTGAATTCCCTATGCACACTAAAGAGATTTTTCTTTTCATGAAACAGTCGCATTTATGCATGACTGAAGGTACAATAAATAAGAAATTGAAAGGATCTAACCCTCAATCTTCCCTGATCTACGAAAGACCCCGAATATTCAACTAGGATTGTTTAGGAGGCTTATTTCGAGGCTTGAAATGTGTAGACTGGTTAAGAGTTTTGCATAAATAGTTTTTTTCCCCAACAAATGCGTCTTGAAATGTTGTTGGAATCTCACTATTTGAAGAGAAATATATTGAGTTTTTTCTTCTTCTAAAAGTGGATAGCGTTGTCATCGTTTAAGTTTGCAATATGCTGTATATTTTAGACTGTTTGTGAAAGTTATGATGTACTTTTTCCAAAAAATATGCAGTTGGATAGGCTAAAAATACAAAAAAAAATTGGTTCATTCTAAATTCTGTTTTTAAAGAAAAATTTATGAATTTAAGCATGAGGCAAAGAGAACAAAATTGAATTTTAACACAATTTTTTTTGCGACATTAACAAATGTATTAGAGTATGTCATTGTTCGTTTAATGCGTAAATAATAATTTACTACTGAAACACTTTTCGGTGAATTTACGTAAGGAAATATTTCGATTTTAGGAATAAAATATTGCCATTAATTCATTGAATAAACTGGAAATATCTTAAACATCAGAAAAATATTGGCATCAAGAATAAAGTATTAAACACTTCCTTAATTACGCACGTTATAATCGCGTTCGAAGATCGAATTTAACGTTATCAATTTAGATACATCATTTAAAAGCTTTTGTTCTGCGTATTAAAATACGGAAAACACTTGATTGACAGTTAATGCCCATTTTAATGAATCGTGAAATTATAGTTGTAGTGGAATTATTAGCTTTTGTAAATACTCCTACCGGTTTGTCCTCGGCTTTTGTTATTTTCCCCATGTAATAACTAAATGAGGTTAACCTAATTACAAATTTTTTCCATCATCCTGGAAAAAATGTGCAATTGGTATCCAGCTTTTTTTATTTTATTTACCTGCATGCGTATTATAACAGTATGCAATTACATTTATCGCAATACCTTGAAGTTACCTACTGGTTAATCAACAATGCAGTGACCTCCCTTTTTTATATCAAATTAAAAACTAAAAGGTGTATAACACCACACGACTTTTAATTTATCAATAAATCAATGCATGTATAGATTATAAAAGTTTAAATTTTCTACCATGTTATGTAATTTTCGATAACTTTAAAAACTGTTCTATGGCAGCTACTATTTGCTCATTTACGATTTTCTCGAAAACATTTAACTTTTCAGACAAACAAAAGGAACATATTCGAAAATCACTCTTTTCAGAATCACCACCTTCCATATGTGTAGAAGACACAAAATCACCAATTAGAATTTTTTACCCCATCGCCGAACTTACATTACCATATATTACATATTTGGTAGACTATTTTTACTTTAAATTTACCCAACTCCAATAAACTGAAAATAAATAACAATAAAACAATAAAAACGATCAAGCAAGACAAATAGAAATATCTTATCGACTTACCACCTCATATACTTATTCCCATCGAACTTCTTAGTGATTCCAAACATACGAATCAACATCGCAAGTCACGTCGACGTCTCTCCATCCCCACGCCAATTGGTATCAGATTCCAACACTTAACGCAATTTGTCCATTGCAGCCTTTTGGTGGCACACCAAACAATGAGGCAGAAAATTCAGAAAAGAACCAAAGGTGTGATTAGGGAAAAGATTCTATTAAAGAATGGATTCAACGATATGAAACAAATACAGGATGTTGAATATTGGAAGAGTAGTTTAGTTTGTTTAGAGGTATGGTATTCAGGTATTGAGAATGGAATGGGAAAATTCAGAATATGTTTAATTTTTTATATGCGGTTGGCATTTACATTTTTTAACATTAATGTTACTGTTAAATGTGTTATTTAAGGAACTTCAAAGGACTTCAGTGGAGCCAACAATAAGGCAACAAACGCAGAAATGAATCCATGAGCTATTTCGTATCGACTTATAGTTTCAATAAAATAATACATTAAGGAAGTATGAATACTAAGGCTGTAGTTTATCAAATTATCATTTAAGGTAGTGTGCATGTTAAGGAAAGAATGTGGAAATATGAGAAATAGATTTGATATTTTATAAATAATTATGCGTGATTATATTGCTAATATAGCACCGTGTACAGAAAAACGTAGTAAAACGACAGATTGGAATTTTCAAGATATTTTTAAAATATGTTTCGCAAAACTTCTGAAAATATAAGATATTCAGAAAAATTGCCAGAACTCCGCCACTTTTCCAAGTACAAATTTATATTTTCTGACACAAATGTAAATTAACCATTTCTGTTGTAAAGATCATTTATGGTTTACCAACAGTTGGGATGAAAGCGCATATAAAAACCAGTCTAATTGGAAACAAGATTTCCTAAATGAGTCTTCTTCGACGTGATTGATTGAAAAGGACACATAATGTTGACAAATAAGGTAGTAGATGTTTATTCTTTTGCAATTTGGGAAAAAATATCAGTTTATAGTATTGTTATGCGAATAATGTTACAAGTACACGCAAATACATCAATTGTTGAAGCAGATACTAGTGAAATTTGTATTTTATAGTAGATGTTTTTGCTGTTTCATGAAGAACTTCGGTAGTTTACAAAAACTTTGCATGCCATTTCGTTTGCATTTTTTTTATTTATAACAATTTTAATGAATTAAAGACCACAATTTAATATTATTTATTATAATTTCAAATATAAGTATTGAATTTTCAAAATTTTATTTCTTATTGAAGATTTGTCTTATTCTCAATAACAAGGAAATTATAGATACACCATATCGAGCATGCAGAAAATTGGGTATAGAGAATTTATTTTAAAAAGATATTTGGAATAAATTTATTTTCGTGTGTAATGGACAAAACTGAAATAAAAAAAGTCTTTCGTTGTGTTAACAAAATTATACGATGCCCAACATTGATATATTAAGTATGATTATTACTGAGTATATTTCTAAAGAACAAACGATAAATAAATTGATGTTGACATTGGGTTGAATCCAAGCCCCAATTCTCTCATCCTATAATCACATTTTTGAACTTGCGTGCTAAGGCATTATTACTGAAGCCATAGCTTTTCCCAGCTTTAACTAATTCCAAGAATCCAGACCACAAAGTTAAAAATAAATAAATTGTGTGCTTAAATTTAGGCACAAATTGCCACCTTCTACTAGTTGAAATGATGTTAAAATCACCCTTTTACAACAGGACCACCGTAAAACACAATTTTTTTCTGTATAATTGATTAAACTACTTTAATCCTTTTCTGAAATTGCTACGAACAAAATGGGGAACGATTGCAACAATTAAATTTTTAAAGCAAAGACTTGAAAACGAATGATCAGGGTCAGAAAATCAGTTCTGCAATCAGAAAATTTACTAATATTAACATTCTTGTTTAACAAAAACATTAACTTTTTCAACCATGATTTAAAACCTTATTAACCGAACCGTTGTTAGCTTCTGTTGTTTTATTGTGGCAGTTTTTGTATGCCTTAAAATGTAAAAAGGCACTTAAACTCAAAAGTTAGGCTCAAATTTGTTAACTTTCACTTGGAATTTACATTTCGTAATTTTCAACAAAAGGCTTCGAACACACCACCTGAAACGAATATTTTTTAAAGATATTTGAAGGCGCGCCAATTTGTCAAAAGCAACTCTTGTAGTACATATTTTAATTTATCATCTTATGGGCTCAACTAAATTGTGAATTGTCAATATAGTATGTGGAATTAATCGGCTTTTCGATTTTTGACACTTTTTAAGACTCCAGAGGGAAATTGGTATTGTTGACTTCTAGCTTGCAAAGCGTTTTTTTATTAATCAAAATTAAAACCCCAAATACTTTCTTTAAATTTAAACCTTTGAAAGGCTTAAAAATGTTTTACTTTTTTTTTAATGTTATAAAGAATATACAGTCAATTTCTTCTAAATCAGTTAAAAGCATGCTATGTAAACAATAAATAATAGATTAAATACAGAATAAACAAAATAGTACAACTCAAAGATCATTGTTAACTATTTTAATATATGATAAAAAAAAACACAAATCCAACATGTTTTATATTCTAGCTGCCAAGATGCATAAAAGTACTTGGATAAATAAAAGTTTGACGCGATAAATTGTCCATGGCACTTATTACTACATTTTAATCTATTTCTCACATTCTAATCCTTTCGGGGACACAATTAGATGACGCAATGTCAATATTGGACATGGAACGAATCGGATGTCCAATATTTGAAGCCTTTTAAGACGTCCAAGGGAATGCTATTTTGTTGACTTTTGGCTGCCGAAGTCTTTGTTATTGGCGAAATAAAGAATAAAAACCGAAAGAAAATAAAGATAAACTTAAAAGGGACTGTAGCTAGAGGAATGGAAGAACCGAAAAGATTGAGGAAACTATCTGGTTGTTTTATGGATTTTGCTCTCTCAAACAATAGCCCCCCTGTAGATCGAAATGCTTTTCCCTTGTTGTTGGTTATTTTTTATTAATTCTCAACGAAAATATCTGGAGACACCATAATGGGAGTTGACGTTGCACGTTGATATCGGCTTTGATCACGTTGTGCATTAGTTTTTTCCCTTTATGGGAGAACGTGGTAGATTCTATTTTTTAAAAATGTTTTTAAAAGGTTGTTTCAAAGTATACTTTTGTTTTGGGTTGGTGAATGGAAGCATTTTTGTTGTTGTAATGGGATTTTAGAGTAGAATTATGTGGGAAAAAATGAAACATTACGAATTGTACCAAAGATAAATTGTATCTTGATGTAACAATAATGTCAATATTTGAAACACAGCGCTACCTAAAGGCTGTATTTTGTTGAGAAAATGCTCAATTGGCATGTTTCAACTCTTGATTGGCAGCATAAATGCTAAATGAAATTTTTTTTTCTTGAACTTTGATTCGTGAAACAATGTCACGTAGGAACAAAGCACCAATCCAAACAGCATCCAATCAGACAAAAAACATCTCATAATTAGTGCCATCAAATGACATGGTTGACATCGAAGCAGAACCAACTTGTAGTGACAAACGTACATGTCTTTAAGACTTTGTACTACTATAGAATTAATGTGCACCAGGCACATTAAAGAGCAGTATTTTTGTTGCATTTATGGCAGCATCATCCTTTGAGAAGGATCAGTACCGTAACGCTTTTTATTGAAGCAGATATTTTTTTTGTTTTCTCAGCAAAAATTAAGGAAAAATCATTGAAGGAAGTTGATGTCATATGTTTGTAGTTAATTATATCACGTTGCGCATCGGAAAAAATTCTACTTGGTTGATATATGCATAATTCTATTCATAATAAGACCTGTTTAGTCTTAATAATAACGTGAAATTATTAGCATATATCTCTAAAGAGTAACGACACCTATCTCTATAATTATTGTAGATAACTTATGACGTCGTTTGTTTCAGGCTGTAGATCCTTTAATTTATTATAATACCAATTAATTACCTAAAGGATTCTAATTTTCAAGTAAATGGGCAGTTATTTTAATTTATTAAATTAAAAAATATTTATTTTAACCAGATTGTTTCTTAATTTATTATAAATTGAATATTTTAATTGATATATTTTTCATTTAATTTTTTCAGCTTTTTAAATGCAATCTAAGCATTTGGTTAGTATACAGTCATCATACGATTATTCATATAAATATTTCATCAAAACCCATCGCCAAAATTTATTTTTTAACAAATACTATAAAAGAATCGTGTTAAAGTTACAAATGCTTGGTAACAAACCATAAATCTTAAATTTTTAAACAAACTGCATAACTATCATACAACTAGAATTTTATTACATTATATATATGAGTATGCTTTTATCTTTACACAATAGCCAGTTTATATAAGAATATAAGACACCATCGAGTTTGATGGGTTTCTACCTCGTCAAAGCGCATGAGACATTGTTTCTGATTCGAGTACTTCCATGCCAACATCTACCCAACTGTCGGATCATTTTAGTGTTACATGTAATAGATAATAAGTAAACATCTATGCCATAACAGTTATTTGAGTCTCAAAGTTTGTGATACGTTTCTACATTAGTGCATCAATATGTAGCCAAAAACCCCTAATTCATTATTTGCTGCATGTATATTTTTAGCCTACTTTTCTTTTTTTAATTCGAAAGAGTTTAAAAAATGAAAAAGTAGGTATTGACATGCGGTCGATGTCCGTCTGTCTGTCCGTCCGTACCCCCCTTTCAAAATCGGTTCGATACATCTGATCTTAAAAATTCTTTTTTTGTTAGAAAGCTATGACCTCAGAGACCCAACTTTCATACTTTTTGTCCGCCTGTCTATACGTCTGGATGGACATAAATTTACTATCTGTCGGCGAATTTCCCATTGAATTAGCATTGGAATTCAATTATGAGTCTTTAAATCACTGTTGCCAAATCAACAATGGCATGAGAAACTTTATTTAAAAATATATGAAGCAAAATAATTTTTTCATGAATCAGTTTGGAATGACGTCATAAAATGTAGCACAATGTGATTATTTGATTATTCATTAATTGTTTACCAAGAAAGCGGCAAGGCATATTTTTTGCATACAATTATGCTTAGTTTTAATTTACATTTCGTATTTTTTTAATGCAGTTTGGAGTAGTTTCATTACATTTGTTATTAATAAATATTTAATTATTCTTCTAACTACAAATAAATCGAGCAGACGATAAATAATATTAAGTTAATTTGCGAACGAATATTAAGGAATATAGTTGATTTTGGCTTTTAGAAGTTTATGTTATAGCTGGATGCTGTGTTTAGCGATTTTTTTTCTAATGTGTATAAATCTAGTGTAGAAACGGTTGTTGATGATATTTACTGTTAAGAACCTAGTTGTTTCCCGATTAGAATTTCAGTATAAGTATTTAAGTAACAGGAAAGTAGGCTATTTTAGTTCTTTAAGAACTTCTTGTTTATTTAATATACACATATCTTATTTGTCCTAATCATAAAAAAAAAATTATTGGATTTGTGTTATTGCGTTTAGGATTTTATATGTTTGTTCTAATATTATTTTCTGAAATAAGCAGTAGGTTGTGCCAGGGCTTCAGCAACAAAATTCTATTTATACAGCATGCTAGTATCATTTTAAAACATATTCTGCTATATTTTACAATATTCTAACTAACCTGTGAATAAGTTCACAATATTTTATATTAAGATTATTTTTTTAAAAAGGACTAATAATCTACTTTTACTAATTTTCAAATTATATTAGATTACAAAAATTCAATTATAATCAGCAATACGTTAATAATTTTAACAATGTTTCAATACAGACAAAATTGTCTGTAAATATTAGTCACAGTAAGTAATAAAGTCTAAGTTCAAAACATTTGATAGTTGGACAACAAAGTTTAACACAACTCCTATTTACATAAACGTAAATGAGCAAATCCTGACTACAACTTAAATCGTAAAACCTTTTAAGTATTAAGATCTCAAACTCCATTAAAATGCTATTGATCTACAAATCAAAGAGATCGTCATTAAAATGCAAAATACAGTTGAGTGTATTATTTATAAACTTTGCTTAGAATTCTAACAAACAGCACGTAATTCAAGAATTAAAATATTTCAAATGAAGTGTCAAGTTAAGTAACCGCATCGGAAGGCTAACGAAGTAGAGGGTTGGAAGTTATACGCTGATCAAAGCCTTGAACACTTTGAAGTAATTTTACGTTTATTAATATTAGGTCTGGTGTACGCAAATCTCAAAAGTGAGTGTACGCGGGGCAAAAGGTTGGACCCTGTTCTAGTTGATAATTTATGTGACGTGTTTTATCTATATATTTATATATCTATAGTAGTAACAAGCGTTGTTTAAGTAAGAAAAATAAATAAGTAAACTTATGTTAATTCAAAATTATCACTACCTATTTTATTCTCTGCAGCGTCTATTTCCTATAGTTGTAAAAATTTATGCAAATTTGTTGTGTACAATTTATTTTTAGAAATGTAAACAAATTATATTTTAAAGCACTCGTAGTCTTCTAAGTTTTCATATATTTAAAATCTTGCGTTTTTAAGTGCATATATAGTGTTTACGTCGAAATGAAACTTGGAGGAAGTAATTTAAACACATGGCGAATTATGAAGTTATTAGCATAGTATTTCTGAGATTGTAGTTTTCTTTGTTATTAACTATGCTTCGTACTTTTTTTTGCCGACGACTTTTGTTGAGTTACGACTTTATTTCTAAATATGGAAATACTGGAATATACTTTGTAGAAATATTTAGTGAAGGGGGTAACATGTGGTTTTGCAGAGTTTTTTATTTTTATAAGTAAACTAGAGTAACTTAAGTAAACTTATTTAAGCTGTCAACACATGCCTAGGATTTAATAACGGAGTTGGAGGCACGAATGATTCAAATTTTCGAAAGCAATTTCCTTAAATTATAATCAAATAAGGTAAATAGTTAGGTCAAATCATGGTAATTCCAAATTATCACTGACTATTTTATTCATTTCCTATAAATTATATACGGTAAAATTCTATAAATTTATCCTAATGCGGTTAGCCTAATTACATAAATATCATGGAATCAAACCAAAAATACTAACTCACTAATTTCCTCAATTTGCCGTACAAGGGAAATTAGTCGTTCGTTCGTTCGAACAATAACTTCTGAAACTAATGATACTACAGTGGTAGGAATCGGAAGATAGATGTTATTAAAATACATTTAAATTAATTGCTGCAATCATTTAGGAAATAGTTAATGGTACTACTTCACATTCAAATTGACTTCAGAATTACATCCTACCCATCTTATCCGTGCTACTGATCTAAATTGCCCGACCAAATGACTTTTCGGTTAATTCGTTCGCATCGATCAGTTCTTATGTTACTGGGAATTACACAGATCTAATAGATATATTCTGTGAGGGTATTGGTGTAAAAATAAAAGTTTTGTTAAATCACAATCTTGTGAAATGTAAAAAAAAATTGAAATTACAGTTTATGAGATACTGTTTAATGGTGTTTTAGAATTAAATATTGTTTTGTTCCTATTTGGAGTTTATGGAATGACAGAGTATAAGTAGCTAATAAGAATACATTTTGCCCTTATGCTTGTATAAATAACAAGTAATACAAGCGACTTAAAATGCATTTTATAATTAAATTTTATCAATATATTTAAATAAAGTCAAGAAGACTGTGGCGGTTCACCACACACGCAACCTCAATATGCCATCAACAACTAGATGGCGCTGATTTACCATCTCGTTCCTACCACTATTCTTGATTGTAACGTTTATAGTAGTATATAAGCCGAAGTAACTCATCTCCACCTTGAGGATCCTTTTGATAGACTATGGGTTACTGAAGCAGCTACATGACCTTAAAATTAGTTAACAGATATTTTTATAAAAAATATGTAATACAATTACAAAAACTAAATAAATGTCAATAAGTATGAAAATATTGTATTGAAGAGTGCAAGAGGGAAAAAACGAATAATATATGCTCTTTTACTAATTTTCAAATTATATTTGAGTTTTCACAAATTCAATTAGAGTTAGCAATACGTTTAACAATTTTACCAATAATTCAACATCAAAATTTTTTTTCTGTAAATATTAGACTTCATTACTTTTATCATTTTTAACAATGAAACTTTTTTTCCTTACAGAATTTCTAATTATATTATAGAATTTTAAAATATAATAAGCTATTTTGACATTTTTATGCTTAATTTTATTTAAACAAACGTAGTTTTTGGATTGCTTATTTAACCAAACAACAAGCTTTGAAAAATAAATATATATTTCTCGTTAAAATAAATATTTAATTCTAAAACCTACTTTTTAAAATCTGTAAATAAAACCAATAATAAAAAAAATTCGATTGCTTTTGAATAGAAATAAGAAATAAAACAAAAAATGTTTAAATATATGTAAAATTATATGCAAAAGGCAATTAAATGTAATTAATGAATTATGTTTTGCTTATTTATATAACTTTGATGTTAAAAACTTCTAAGGTTTAAATTCTCTAGCCAATTACTTATTGTTTATTAAAAACAGAAAAATGAATTAATTTTAAAAGAAATACGGTAATTGAACACGTTTTTCATTAATTTTTACGAATTACAAATAACAACGTTTAATTAATTGTACTGTTTGTGAACACGTTGAAGTTTTTTTTAATTGTGGATTCAAAAGATAAGTTCTGTTCAAACCTGTTTTAATTTTAGTATTTATAACTATATAATAGTACAGATTTTATTCCCAAAAAAAAGGTCAACATTGTAATTAAAAGTGTAGTGTTACTCAGAATGAAAACCAAATTTGGCAACGACTGTACCATTCAATCTTGATATTTCTTTTATATGTTTGTTTCACTGCTTATACGCTCTTGCAATAGGAGAAATATTTCTAACAGAAATTTACACTACACTGTGTCAAAAAAAAAACATTTAAATTCTTTTTTCATTTTATTGACATTTTTGCAAAATAAATTTGAATTATTTAGTTCACTTTTGTAACAGGCACAGCAATACTTATTTTCAGGCATAAATGACGCCTACACTGCATTTAGGCGTTGCGCAAAAATTGAACTGAATTAAAACAAAAACATTTTTGAATACCCTGATTTTAAAGTTCTTTGAAAAGATCATTCTTTGGACGCAATACGTATCTAAATATTACAAAAAAATTCTGTTTAACTGACCATTATCTAGAATATTTAAGATGAATATTTTTTTAGAAAAAAATACAATTCGACCTTGCAGTTAATCTGATCATATAAAACTTTTTAAACGTAAAATATTTATAGAAATAGCTGTGAATTTGAGTAATTGCTAATTAAGTCATTCATTTTTGCGCTTGTATCAGACATTTCTTAAGTGTTTTGCACATATTTTAATAATATTGTTTAACAATATAATTTTTAAGCGTTCAGACGCCCGTACAAGCTTATTACAAAGCCGGAACCATGTCGAATCGGAAGATAACAAGTAGGTTTGTAACAGAATATGTCACTTAACCCGCTTCCACACAACAGTTATGTTTAACAGGTAAAAAAGCGCAAAACACAGCATAAATTCTATATTAAACATTTACATGCTAAATTTGGCTAGTTTCATTTATTTTATTTCGAAAATTCAATAATTATTTGTTATCGTTTGCAGAAATTAATGTATATTTCAAAGAATAAATATGTAATATTCCTCGCTTTTAAATAGAATTAAAACATTTCATATCAACGTACAAAGAATCCGTAGTGAAATATATTTGACGTCATTTCAAACTGATCGATGTCGCAAAAATAAATTTATTTTAATTTATTGTCTTAAAGAATTAAAGTTTCCCGAGCGATTGTTACGAATAGCTATGGTGATTTAATTGTAATAAAAATGGCTTCCTATGCTTTATAAATGATTAGTAAATTTTGCAGTTTTTTTTTAATAATTGAAGTACTTCGAATTATTTTCTGAAATGTTCAATGTATTCTAATTTCGATGCACTGAATTTTTTGACGTATCACACTTGTCCGTAGCATTTGTAGTTTGGGCTATGAAAGTGGGTGACGGACAGACAGACGGACTGAACGACTAAAATACCTTCCACTTTTTACATTATAAGCGTAGTGTGGAAGCTAACACTCACCATCAGGGAATTTTTCGGGGGCGCTTTTCCTATTAATAAATTTGTACAATAAGCAACTTATTTATCGACATGTTTTTCGCTGCTCTAAAAAATAAGAAAAAGATGGGAGGGTCCACAAAGTGAGCTAACGTAACTGTACCATTTGTCATGTGTTTCACTGTGATTTGTGTTGGTACAAAACGTGTTTTTACTCCATTCTTCGTACGACTCAATTGCAATCGAGACTTAAAAGCACGAAACTCTGTGCGTAGTGCGTGTTGTAGGTCGTCGATAGTAAATTACACATTTTAAAGTAGTTTTAATATATTTAAAAAAATTAGAAAAAGTCATATGTTAAGTTATTTTTGAACACGAGTGTAGATATTAAAATTATTTAAAATCCAATTTTGTTTCAAGGCTTATAAACTTTCAAAATAAAAAACAGAATTTAAAACATTAACTAAAATCTTATTCTGTCCAGTTTGATTAAATAAACTATAAGACTTCGATGAATTTGAATCTTGAATTGAATCTTTTAAATTTAATTTCGTCCTATTGCCAGAAGGAGGCTAGAATTAAAATTTGTTTTTATGACTTATCATTAATTAAAGCATTAAATAAGGGATTCAATAAAAATTCTATTATTACTTTCATTTAAAATCATAACGTTATTTTTTATAAAATTAATCCCTAAAGAGTAGTTTAAATTTAATCATAGAAAAGTGGAGCAAGGTCATATAACTGTTATTGGACTTTGTCTTAAAAACTGTTTAATTAAAAAATACTCAAAATATCCAATGAGTAATTAAATTTAACAAATCAGAAAAAAAAATATACAATGTTAATATTTAAAATCCACCAAATCCCCAAAGAACACTTTAACTACTCGAAAAGAAACGTAATACTGGGTTCTATAAAAAAAATAATACGTAAAGTTCTTAATCACAAGAGAGTATAGCAATCAGCATCCAAATGACGTTCTGAAAACCCAAAAGAAAAGGAAAGGAATATTTCCAATTAAGCAACTGATTCGGTAAGTTGGTCCAATCTCTTGTGGTTGGGTTAATTGTTGGGCCTAATTGCCTAACAATTAATCTGTATCTCTCTGGACATGAGAACGTTGAATGGAAACTTTTAATTGAGAACTTGCAGCAGTTTTCTTCGTCTTTTAACTGTGGTACTTAAAACGAACGGGAGTGAATAGTCTAGTAATAATTATTACCGAGAAGTTTTTAATGGAGACTTTACTTAGAGTCAGACTTTAATATGGGTTTCAATGCTTAAATTAATCGAGAAGATCTAATGGTATGTGACACGTTAGGTTTTTTATGTGTATTTAAGTTTTAATAGTTATTTATGTAGATATATATCTACTTTTAAAAGTTTTAGTTGGTTTGCGTGAGATTTATAATGACGAAAAGTGAAATCTGTATGAACTTTTTCATGTTCAAAGCAATGAGTTAATAACTTAAATGGTTCTTTGAAAAGTTGTGTGCGTAATGTAAATTTTTTGTAACTGCAACTTTTATTTTCTATTTTTTATCAGTTCTCTTTTTACATATCATGTTATAAATACGTAAAATTAGTTACTTTTTCCTTAAAGTAATGTTTCTGAAGTGGGAACGATAGCTTAGATTTTGTTCCTTATACTTTGGAATCTACATTGTGCAGCTATTTTTATTTACGAACGTTTAAAATGTTTGTTGAAGGAATAATATAATGTTTTAAGATTAAAAAATCTTTAAAAAAAACTTTCTTTCATCAACGACAGGTCATGAAAGTATTCTTTGATAATATTTGTAATTAAAAACTCATGTGTTTTTCATAAACAAACTAATGTTTGTATGTTTGTTTGGTAAAATGTAGAAAGTTCGACAAATAATGCAGACCTTGGCATATTTAAGAATGATAACCCTATATAATTGCTACTCCTTATATTGCGCGAATCATCTTATGACATTTGTCTTTATACCAATAAAACTTGTTCTAGAATGTACTAGAAAAGGTGATAGGGTAGACTTTATCTTTTCTTTCTATTATAAGTTACTTAAACATAAAATAAATACTAATATAACGATGTAAAATTTAATCTTGATCACACGTATTCGAATTTTTTTTTACAAAGTAACGGTTTGGTGGTTAAATAATTTTAAGAAAATATGTTTTTTGTGATGGTCAAATGCAACTGGAGTAATAAACTGCTTTTTTGAAATATATCTCATGTAATTCGCTGCATGCGCAAATAACGTATTCTCTTCTACTAAACTATTAAAAGATTGACATTATGTGTTGTTACTATATCTTCCATATCTTCTTATAGTTTGTTTTTTAGCAACAAAAGTTTTACAAAAAGGAAACAACTTTTACAGAACGTGTTACTTCATTAAACGCGATATACAAGAACCTCCCGCCCGAGTATAAATGTTATAAATATGCACTTGTTAATTGCATATTTATAAATCACATAAGAAAAGGGCAAAAACTTAACACAGATCTGTTGATTATTTTGTAAATAAAACCTTACAAAATCAATTTGTCTAGAGTTCAGTTTAATCGATTGGTTCTAAAACATCGTATTGACAAATCAATATGCCTGAATTTCTATATAATGATACAATTCAATAAAGATGAATGGGGTAACTTTTATTCCTGGGGGAAACTTTGTACAGCTGGGGACAATTTTGTACAGCTGGGGTGTTGCCATTGGAATTTTTGAAGTTGGTACTCATTTCAATATGTAGACGACCCCTTATTCAATTTTTAATGCCGGTAATCAATTCCTTACGCTTTTTCCTGAAAATGACCTTTCACAAAATCTCTTGATCAATAGCAGCCGAGAAACGAGGGGTGAATCGTTTTTTTTTCCTAGCTGTACCAAGCCTTACAAGCTTAGAACTTATCATTAAATACACAATTTAAAAATGTTGATGCATTTTATAATTAGTAGCAATAGTGTGTTGATCTTTATATGTACAATAATAAGCATTCAAGAAAGTAATTAATAGGGTTTTATGCTTTGGCCCAAGTTACACTTCACGGCCAAAATCACCCAACTCGGCGGTGCATAGAATTTGGGAAAATGTAAATTTCATTATTTAAATTTGATAAGTGTTAAAGGTATATTTAGCTGCATTTTCATAAAACAAAAAGGGGATTGATTAACAAATTAGTTTTTAATTAAATATTTCAAATATGATTTTACAAAAAATTATGTTCCAAATGTGACATTTCAGTTGACAACTTGTAGAAAAGTTTTAGTCAATTGCATAATAACTGTATAAAATTTAGTATTCTTTGAAAAGTGAATAGATTTAAGCAGTGTGAAAAAGTTATAATTCTCTAAAACCAAAATATTTCTTAAAACTACATATTGTACTAAATGAATGGACGACCGGAACGACGTACGCTATAGCTACCTCAAACGTTGTTCTATAACCCACAAATAAACCACCCGGCAGCTAATTCGTACAAACTATAACGGCTCCGCCTATTTTAACTTCGCAGATACGTCAACCAATGTCTTCTACCTCACAAACAAACAACGCTTCTCCCCGTGGAATCAATTTCATTTATACAAAATGTTTAAAAGTATAATTGTCAAAACCATTTTCCTGACAATCTAAATAATATTAAAAGTTACTTTTTCATAAAACTACATTTCGTTTGCTCAGCATAAAATTGCATTTAGTTTTTGTAAACGTCAATAAAAATAAAGGTCTAAGAACACTTTAGAAACTTAGATAATGCTCCTTTTTTAAACGTATTTCTTTACGTATATTTCCCATGTATTATTGGTCCTGAAAGCCTTCGTATCAAATAACAGAGTATCTATACTTGTGAAAATTAATACGTAAAAAAAACTTTGTTAGCATTTTGCTAAAAATAGATAGTTTTGGACGCAGTCCAGAATTTCTTGTTACATTGAACCATTTTACAGACCAAGTTCTTAAATAAAGATTTATTTGTTTTTATTCACAGTCATCATGTCGAATATTAAATTAGTAAAATTAATTTTAAAAACATTCGTGGAGCTTTCAATAAATTTTAAACGTATTTAATAAATTTAGTTTTTTGTAGGGTTAAGTATAATTTTATCAAAATTTTATGATAATTAGTTAACGTTCCATCTTTACAAAAAAACAATGATTATTATTCTTCACTCTAAAACTAAGCTACTACATTATTTTTAGACGATATATAATGGTAAACTAACCAACGTTTAAAATATAAATATTTTAGTAAGGAGTAATTTTATGCGAAATTAATCTTTTTGTAGTATTATTCACGTGTAATGATAATCACTTTTTAATAATCACTTTTTTATTTTTTTCACATTTCAAAAACTAACTTGTGACTAACACTATAAAAAAACTTTACATCTTAGGCTAATTCCGTCTAAAGATTTATTGTTCTTTATATTTGCCTATTAACGCAAAGTATGTTTTTAATTATTAAATTTTTGTGTACTTAGTTTTATACGATTAAGTTAATAATCACCAGATGTATATATAATTTAATTTTTATTAAATATTAAAAAAAAACTAAAGCTAAGTTTATTATAACAATATTATTGTAAAGTAAAAGTATTAACCCTCCGAGTGGTAGACCCAACATTTTCCTTATTTTGTGCATAAGTCTTTTTAACAATAATCTTAAATCTTAAATTTTAAAATTTTATAAATAATAAATTTATAGTTAATGTACTTTTTATAGTTAGTTTTTTAGATCATCTTTCCAAAAATAAACCTTACGGATTTTTTTAACCCTTTCAGTCCCATTGACAGTTTGGCATTATCATTTTAGAATTTTTTTTATCGTCTATAGCCATTTATAATATAAAAAAAGCACATCATTCGATTCTTCAAACTTTTTTCTATTAGAAAATATTTTTTATTAATCCCAATAGATTTCAGCCCTATTATGTTTTTTTTAATTATGATCAGAAAAATGATGCCAAATGGCATCACTGGGACTGAAAGGTTTAAACAAATATGTTTGAAGCTAATTAACTTTAAAATATAAGTAGCAAAAGAAGCCATACATATTTTCCCATTTCCAGGCCGTTCGGATTGAAGTACATATTAATCCGATATGCAAAATTTGATATAAAGGATTGCATAGCTCTAATTTGATATTACGTATCGCATAGCCCAAATTTGATATAGCGTATTGCATAGCCTCTAAAAGTACATTGAATCCCAACGTTAGATTGAAATTCATGTTGTACATTGAAATTCAACGTTAGAACAATGCAATCAAACAAACTACAAAAATAAATAAAAACAATCTCAAACTACTACAAAACTTATGCCGAGATACTAGAACAAGTAGCACAATTATGTAAATCTTTCCGTAGTCGCAGAACTCCATTAGTCATTTTAATTAAACTCCAGAAAGGCCTAAAAAAATCAAATAAAACTCCAGAACTAGTGAAAAGTTAAAAGCGAAGCTAATTAACCTAATGATAGTTACGAAAATTCATTGTTTCCCAAAACACATTAAAAGCTAATTTAAAAGTCTCCGTCCCCCTTAAAGAACGGGTTGTGTCTTTTTTTGATTTATTACCACGGTCATCAGTCAATTTCAGATCAAAGTAACGATTAAAATTTAAAATATTTAAATAGCTTGATTACTTATGATCATTTTCTCTTTAAATTCTTTTTTGATATTAATTCTAAATTATTTTGATTGCCATTTAATTTTATAGGCAACTGGTGTTTTTGTCAAGTTTATTATTATACTAGGATTCGTTGATGAAATTAATAGCATATACAGACAATTTTACTAGTGAAATATTTGTAAATCTGTTTTTAAAAAAATAGTAGGTATTGCATAAGTGAATTGTTTTCAATTTCTTTGATTGATTCGAATTTTGAATAAATTTACAGAAATACTGTGATTGTAGAAAGGGAGCAAAAGTTTTACGTCATTTTTCCCCTAATTTTGAAATGCATATCGTCGGTGAAGGACAAAACAACAAATATGCGAAACTACAGAGAAGGAAAGCTGAATCCGTTTTCAAAAATCCCCAATCCTTAGAACTAGGAGATTCGTGGTTTTTCCATTTAATCGACGATATATGATCCACTTAGGTTATTTAAGTCCCCTAACTTCAAATCTCAGTTTGAAAATTATTGAAACAAATTATTCAATAATTGGAAGAAATATGTGTTTTATTACAAAAACTTTAAACCACAATTGAGATATCGACAAACAGCAATCGGAAACCAATAAATTGGCAAATCATAATGTAAAATACTGACAATAATTAAATATACAATGGAACGGCAACTTCAGTGATGAAAATAAATTAAAGTAAAACACTAAAGTTCATTAAAACAAAACTCAATATTTTAATAGCAAAAATATATCAAAATAACGAATATAAAAGTTTAAAAAAAACCTCACAAAATGGGCGATAATAACTCATAAATACTACAAATTTGCAGTATAACAGTATAATGGTCATAAACACGCTATAACGAAATTAAAGCCGTACCTTCACCAACTACCTAACTAACGTAATTCTAATGCAATTTTACCACATAAAACTTCGAAACTATCCGTAAATTAGTCACATTTAATCGTTTATTATTTGTTAGCCATTAAATAATGCCCTTTTCAAACAAAACATTTCCAAGTACATTTCAAATGCGAGATACTTTCAACAAACTATTTGATCCTATTCAAACCTTTCAATGTCTTTAAAATATAGCAAAAGTATTAAATGGATAAATTATACTAGGGGGCATGCCCCCTTCTCGCTATCGCTCGCCAACCCCCTATTTTATTACAATTGTGCTTGGTAGTTCAGTCTATCGAAATTATAATTTAAATTTTCAAACATTAAACGTCCCTAGTATTATGCATGTTTAAATTTAAACTTACTGAATATATCCTAAAGTTGTTTTTTTAAACTAATAACGAATCTTATATAACGCTTAAATCAACTTCTTTTTACCGTAGGCGAAAGTGTAAACAAACTCGATTGTGTTGCCATTGCAGAGTTAGAAATATAAGGAAATTTGGGAGCCGTATAAGAGAATTATAAATATAGATGTTTATTACATGAATATATTTCAGCAGTCTAGCTTCTTTTAAACTATAATAACTTACTTTTGTCATCCTTACATATTCGAAAAGGGAAAACATTTACATATTCAATTTTAAAATTTCCTAGCTCAAAATTCAATTTGCATTACAATTTCATATTTTTCAGATATATCAAATGTTCTTGAAATAAATAAAACTCATAGTACTGCTAACAGTAATGAAACTAATAACAAAGGCGTTTTAAATGTATTGAAATATATTTTATAGAATAAAGCAAGTTCATTTTTAACGACAATTGTTATATATTTCACAAAGATTTCAGTATTATCTAAAGCATTTAGCAATTACTTGATATCCATCATAAAAGAATAAGCTCTTTCTAACAAATAGCAAAGCACAAAAGATATAAAGAAACTTCTGTAGTTGTTCCAAAATTATAGTTTTACAACTAAGAATATTCAGAAATAAAATCTTCATAAATTATTTCTGATTTTATATAAAAGTTGCGGTTACCAAAAATGTTTAAAAAAAATATGGAACTATATAAAATGTAAAAAATATATCCCACGTTTTATTTTATGCAATGTCGTGTTTTTTTTTTTGTCGTTTTTTTCGCAGCCATTATTACTTCTAAAACTTTTTTAATTAACCATAAAAACACGACAAGTTAAGCCTAACTTAAGCCAAGACAACTGCAAAGGGATTTCTGTAAACGTCAAAAATCAATCAATGATTTAGTTGTAAAGAATAACCAACAGCTTATTTTCCTCAAACACAAAAAAAATGATGATTATGGTTTTTTGCTCATTCATCAAGAAAACGATGAATGATTAGTTAAGACCCATTACCTCTATAATTCATATACAAGTTACAAAACGAATTTCTTACAGCAATAAATGTGTGAAAGAAATATTAAAAAATTTTGACTATCAAATGATTTTTTCACTTTATAAAACACCTTTAAAATTTTTGAAGCCCATTCAAATTCAGCGACTAAATTACCAGGAAACTAAAAGATTCCATTACATTGGATTGCTTTACCAGTTTAAAAAGATCTCAAAAAGAATCTCAAATTTTCGGGAACGACAAAATATAAATTTACAATCCTTCTATTCATTTTACGTCAACAAAAACAAGTAGGTTTGTAACAGAATCTATCACTTAACCCACTTCCACACAACAGTTGTGTTTAACAGGTAAAAAAGCGCCAAATACAGCATTAATTCTATATTAAACATTTACATGCTAAATTTTGATAGTTTCATTTATTTTATTTCGAAAATTCAATAATTATATTTGTTATTAATTTTTTCAAACGATAAGACTCAATTTGGCAATCGATGTCGCAAAAATAAATTTATTTTAATTTCATGTCTAAAAGAATTAAAGTTTCTCGAGCGATTGTTGCGAATGGCAATGGTGATTTAATTCTAATAAAAATGGCTTCTTATGCTTTTTAAATGAGCATTAGATTTTGCAGCATTAGATTTTTAAATAATTGTTGTACTTCGAATTCTTTTCTGAAATTTTCAATGTATTCTAATTTCGATGCGCTGAAGTTTTTGACATATCACACTTGTTTCTAGCATTTGTAGTTTGGGCTATGAAAGTGTGTGACGGACAGACAGGCGGACTGAACGTTTATAATAACTTCCACTTTTTACGTTATAAACGTAGTGTGGAAGCTAAAAGACAAGTCTAAGTTAAATAATGCGAAATAATTAAACAGTAAAAAATATAAATTTTCAAACAGAAAATGTTACTTAAAATTTATCCTCAAATAACTTCGGTTGAGGTTTCCACAAAAATATTCAACATATATACCCTACCCCAATTAGACTTTTTAAACATGAAAACTTATCCTATGTTAAAACTGGTTTTACATATGCTGTTTTGCATAGTATTTTTCATTAAAACTACAAATGCTTTTAAAATAATTTTTAAGATGCCACATTAATAATATATATTTTTAATTTTAACCCCTTTCAGTTTTACATAATAAAAAAACACAGTTTAGTTAGTTGACTGTAATACAGTAGTTATTTTAAAGAAAATTATATAACTGCAACTAGACATAATTATCATGCAATTAAACGAGATAAATCATGAAGCACTGCACTTTATTTGACGAAGGGCAATGAAATATTGGTAATAAAACGATGGAACACGAAAATAAATATTTACTTCTACAATTATATGTCGGATACTGATATATGTGGCTCTTTAAATCTCTGTTTTGTAATAATATTTAACATAACATGGAGCGAGACAGGCCAGAAATGAACACCTCGGTTGATATTTTACAGTAATATAATGCTCTATTGCTCCCTTGCTTCATTATTGTCTATGTATTTGTTCATGGCCAAACAAATAAAAAAATGAATGTGTTTTTCTGAAAGTTTTCACATTCAATTTTTAATTAAAAAATATTGCAACTATTGTAAACCACATTATCAAATGTAAAGTTGTGTATTGTTTATGAAAAATGTGCCAAAATTATAGAGAACTCACCTGCTTTAGCTGTAGCGGCACAAGAATCCCAACTTGCCAAAACCAAAAACAGCAATAAGAACATTCCGACGTTAACTGACGAACAGGCCAATTTCCACTTTTCCATGCTCAGAAAGATGCCATCGGACCAGAAAAAAGTACCAGCAATTAATTTCTCTATCAAAAAAGTTTCTCTATCTCTATCAAAAATCACCCTCAAAACCAATCCTTAAATACAACCTAAATATCTTCCCTTCCAAAGAAAAATTCTAAAAATCTTTTGCAAAGATGAGAAAATCGAATCAAGAAGATGAGATGATACAGTCCAAAGAGGAATAAAAAAAAAGATCTTCTGTTCTCCAATTTACAATGTTGAATAGGGAGTTTCGGCGTGCTTGGAAGATAGACACCGACTGAAGGGAGCAAAAGCAGATTTCAAGTTGCAAGGTTTGCACGAATTCGGGAATAGTCGAGGTGGCGCCAATTTCGAGCGCGTATGTCGCCAAGTAGATCGTAGAAAGTGCCAATTGGTTGGAATGGTATCTCGACTGCCGGTATTTTTATGGAACGAAATTGCTAGCTAGGCAACGGTATCGGTAAAGCATTAGGTGCCAATGTTGTCCGAAAGCTCTTGCCGGACGCTGGTCGAGTAGTTTGAACGATAGGGGCCAATACGTGTGGGTTTCATTCCGCTCGGGCGTATATATATTTAGTAGTATGTGATTTGTTTTAAGTAGTAGGTCCCAGTGTCAATACCAATGTATGGATTTTTCGTTAAAAAAAAACAATAAACCATGAAAATTATAACCATAAATATATTGTTTGCTTGGGTAAGTTCGTCCTCCAAAGTCATAACTTATAAAAGTTGCGTTGGGTGCTAGATCAGGTGTCACCATCACCCATGTCTAAATACGTAGTGTTAGAACAATTAAAACCTTTCTTTAGTCACTGCATTATTAAGATTTTCCTTAGAAATTATGAATATAATTAAAAATAAAATGATAAATAAGTATTCAAATCATATACATAAGTTAGAGAACTCTGAAGAGATTAAAAATACAAATTTTTATAACACTATTCTACAGTTCAAACCATATGAATGTATTATACATTAATTAATACTGCTTGGCAGATATATTTTCTCAAATGTCTACACAAAAAGCACTTAAATTACAATATAAAAAGTTCAGACAATAATAAATGCATATGAAAATGAAATTTTAAAGAATCGAATTTCAAAATACCATTTTAACTGTCACAATATATCAGTCGGACGTAATAATAAAGTTTTCGATACATTTGCGCACATGCAAAGGGATGCTGCCATAGAGGTTTTTTTTAAAGGTATTTTTAAAAAACAAAAAATATACAGACTTTAAATTTGATACACTAGTTCCCATCAGAATCTGTCGGACGACATAATAAGATTGTTTGAGAAAAGCGTACATACGCAAAGGGTATTGCATAAGAACTTTTCGTTTTTTAAGTTATTGAAATTATTTTTAGGGTATATAATTGGCCTTTTAAACGGCAATTGAAAATCATGCGTTGTTACACACCCCTAGTTTTTTCTTTTGTGTGATGATAACATTTATTTCTATCAAATAATAAGTATATTTAGGAATTAATAGTATATAACATGTTTAATAACATAACTTAAACAAAACGTCAACCTTGATTCCATGAAAAATTTGTATGAGAATGTTTAATTCATTGAATAATATACGAGTCAAATAAACCATTATGAAATGGTAAACAAAACATAAAAGGAACTGTGCTTTCCTAACAAAGGCATAAATTAAATTATATTTTTTAAATCTAGTTCTCTTTGTGAAAGATAGTTAAAATGTATAAATTTAATAATGTATAATTATTTAAATCTTCAAATGTTAAATTTTCGTTTGAAAATTCTCTAATAAATAAATTAATGTTTTATAAGGCTCGCATTATCTATTCAATTAAATTACTTTCACATAACTAATTTGGAATTTGGAGGTTATTGTTGAAATTCCAAAAGATTCTTTACAGAAAAAAATACAAGAAATAATTTAATTAATATCCGCTTCAAGGTACCGATAGTTACTGTAAAGTAAAAGTTATTGCCCAACAATAAAAAAATCTTGATTATTTCTCCGCTTATTTTTCTTTAGAAAGGAAACTGCCAAAAGCAATTATTTTATCAATCGGAAAATTAATAATGAAGAAAATATTCATTATTTTATCAATGTCATATTTGTATTAATTATTTTTTGATAATTTCTTTTGTACACAAGCAAATAATTTTTTTCTAATGTCATTAAATTTAGTTTTATTAATCATTAAATTATGCCCCCAAAGAATTTGAATAATAAAGTTTAAAAAATTTGAATTTAACCGTTTTTTAATGCTACATGAAATTTTTGTACTTTAAAAATCTTTTTAATTTTTCTTGTATCACATAATTTTATGATGCATTACACTGAAAGTATATATTCAAACTAATACTCTACTATTCAAAAATAATTTAATTGCAATGTTTTGAGAAACATTGACAAATCGTGGGTTGTTCCTTTTCATTTATTTCTAATGATGCTAAACAAATTACAAAACTTCGAGCTCTAGTCAGTAAGGAATTTTCCTGAAATATCCAGGCCTGTATCATGTGATATTAACCATTGGATATGCTCGTGATCAAAACCACCACCAACGGTGGAGCGTATCTTGCAGATACACTAGCAAAAAGATAACTGTTTAAAAGACAAATTATAATATTTTTGTTGCATTAGTTAAACTTAACGATAGGTAATTGCTAAAAAAAAACTTAGATAACAAAAATTATTAAATATCAAGGAGGAAAATGGTATGTTCCTTCCAGATAAACGGACGCAATCTTGGAAAGTTACTTGATTCTGTAGTGAAATCGACCTTTCCATAATTATTTATTCAATTCGTTCTTTGGCAATGGTAGAATAATTTTTAGAGTGTATATAAAAATACGTATATATAAAAAAATTATAAACCAATAATGAATTTTAAGTTCGCCTTTTAAGATATAACTACAAACAGAAATTGTGCATGTCCATATCATGCAAATTTGAATTTGCATATTTAGCAATTCAAATTTGAAACGCTTTTCGAACACAAATCACAGTAAGCTGATATAATAGCCACAAAAATAAGGAATTAATTTAAAATCAACCAAATTTACCTTTTATATATCTTTTAGATACTCGTGCCTTTAAGAAGGTTAATAAAGAACTAACTCCAAACTCATTATTACCAAATATTTTTACATAAACGCAGCTACTTAAAACAAATGGATTCAATTTAGAAAGACTATTCTATACGCGAGTCATGCACAACATAAGTTTCGTTTAAATATTAAAAGTTCCTGTCAGATATATCGCATTTTCAATTATGCATCCACTCATGAATGGACAAAGAATGGAAAATTTTAATATTCTATTTAAATTTATTAACGCTAGTTTAGAAATCTAATGGGTATTGTGCTAGCGTGGTGAATATGTTCTCATGTGTTCCGTTTCAGAGTTTTATAATTTATTTAACTTTATCTTCTCAGAGAGGGCCTCACGGACATTTAAGCTTGCGATATGACAACATTGGTCTGACCAAATATTGACCAAGATCATATCAGCATTTTTACTGATATTGATATCGCAAGCTGCTTTGCTAAAGTGCTTAAATGTTTACACTTCTGTATTAAGGGTCTTAAATAGATTATTGACAAACTTAAATTTTATGAATTCTGGGCTAAAGGAATGTCTGAGTAGAAAGGTTAAAAATCCGACAGAAGTGTTCGGTTATGAAACAAAAATAAGATTTTTAAATAGAGCATTTTAACCAAAACTTTTAATTGGCGTTAACAAGTGTTAATGTAATAGTTTTGTGCTTTGGCACGATCTTGTAATTATTTAAATCAAATACTTAGCATGAAAACATTTAGCTACTATTATTTTAGATTCTGCTGGAAATGTAATTTAAATTTTTATTCTTTTGAAAAAAATCCAGATGGAAGCCAATAGAAGAAAATGCAAGTAAATCGGGAAAAAAAATTATACATAAATGTGACATTCCCATTTCTCTAACCCGAGTCCTACGATGCTCATAAAAAATGTCTTTAAATTGAAATATATAAATACATTTCTTAACAGATCGAAAACATCAATATCTAGTTCGTAAATCATCCCAATTCGTCCAAAACAATAGAGAGGCGCCTCGGAACAAAAACGAAAATCGCGACATGCTTTATGAGTATGGCAGAAAAAGTTTCCACCAGACAACGGAATAAATATCGCCAACAATGGCAGTAAATTATTTAAGCCATTTCTTTTTAGAAAGATAGAAAAGAACTAAAGCAGATGTTTAGAAGCCCATGAATGCCATGATGCTTCTGCTCTTGTTATTAAAAGAAACGATAAACATTGAAATAGAACAAAAAAAATTGAAAGAAGCGGGCCGTTTTTTGTTTTTAAATTCACGTCCATGTTGAAGAAGATTAAAATTATTTATATCATCCGAGTTAAATTCAAATAAAAGCATTTCATTCAGGTTTGTTTTTTACGTATGAATATATGTTTCGTTTCGTTATTTATGTTTTGATAAACGTTGATATTTGCAGCATCTTTATTTGATCAAAAGTCATATTGTTGAGTTTATCTTCTAGTTTTAAATAATGCCAAAAGTCAAATGTACAAGGACAGATGGAAGCCAAGTTTATTGCTTGAAATGTAAATGGTGCACCTTTTTAACCAGTTTTAAATTTTAATGAAAGTTTCATTATTACAAATGCAAGAACAATTAGTTATAATTGTAACCAATTAATCAATCAATGTGATTTAAATTGAATTGAGCAGAGTAACTTAAATTTAAAATCAGTAAAACTTATTCCAAATAAAAAACATGCATATAATCTTATTTCTAATCAATTTAATTCAAATAATATTTAAAACTAAAGATTTTTTGTAGAAAAACATTGTTCAAAAACTTTATAACTCCCGTGCTTATATACATCCTTCAAATATTTTGGATCGTACTGATGTGAACTTATTAAAAATTATAAACCTCGCTTTCTATTTAAAAACATTGTTATTCATCCATTTAAATATATTGCATTATATATACATTATAAACCATTATTCACAATTTACAAATCTCCACAACTCACTCAGTATAAAATCCATTATAATAAACATCTCAATCGCCTTCATATTTCGCCATCCACAACACCCAATACCAATAATTTAATCCTGCAGTTCTTCCTTTTCATCACACAGCACATTACCTTCTTCTGGTTGGTTTTAATGCAATTTAAACCCCCTCCCTTTTGTAAAGATCTCAAGACACTGTCTTGACAGTTGCCGTGAGTCTCAGCCCCAATTAGTACCGAGTCTCTGCTGCCATGCGTTAATTATTGTGGGAGAGAGTGACGCTAATGCAATGCCAGATATTCCCATATTGACACCGTTTGTTTGTGGCCATGCATAAATAGGAGATCGACACTCAATTGTATTATAAATAAATGAATAAAATAGTGTAAAAACCGGGATTAGAGGAAAATTTATTTCATAATTATGTACAAAATAACTATTAAACTTTTTAGTTATAACCGGTTTTACAATAGTATCACGACTAAAAATTGTTACGATTGTTATAAAATTTAATTTCTAGATTAGTTATTACTTAATTTATTACTTATTTCATTTTTATTAACGAGTTTTACTGTATTTTTTATATTTAGTATTAGCACAATATTACCTGTATAGTAAGTTTCTGCAATTAGTTCCTGAAGGAATTGCCATTGATTCACAAAATACCACATTAACTTCTTCCAGACGGTTTGAACGCAATTTAAAATCGTCCTCTGTAAAGATCAAGAGAGTGTTGTGACTGTTTCCGTGCGTCTCAGCACCAATAATAGGTTTAAGTCTATGTTGCCGTGGGCTACTTATTGCACAAGAGTGACTCTAATGCAATGGCATATGTTCCCACATTGACATTGTTGTGGACATGCATGGCTAGGAGATCTGTATTATAAATAAATTAATATTATGTATTGTATAAACCGAGAAAGGAGAGAACTATATTGCATCGTTATAAATATAAATTGAGCGTTTCTAGTTTTGCAATTGTATCATGACCAACTGGTGCTACGATTATTACAAAGTTTAATCTACATTAGTTATTATCTAATTTATAGTAACATTAACTGCTTAATTATTATACATGTTTTACTGCATTTTTTAATTTGATAAAGGTGCAATATTACCTTTGTAATAAGTTTCTGAAATTAGTTGCCATCTGAACTGTAATTGATTCATCCCACCCCACATTAATTTCTTAAAGATGGTTTTAACACAATTTAAAATCGTCCTTTGTAAAGATCTCAAAACAGTGATGTGACAGTTACTCCGTAAGTGTCAGCACCAATTTGTCCCGAGTCTGTTACCTTGTGCTAATTATTGTACGACACGGGTGCTAATGCAAGGGAAAATGGAGTCGTGCTGACACCGTTTGTTCGTAGGTGAATCTTTGCGCATATATTGATTATACTAAAATCTGTCAAATATTTTCACTCATTTCATTCCTAATTCTATTCAATATTCTCTTATGTTCATTAAATAAAACTTGGTAACTTTCAATAAACATTTGATAGAAATTTAGCTTTTTAGGTAGGATAATGTTTCCAAATATTACAAACAGTAAAATTAATTTAAAGAAATAGGTGTAGCATTTGGTGAAAAAGAATTCCAATATTTTAAGACAGCAAAAAATGAATTTTTTTAAATCTATTTTGGGATACTGAGGCTCCTTAAAATCATTCATTTATCTTTCATTTGGAGACTCCCACCGAGCTTTTTTTTAAAAAAGGCTTACTGTCTTACTTCAACTTTTTACCAAACTTACATACTTAACTGACAAGTAAACGTTTTAAAACCAAGATCTTGCAACCATACTTTTGAAACAAAACTACCAAATGTTCAACAATATTAATCTTCCTCCCTCCATTTAAAAGCTTATAAGTATTCTATTTTATCCCTAGTTTAACTCGTCTCACGTAATAGTGCATGGAAACAATCCGTCTTTAAGATCTTAAGGAGCTAGACCAGCAGAATTCAAGATGGCAAGCAAAATGTCCGCTTGATAGGGCCGGAAAGATTATCTTTTACTACGAAAACATTTATCCAGAACGTAAGCCAACGGGCAAAACGGGTGATCTGTATAAACTGCTGGTCATGGGAAACTTCCAGAGAAGTCTTGTCCTTTCCCCGGAAGTAAAAAAGAGACGTGGAAAAACATTTGATATTATGTTTCGAGAATTGTATAAATATTTTTATATTTATATTGATGTTAGAATTCATTGGAAAGGCATGCTTTGTGTGTTTTTTTATTACTTAAGATTAATGTTTTGTTTACTTCAGGAATAGGAAAGAGAACGTGTGTTTTGATTTGTATGTAGCAGTAGAGCTACACGAGGGATTTAAGCGACGGTGGTCGTGATTTTGAGCTCCATGGACACGAGACGAGGTGACACACTCACCGCAACTAGATGACATTGTTCGCGAAGACAGGACTTTGAAGCATATTTAGCTTACACTCCCTCTGCGTGGGGTATTTGTCGGAATTTCGACTGTACATGCCGTTTATAGGTCGGAAGTTATTTTTTCAATGCCCGAGCTCGAACATGGGACCTTTCGCATGTAAGGCAAGTGCCTTAAGCACTGGGATCCTTCATGTATTGCTTTAATATTTTTTTTATATTTCCGTGATTAAAGCTTTGGGATCAGTAATAACCAATGCTTATGTGTCTACCACTGATCAAAGATTATAGAAGCAGATGTTAATGTATAAAAAAAAATATGAAAAGTTTAGTATTTAAAATTTAAATAAAAGTTATCTCGTATTACGTCCATATTATCCATAAATATATTCTAGTAAAAGTTAATCATACAGATGCATTCAGGTAAGGTAGAATGAAAGATTTTAATTCGTTGACAAAATTCTATTTCTAATGTCTGTCTAAATAGGCTTATAAATTTTGATATTCTTAAATATACTTCTAGTGTATTAATAAATAAAGTTCACACTATTTTCAAATTTAATAAAGAAAAACAATATAAAAAGAAAGCTATGAATTTCAAAATTGAATCGACAACTAGCGAAATTAATATTTAAAATATCCGAATTTTATTCAGAGATGATGCATCACAATAAATTATTATTTTATGTGTTTTCAAGTAATTCTCGATGTACTCTTCCAATAAGACGTACGTGACTAAAGAATAAAAATTCAAGAAAAGAATATTTGAAACGCATTTGGAATACTAATAAGAAGCGCAGAAAATGAGAGTACTAAAGCTTCAGTAGAATAAAAATGTTTCAGTAGAATAAAAATGTTTAAGCAATATAATAACTTTACAGTTTTACGTTGATAAGATGGTAAAATTAAATAAATATTTAATAGTAAAGATATGCGTAGCCCATTGTATTGGATTCTCATGATACAAAAGCAATACTTATTGATATAGTTCGTGTGCATAACCCTTAAAAATGCTGCTAACATGAAAAAAATTGTATTGTTTTTTTATGGGATTTGGCAAAACAATATTTAAAAACACAATGTAATTTTAAATTATCAATTGGTGACCGGTTTCTTATTTTTCGTAGTTCAAAATTTGTTCCTCTTGCTTGCTGTGTTTGAGAAGAAAAGTGTTTTTTTTTAAAGTGCACTTGGTTCCATCTTACTAAAAACCCCTCAAATATACATCAACCTTAAAGTTTAAAAATGATTGGCTCAAACTACTAGCTCGTGTGAGTTAGTGTCAATTAACACAAACTGCGATTAGGTGTTTTAAGAAAAACGTTTTGATTTATTTCCAACAATTTCAAATGAAATTAACAAACTTAAACAACACATACTAGGATAGTAAATGAAAATTAAACATTTTGATAGTATGCTTCGCCGTAAATGTATCACTCCTATACAAGACTAAACAATGGCAACAGCCTCGTAACAACCCTTCTCCTCCTATCGGATACTTGGAGACCTGAAGCCTTATCCCAATCCAACACAAAAAAGGAAGTCCCCTGACCTTATGAGGTGCTTTTCCACCCTTAAAGATAGTTTTATTTAGTTGTTCTACACAAACAGATGTTTTAGGTAAATGTATTTTAAATAACAATTTAGTTTAACAAGTTTTATCCGAAGTAGGAAATTTTGCAATTACAATTTTGTGTTTCACTTAACTCCTTGATACTTTTGTGGGAAGTCCAGTTGGTAAGGCACTTGCCTTGCATGCTAAAAGTCACAAGCTCGGCTCGGGCATTAAAAAAAATGCCGATCTATAAACGGTCAGTGCAGTCAAAAAGTTTGACGTAATACTGTGATGTCGCTATGTGTGTGATACTCGTTGGGTGGTCTTCTTTGGCGTCGGTGAGACGAGATTTTTATGAGATGGTACATATGTGCAACAATGCCTTAGTCTCGGTGGAGCCAAGGGATGACACTTCTCGGGTTGTAAATTCTGAATGAATGACAGCACCGCTCCAATGATATTTGGAGGCTCAAGGGCGAATGGAGTTGGGGATGTTCCCTGGTGGCCACCTGTTGAGCCAATGAAGTTTTGGAGGCAGTCTTCGTGTTTTGGGGCTTTCTCCGGGTAAGACTTTTAGGACAGAATAGAAATATACTTCACTGGAGAATGGAACGGTAGACCTTACAGAATAGAACTGACAACCTAACAGGACTGAGTTAAAAATTGAACTTATGATTCTAGAAATCTTGTAGTAAAAGAACGGTGTTAGCAGCTGTAATCAACACCCATTAGGTATGTAACATTTTGAGAAAAACTTGAAATATTACAAATACCTCGTGGAGAGGGAGTGCACAGTAAAAAAAAAGTCAAAAGTCCGCATAGGATTATTGTTAAGTTGGTTAAGCTAAAAGTTGCGTTGTGTGCCTTGTGAGATGTCAGCTTGTCCCTTTACTGTGATTCTAAATTACGGCGCCCGTCACCAATAGACCTAGTTTAGCTCTAGTGTGACGATAATTCAACTCCACTCAACTACAACAGTAACAGGAAACCAATCACACATTGTCAGTTCCTTACCATCCCTACATTGAACAATACCTCTTCAAGTGTCACTCCAGCGTCCTTTGTTAAGGGCAGCGGATAGGCTTGCTTCTGCTCCGTATCTCTGATACCCTTTCTTCTTATTCTCAAAGAATAAATGTCCTTTCTTTAGGCATCATGGCCGAGGAAATAGAAGGTTTATTCATCCCAAAAGAAATGTCCATTTGATTTGGGGTAGGGTGTTTGGGACGTAATAGGTGGCTCACTGTAGAAAAATTCCACAAATGATTTGTTCTGCTTTTCGGCTGAATTAATGTTGTGAAATGTACACTGTAGCAACACATTTCCGAAAAACTAATTAACATTGTGATAAATTGGTATATTGTAGCATTGTAATGTTACTTTGACAGCAAGTGCATGTGTGCATGATGTAGAAAGAAACGTAAACATTTTATCTAATATCGTTTAAATCAGGGAAGTTAGGTGCCTACAATCACTTTTAGAAAGACCAAAGTTTTCATCGCACAACGCCATGAATTTTACATCATATGTAAATTTACAGCACATGTGTTGGCGGTACTTTTACCATCAGCTTATTCCAGAAATTAGCATTTGTATCACAGGGAAGAACGATGCGAGGGCTATTTTAGTCTAGTTTATAACGTGGTCAAGTGACAAGGTTGATCGAAAAATCCATCGATCCTTGGCAAATGCAGCCAAAAATGTCCAAAAAATAATACCCTAAGAAGTGCACGTTAAATATTTTTCAAAGTCCCGACGCTGCGTTCGATGTAAAAGTTGCATTGGATGCCTAATCAGGTGTTGGCTCGTCACATGACTGTGGTTCTAAATAAGACGCATGTGGCCAATATTCCTCTTGTATAGATCTAGTGCTACGATAATTCAAACTAACCCATACAACTGGATGGGAATAGCTACCTTACACTAAATTTTTCACTTCGCCAAAAGCCGCCAATGCCAACATTCAATTGGCCATATCATAGCTGTACCAAATTGACAGTTTCATAAACATAAAGTTTTTACGCTATACGTAGAGGGAACAAACAGTTCTTAGAAGTATTCATCAGAACTAGAATAGTAATCGCCTTTACTGCCATGATACATTGTAGCAATAACTTCACTTCTTACCATTTATAAACATCAATTAAATTAAATTTGGAAACAAAAAAATTCAATTCAATAAATAAAATAATGATATTCAAATAAAAATCCTACCATTTAAACTCACGTGCTCTGACGTGCTTATACTTAATTTTCATTCGCGTGGAACGTGCTGAAAAAATTGAAATAAAAAGTATAAACTCTAATCTTACAATGCTATTCCTATAGAGACGCCACATTTTGCAATCCTACACCCGTTTGGATTCGAATTTCGAATAACTCATTCATTAAGAACCTTCTCCTGACAATAACAAATACAACGAAAAAAGAATTAGTGAAATCGGTTCAGCCGTTCAGGCGTGATGCCGTGACAACGAAAAAATTGGTCTTTAATTTATATACGAGATAAACTCTTTTCATTTGGGAATTATTTTAAGATCATATCTTCAAAAATTAAACTAATTCAGATTTTTTAAATAAATATTTTATTTAAAATTAATTTAATTTAAAATTTATACAGGAAAAACATACGTTTTTGCTCATTTCCATTCCGTTCGAAAGGTTAGAACCACACAACAAATGTGGAATAAAATTGTGTAATTGTAGAATATTTGCAATTTAGTTTCGAACAGTCCTAAAATAAAAAGCAAGTTTTTTTTTCATTCAAAATAAAGAATAAATCGTGAAGGAAGAATTCAAAATTAAACATTCGTTTTAATCTGCTGCTTCCCTTAAGTATCGTATGAATCATTCCTCGCCATTGTAGGGTTAATTGAAAATGTTTAAGAATATATTTCAGAAAGTTGTTATGTTAAGAATATCTTTCGAAACAATAGCATTTGCGAATTTATGAATAATATACGAACATTAAAAGGAAAATATTACTTTTACTTCTAAAGATAAAGAAATGTTATAACGAACAATTACTTTATTCTTGATATTTTTTAATACTTATGAAGCGTTTGTATTATATTAATTACTCATTCTCACAGTATAATTTTTTTTTCCAAATTTATCAGTAGTCAAAGCTCTTAAAATTAAATGAAGCACATAATTTGCTAAGATAAGATAACGAATTAATCTTATGTCCTCAAAATGCCCTAGAGTAATGATTCAGTACAATTAAGAGAGTGTTTAATTACTGGTAATTTGTTTTAGTTAACATTTATTAAGGAATTCATTTAGTCCATTTTTGTCACTACAATTACTTGCGTTTAAAACAACCTACAATATTTTTAGCTCTTTAAACTAATGAACATTGTAAAATCTTAGAACATTGAGCAGACATTTTATGTAGGATAAAATAAATTTGATTAATTATTTTAAATATGAGCTTAAATAATATCAAAGATATGACATGTTTCCACAAAAGTTTATTCTGAAAAACTCAATTTAAAGGAATTTTTCCCGTAAAAGAAATTATAAAAACAAAAATTATGCAGCTTTTTCATATTTTAAATCTATATTTCACAGCATAAAAGTCCTATGTTAATTAATAAATTTTTATTTAATCTAATTATTTATAAAAACACTTTTATGTAGCTACCAAAGCATTGCAATCCATATTTTACGGATTAAAAACCTGTGTGAATGAATAAAAATTCTAATAATAAATTTTTAACTTTCAAGGGAAATATTAAAATTTCATGTTTCCATAAACAAATTTAATTTAAGTAGCATACAATTCTAAACACAAATTCAATCATGCAAATAGTTATAAAAATTCACGAATCACTTTAAACTTTGTTGATTTTTATTCTAATGAACCCTTTACACTTTACATAAAAACAAGATAAACGAATTTAAATAAAATGCAGCGCCGAAACCTAATAGAAATTGTACATTTTAAATATTTTAAAAAACTAAAAATATATCTCTATGATATCTTTTACACTTTTTAGTTGCTAATAATACACCTATTGAATTTTTCCATCATGTATAAAATAAAATTTTTAAATTAAAAAAAAAAGTTCAATTTAATGTATACGTATTTTGTTATTCAATGTAAACTAAAATATTAAATTTATGAATTTGGGCCTGAAGTGTGTATGTTTTACATAAAATGAAACTTAATTGGTTTCCTTTGAAGAATGAAAGTTTAATTTATTTTAATAGAAAATAAAGATGAGATACTGTATTTTTTGTTTGAATTTTTATTAATTTAACCTACCACTTAACCGTGTGCCATTTGCGATACAGACCTTTATTTAGACATATAAAGCAATAGGTTTACTTTTCATAAAATAGTTAATACTATTTAGAAATGTCAATCGTTTTACAAATATAATTGAAAAAATTAATGAAACATCTGACATTATTTATAGAAGTAATATTTTGATTTTCAGTTCACCAATAGCCCTTGTGTAGCTCTGGTGCGACAACGTCACCTTAACAAGTCTCAATAACTCATCGGTATTGCCGCTAGATACAGTTGCAATGCAAGTTTTTTCGACCATACCACAAAATTATTTTTATTTTCAACGTGTTATATCAATCCTTTATTTTATTTATACATTCTACAAACAAGGTTACAATCTTTTTTTTGTCACGGTTCCATGGCAACAGCGTTAACTGCCGGGTAAATCGTTAATTTCATTTTTCATTGTCGTACAAACAAAAATACTATAAAAAGTATCAAACTAGAATTGATTAAATCCTTATAATACATAATTTTCTAAACACAATTTATTCAAAAATGTATCTTATTTTCCGATTTCCTAACACGATTCTATTGATCTAGATGACACGCTGTCGTGTCATAATTTCTCAATAATCAATAACAAGGACGAACTGTCATGTTTATAAGATCACGGAACATTATACTTATATTAAAAAAAAACATAAAACATAAAACTAGTCGCGAAATCTTATCGACTGATGCAAGTTCCACTAACGATGCTAAAATTTGCCATCGACAAAGTTTCTAGTTGAGTCAACCTAATTGAAACCTATTGATTACCCATTCCCTAAACATTACCACGTATTTAAATTCATTAGAGACCCAGATACTGTGTTTAAAATGGGCTAAACATTGGCAAACCTAAAAAGTGGCTTTTATTAGTCACGTGACTTGACACTAAGTCACGTGGGATTAACTGGAGAAAATTTAAATACATTTTAAATGTTTTCTCCTTTGAGTGTTCTAAAATGAACGTACCAAATTGTTTTAACATAGCAGCGTGTACACGCATATTTCTACGCGGTATGATTAGTGTGCTTTTTTAACTTTGTGGGAATTTAAGAGAAAAGAACGGTTCTTTACTACCTTCCTATACCTGCATAGGTTCCTAATTCATACCACGATAATGTGCAAGGAAAGAAAAAGTGGTTTTCCCTGTTTTCGGCATTCCTACCACAAAAAAAATCTACCACAGTATAGTGTCTTTCTATACCTTACTTGAGAACGCATCATTAAACATTTACGTAGTAGGCATTCGAAAATGTTTGTTTTTTTTACTTTCACTCATCAGGCAGCGATAAAGTTACGAAACGTAGCAACCTTTCTCGCCAATCTGATGATTTTGCGAGATTCATCATGGCCCTTTACTTAGGTCTTTATTCTTTTGAACTGGTAATCCATTCTATTTCTGTCGTTGTTGGCGACTAAATGCGCAAATATTGTCCGAGATGAAGCAGGTACTTTTAAGCCAATCAGATGAATAGTTAGCAAATAAGCTTGTTTGAATATGTTTGTATGTACTTTTAACGAGATAATGTTAACTAGTAGTCTGAGTGATTAACTTTAAAGTAATTAGTGAAATTCGGTAACTAGTTATTTGTGAAACTTTTCTGTTAAAATTAAATTTATAAATAAGCTCTAAAATTGAAAAATAATAATATGCGTTCCTTATTTAATTCAGTCTTATTAAGAATCATTGACAAAACTTGTTAACTGGAAACCCAACGGCTTACTTATTAACTACATTAGAATAATGCCAAAAAGATACTTGAGGTTTTATAAAGATTTAAGAGTCACTATTTTTTTTATATAATGTCAAAAATTCTAAAGTTAGAATATGAAATACAATAATATTACTGGATATTTTTATTTTTTGATGATCACAGCTTATAGAAAGAACGTCTTCTATTTATTAAAAGTTAAGTTCAAAATTATCTAGGTATAAATCCAGGTGGGAAAGCTTAACAAAAATTGTATAAACACAAAAAAGGTAAACAAAATATTAAATTTCCAATTATTTATTTTTTTTACAAAAAAAAATGCCATTCTCGTCCATATTAAAAGAAAGTTCGAAGATTTTTTTTTTACTTTGCATGTAATCTTATGCCAATAAATAAAATTTATCGATTAAAAACATATCCTAACCGTTCATAAAAAAACATGCATTATATTTTCTTGTACGTAATTAAAACGAACGTTTTAATACCGAAAAACAAGAGCTCTGTCTGATAAATATAATCTTGTAAATAAGTTTTTTTTATTATTATGAAGATTTTACATGAACGTGACTCCCCATATTTTTGCTTTTTACGTTATCTTCCCTATAATAATTATCCATAATTAAACTTAATTAAATTGAGAGTTAATCCTGTAACTCATGTATAAGGGTTACTGTGAAAAAGGGCTCGATATTTTTAATGATATTGATAATACTCATTTAGACGCTGATGTGACATTTTGATTAAATATGAGTTTTTTTAATCAATTCGTAAGAATAAAAAAAGTATATTATTTACATGGTGCAGATTTCGGACTCTATATTGTAAACTTTCCACCTTTCTATTTTAATCACTAAACATTGATTGTTTTGTAAAGGTATTACGTATCTGAAATGTATGCTTGATAATTTTTGTGGGTTTTAAAGTAACTGCAAAGTTTGCTGTTTAAAGTAATTCAGATTTTATTGTTTGGTTGCTTAACACAAAGTTGTAGCTATATAGGAAAATGAAAACGATATACTATACACTATTACATAAATATTATAAAAGTTTTTAAGGGTAAGGAGGTATAAAGTAGAATTTGGAGAAACATTTAAGTAAATTGAATTGAAAAAAACAATGAAGTATGATGACTTAAAAAGTGTTACACAAATCAATACTAGTAGCGAAATACGCTTACTTTTTTTTAATCTTTAGGGAAAGTCAAACATCTTATTTACATCTTCCACATCCCATGTTAAGTCTATAGGGCAGTGATCTTTGAAATTTTTTCACTTAGTGCTTTTTGCATATCAAAGTTCGGTTATTTAGTAATCACTTTTAAAAAAATTGGCTTAAAATTCACTTTTGGATTGTATTTCTAAACCATTTGGCTGTATAAAAGTGAAAAATACGAAATACCATGCCTTTAAATCATTCTTAACTTTAATAACTAGAGATTTTGGCATATAAAACTTCAAAAGGCAACGTTTTGAAAACTGTCCCATAAACTTAACACTGTAGTTAAAAGAAGGAATTTTGATGTTCGACTTCTAGACTTCTACTTATTGTATTATTTATTTTACAAAGAAAGTAGAACTGATGCTAAACCAGTAACATTAATTAATATCGTAAATATATTTTTTAGTAAGGGTCATAAGTGAGAGTTAGTCAGGGACCTTACCATGGAAGAACAGATGCAAGATAAAGCTGTGAAAAGGCCAGTCCCTGGACAAAATATTAGACGCACTGCAAGATTTTATGTATCAATCAATGATTAACAAAATACCTTTAGAAGGACATTTGTGTTCCTAAACTTAAGCTATTGAATAGAAAATACTATCTGCTATACTTAATGCATATATCGATATCTTTTTTAATGATATGGCATTCTTTGGTATGATTTCATCATTACTAAAAAAATACAGTGCGTCTATTTGTCCAGGGACTGTAGTGGCTATACTTGCATCTAATCTACTTTTAGATTTTTATATAATTATTTAATTCAACAACCACTGAAGCTAACACAACACATTAAGTGCTAGTATTCTATTAAATAAACAAACATTAGTATTTAGGTTCAAACTCATCTAATATGTGTTTGTTTCTTATCTCCCTCTCTAAGCTTCCATTATAATTTGCGTTTTTAAACTAGTCTCGTTAAATTCAGCTAATTGCCAGTTACAGTCTTTGCAAATCAGAGGAGTGAATTATATAATAGGAATTTAATACCTTTTGACAATCATTAAAAATAGTTTTTGATAGAGAAAATCCCTATTTGTTTATCAATTGCTCAGTTATATTTTTTAAAGAAAAATGATACAAACAAAAAAAAACCATAATGATGAAAAATGTATATTTTGAAAAGACTGCTGAAGAAAACATTTACGAAGGTTAACGATCAATTTGGAAGGATAACGTAGTTTTACTAGTATAAAAAATAAATCATGTATGCATGTATATTGTATAGAATAGTATAAAATTTTAAGCATACATATAATAGTATAAAAAAAATATATAAACATGTAATTAGAAACATTTGGAATTTTTTTTCGAAAGTCAATTTTTACATAATTGTTTGTATTAACTTTATTTTTTAAATAATTTTTATTTTGTACATAAAGTTTACGCATTAATCACTTATCTAGAATATAAATACGTATATACTTTTCTTTCAAATACTATAATAACACACGTGGAAAGCTTCACGAAATATATTGAGTTTAGACATAGGAGTTTAATTTTTTTATATGTTACTAATCAAATTTTCATCTAATAGATATTATAAAAGATTTTAATTTTAATGGCAATAAATTTATGTATCAACACTTTATAGTGACACTTTTTTGAAAACATTCCGACATAAAGTTGAATGCAGGTAGAGTTTTCTAAATTCCAATGATTTCTAACTTTGTACACTATTTTTACTTATGTTGCTTGTTATGTTAAAGTTGTTCAATTTTCTCAAAAATATTTAAAAAATTTCAAAGAAATCTAGTCTTTAAATTTGTACACAAAAAGTGACCCATTTTCCAACATTATAAAGCCTCCCAACATTAAAAATATAAATATATATGAAATATTCTGAACTTTAACATAACAAGCAACAAAAGTAAAATAGTGTACAAAGTTAGAATTTATTGGAGTTTATAGTTTTTGAGAAAAGTGTACCTGCAGCCAACTTTGTCGGATTTTTTTAAAAAAAGTTTCACTATAAAAAGTTGTTATTACATAAATTTATTGCCATTTAAATTAACATCTTTTATAATTTCTATTAGATGAAAATGTTATTAGTAAAATATAAAAAAATTAAACTCCTATGTCTAAAATCAATATATTTCGTGAAGCTTTACTCTCGGGCTCCTATTTCGTCGTTTTCAGCTATCGCTCACTTCCTGGTTCCCTTAAAGCATTAATCTGCCCAAACAATTTCTCCCAAAAACATAACCCCCTAACTACACTTCTTAAACTAAACGCATCAAATCTAAAATTCATGCCTCCCAAGTACTTGATATACCGATTCCAGTATTTTGCCAATCCATTTATTTTTCCCGATGTATGTACCATGCAATAGCGTGACCACCTTCATTGGAAGCAAAATGTTGGGTACGAAAAAGGCACCTTTTGATTATTGTACTAGACGTCAAATCAGAACGGCTGCATTATCTGTCGGTTGTATTATACCCCCATAATTTTCAGAATCACTAGTGGCAACGTTATAGAAATGAACAATTGTTCATTGTTTTGGTGGTTTAGTTTCAGCATTATAAGTTTAAATTAGTTGGAAAGTTTATGGCTGTCTATGCCGGCTTTACCCATTCGTTTTTCACCAACCACTTACCATACTAAAATTATTAATGAAGGGGCTAGTTGCAAAACTCGCATTCTCCTAAGTATTATTACAATATCGGGTACGTTTCGTTCATTGTCGACGATCGTGAAATCAATTAGACTAAGTTGCCAATAAACGGACCGGCCCTACACAAGTTTTACAACTAGAACCTTTCAATTTTACTTACAAATGGGATACGTCAAATTATAGACAAAGGAGCATAACGCCATTCCGATTTTCAAGCAAACATTTAAAAAATTTAAGTTTGTTGAGTGATTTAATATGGATAATTAATAATTAAATATGATTAAACTAATACTTTTAAAAACTCAAATAAGTGCTTAAGCATGTTATTGAAATTTAAACATTAGTTATGGTAAATTTATATACGAAACTCTAAATAATTTACTAAAAATTCTCAAAATAATTGATCGTAACTAAATGTTGATAATTTTTAGCCTACTTTTCTTTTTTTAATTCGAAAGAATTAAAAAAAATGAAAAAGTAGGTATTGACATGCGGTCGATGTCCGCCTGTCCGTCCGTACCCCCCTTCCAAAATCGGTTCTATCCATCGGATCTTAAAAATTCTTTTTTTGTTAGAAAGCTATGACCTCAGATACCCAACTTTCATACTTTTTGTCCGTCTGTCTGTACGTCCATACGGACATAAATCTACTATCTGTCGGCGAATTTCCCATTGAATTAGCATTGAAATCAATTTTGAGTCATTTAAATCCACTGTTGCCAAATCAAACAATGGCCATGAGAAACTTTATTTATTTAAACATATTTGAATTCAAAATAATATTTTCATGAATCAGTTTGGAATGACGTCATAAAATGTAGCACAATTTGAGTCTTTGATTATTCATTAATTATCTACCAAGAAAGCGGAAAGGCATACTTTTGCATGCAATTTTGCTTAGTTTTAATTTACATTTTTTTTAATGCAGTTCGGAGTAGTTTCATTACTTTTGTTATTAATAAATATTTAATTATTCTTCGAACTACAAATAAATCGCGAGCAGACGATAAATAATATTTAATTAATTTGCGAAAGTATATTAAGGAAAATAGTTGATTTTGGCTTTTAGAAGTTTAAATTATAGCTGGATGCTGTGTTTCGATTTTTTTTCTGATGTGTATAAATCTAGTGTAGAAACGGCTGTTGATGATATTTACTTTAGGAATCTAGTTTTTTTTTCCCGATTAGAACTTCAGTAAGTATTTAAGTAACAGGAAAGTAGGCTATTTTAGTTCTTCATGAACTTCTTGTTAATAATCAACTTTCAAGACAAAGTTTTCGAGGTGTAAGGGATTACAAATAGTGAATTTTGTTTAAAAAAATAATCAAAACATGTCTTAAAGAACTATTTTTCAAACTTTTTTTTAAAACTATTTTCAAGTAATAGTTCCATTTCATTTAGCTGATTATTTTTAAGAAAAATATTAATCATGGTTTTTAAAACAGTTTTTTATTGATTTTCTCCACTAAACGAACCTCTATTGAAAGCAAATTTTCTCCAGAGTAAAGCTTGAGGCATAGTCTAGTTTAGTTTGAATTATCGTCGCACTAGAGCTACACGAGGGCTATTGGCGACGGGCGTCGTAGTTTAGAAGCTTCAGGCATAAACTCAAACCTAATTTTTATTATATTTTAAGTAAATTAAAAATTTTATAAAACGCAACTATAATAAAATAATTAAAAATCATTAAAAACGCGTTCTTTGTTAACGGAATAAAGGACATTTTGTGAATCATCACGTTAAGGAACATTGCGTTTTTATCTTTTGAGTCATACCGTAATCTCCAACAGTAATCCGACAAATCTGAATGCCAAATTGGGTTAGTTTAGTTTTGCGAATCATTCAGATGTAGTTGTTTATGGAAATGCATATTTAAGTTAGAGACTGTCCACTAAATGGGTTTACAATGCAATGGGTCTTTTATTTATGAATTAATAATGTTTGATTGATCAAATGCACATGATGTTTTGATGAAGAAGAAAGTACTTACTTTTAATGCGTCGAGAAGCGTTGTAATAATAAATCAGGAAAGAAGCTCATTACGTGAATATTGAAAGTCAGTGTTTCAACCTTCTAAAGGATGTGCAATTTGCCAAAGTATGAAGTTGTCCACTGCCATGTGTTTTATACTTAAATTTTCAAGTAACTACTTTTTATAATTTTAAAATTTTATATCTGCAGTAAATAGTCTTAAAATTTACTTGAAGGCTTAGTTTTTAAAATTTACAAATTTAGTAATTTTTAAAAACTGCATATTGCTGGATATACAACTAAAATGCAAAATAAAACCATTTTTAAATATATAACTTTTGTGTGTAAGTAAAATGATAAAATGTAACATTGCCATACTTTTATAGAAAAGGTCACGTTAAAAAACACAAATACAATTAACAGTTTTTATACGATTTAAGATTTACTGAATATCAGCCATTTTCTTCAAAAAAAAGACTCGCTTTGCTTCGAGTTGTACTGTATAGAGTAATAAGATAAGTATTTCACCAATCCAAAAGTCAAATTTATTTTCACCACACCATAGTTCTTTGAAAAAAATACTGGTAAACAATCAACGATTGTATAAATTGAGTTATTGTATTGGCTGAGTTTACTTTTACAATTTTTATTGCACAATAAAGTATCACTGCATTATTCTTATAGTCGAAAATATATTAAATTTTATTGAAATAAATTCTAAATAAAAAACAAAGGCCTCAAAAAGAATTAAACAAAAAAAATTTAAAGTGTCACACAAAGTTTATGATGTATCAATTTTTGTTGCGTTGCTATTTGTGTGTTAAGTTTTATCTTGAATAAGTGTATTGTTAAGTTTCATTTATTCTCTGGAGCAAAATTACCCGATAAAAATCGGCTTTTATCGATAAAATAATAAATAAGGAACCAATTATAGTTTTTTACTATTAGATTTACTACATATTTTGTGTTAACCTTTTCAATCGCATATCACATATTTTCAGGGAAAAAAAACTTACAACCCTATATACATTTTAAAATATTTCCTAGAATTTATATTTTACATTAGAAACAATTTCGATCAATTTCAATTCAATAAACGAAAACATTTTTTTTAAAAAAAACTAATCGTCATTTATTTGTTTCTAGTAAAATAAAACTAATATTTGGATCGTGACAACGTTAATACTAAGTTCTTGGAGCGATTTTTTTTTATGAGCCTCCAAATGGCACCCTCTAAAAGACTGACTTTTCCGTGAAGCCTGAATTGGACGTGAATATTTGATAAAAATAAAGACTGCTTTTATAGTTGTTATTTGGAAACAAAAAGAATAATTTAGATACTTACGACTACAGTTACGTGTTTATGGAGCTTCAATTTCCTATTCGAGGGGCTTTTCGAATTGTTTCATGCTATTTGTTTCAATTGTTCGTCGAATAAAACAATTTATATAAAAAAAGTTTTGTTTATTTCTGAAAAATAAACGAAGCCACTTTAAATTTTTGTAATAAATTGGAATTCAAAATCTATAGATTTCAACATAAGAATTTATAAGTATTTTCCCATTTAAATTTTCCAGTAAACATGAATTTAAAAACATTTATATTATTTTTAAAAACTAGATACAGAGAGGAAAATAGCAAATTTTAAATATATTTAAAGTTCTAAACAAGACACAGCAAAGTAACAAACATTTCTTAGCAATAGTTTTTGTTTCGAGATTCACGTTCTTGGTGTCAAAGATATTCTCAAAATCAATGTTAACCAATATGACACCAAAAGTTTTTAAAAAATGTTATATGGCGTTCCTTACGTAGTGTTTGTTGCTAAACAATTCTTATTTGTAATGGATTTTTCACTATACTTTTTTTTACCGTAAAAATTTGCATTTTTTAATACTTTGTTCTAATTGTTTAAACCAGCAATTAAAATTTATATGTTTACTTAAAATATTTCCGTTTTCCTAAATATGCCAGATATGGCTTACCCTCTTCATTATAGAGTCACTCATATGTAAACCTTTGCAGAATTCACTCCACAACTGCATTTTACAATTTTCTTAATACTTTTTTTATTGTAAATTAAAATTTTCAATTTTTTTTTAAATACCGATACTCAAAGATTTGATTTATTAATTGCACAAAAGATAACGTAGCAAGAGGTTCAAGCAGATTTATTGTTTTTTTATTAAAAAAAGTCAGTTTTTTCAGCGGTAAATCAATAAGACATTTTGGAACAAAACAAATGTTAGAATGGACTATTAATTAATTAATTAATTAAAAAACTGAACTAGCTTGTTTAATAATTCTTAGCACATAAAAAAATAGACTTTTGCTACTCAAAACCTCAAATTTCACTAAATTGAAGTGATTTTTACATTAGGATTTGATAAAAACACATAATTATTACTCAACATTGAAATCAACAATAACTTTGTTGATTTCAATGAAATGAAATTTATTTGAGAAATAATTTGTCTTTTTTCGATCCATGAAGATGTACCAGAATATATAGATAAATAATAAATGGGTGTTGAATGCACAACCACAACTTTCAGATGGTAGCTTTTGTTGTTTCTAATGCCACTCGGTAACCGAGCCCGGAGTAGAGAACTACCCGATTTTAAGGCGAAGTGGGGCGGCTTCCGTTTTTATTAAGCGCCACAAGGGAGGAAGTCCGACTTTTGCTCGCAGCATGACACATGGTAGTTTTTAACTGTGGCCAGTTAACTAAGTATACTGGCGGTTTACTGAGTATATCGAGTTTGGCATCACTCTGCATTTGTCCCAGCGATATGAAAACTTACCAAATTTATTAACAGATAAAAAGTTGGCTACCATCAATATTTATAGTGAAACGTTTATATTGCGTAGTGTAAACGTTTACCTTAGTATCGGAAAAACATATTTCTACGCTCTTTTAAAAAAATCTAATGTAAAATAATATTTACAAACACGATCACAGAAACACTTTAATAGAATACTACTTTTAGATATGAATGTTTTATTTCACACATCCCAAAATTTAACAGATTCAATGTTTTCCCAAAGAATAACACTCGAATTCACCGTTTGTTTTCAATATATGAATGAATGTTTTTAAAAAAAGGGGTTAAATCTTCAGAAGAATGTCCTTACAGTTACACATTACCCGCATTACTAAAATATTGAAAGAAAGAGATGTAATGGGAAAACTCTTCTATAAAGACCTATTTGTTTACATTTAGCTGCTCATATGTGGATGTCAAAGTCATAATGATTCAAGTCCAAAAAAATTTCTCAATTTTCTCTTATGCAAAACACTAAATTTTACTGATACACCATATAAATACTGACTTAAAATATAACTCAGAGTTTCAGAATAAAAATATCTCAAATAAGAATATATTTGCAGCAGAGCAGCTCCAAAAATCCTATATCAAATTACCGTGACTTAAACATATTATTTTGCAGATTTATTACAGGCATGCATAGATACCAAAAACGTGTTTTATAGTAATTGAAAAAACAACAAGAAAAATCAATTTGGAAACCAAGCCGTAACTTGTTTGTATTGATTATCGTATAAAAGTAAACATGTTCTCGGAACCTATAAATATTTGCGTTGTGCATTGATCATATCATGCATACCAGCGACAAAGCAAACTTTGATAATATTTTAAAGCAATCATAAAATATCGCACTGTACGCGGAAAAGTGACCTATCGCACAAATATTACTTTTCAAGCTGTAAATGCTATAATATTCAAAATTTGAATATCTAGGGATTAAAGCAAAAATTAAATCAAGTAGTAGAATAGTTGGAATGCAGTAAGCGAATCGTTATTATTTCTATCATGCAATGCAATGGAAAAAATAAGCTTCAGACGATTTTTCTGAAAAACTAGTATTTTTGCGATAGATCTCTTTTCCGCGTACAGTGAGATATATTTTACATTACTTATTCCATTTTATAGAAAGTAGTGGCACAAAATCATTCTAATGTTCCAATGCGTTATTTGTTAAATTTTTAAGTATATTTTATTTACTGTAATCAAAGCAGTTTTTACTTTTTTTATTTTTTAAGTTGTTTTTTAAATATCCAATAATTTCTCGCACGTTTCTGATCCACATAATTCATAAAAATTCTTTATACTTCTATTCGTTTTACTTTTTGAAAAATGTAAACACTATCTCTATTTTTATTCATATTTTAAGTGGATAAGTACTGAAGTTCAAAGTTAATAGTAGGTTTATGCATGGATCAGGTTTTCCCAATGTACGATATAAAGAAAATATTGGTATGCGCCTTCAGCCAGACTTTTGGAGACAGCAGGTCAGAATTAAAGGTGTTTATATTTTTATAAAACTTTTATTTTTTAAAAAAATTAACAGCATTTACTATTAAGGTTCTCAAATCCATACTTCGTACTTCAATATCACAGAGAATATTTTTCTGGTTAAGAAATGAGTAGAAACAAGTCTAAATCCATGAATAAAGCAGTGGAAGACAGTTCTTATTTTTTTCCTTCACAATACGGGTTCTAGAAATACCATTTCATACAAATGTAAATGAGAAAATTCTCTCTTGGGAATGTTTGAATTCCTAATATATGTTATTTGATTTCAAACCCTTGTTTAACCAGTGGTTGACACAAATAAAATGTGTCGTAAAATTACCTCCAGTATATGGAATCGGAATAGAAAATATGAGAAACTGAAATACATTTTTCAAAACGTGTATTAACCAACAAAATAATTATTTTCTTTAAAAAAAACACTTAATAATTTTCAAGGTAATCTTTAAGGGACTATGAGCATTGATTCAGAATTTCATTGGTGAAAACCTTACTCTGACAATAAAATAACTAATTTTAATTAAAAGAAAACTGACTGGTTTTTAAAACTGTTTCTTAAATATTTAGTCTTTTTAATTTATGTTTTAATTGGCTATTTTTTAACAAACTGACATTTTAAGGACCATACAACCTCAAAATAGTTAATTATTATAGACTATTCACTTATAAGAAGGACGTGCATTTAGCATTAATTTTAATCTAGAAAACCAAACGATCAATTATAAAGTTTTTAAGAAGCGTATTTTATTTAAATATTTTTTAAAAGATATCTTAAGAATTTAATCTATAAAAAAAATTAAAATACATTTCGAAAGGGTACTTTGGCCAATTTTAAGAACAACTTTCACAAGAGTAAATGCCCATGAACAACCATTGAGTTAAGGAATAACCCAAAACATTATCCGTTCTCCGGTGGCAACGAAAAGAAATATTCTTCACTGCTGAAAACAAATTTTTCCGCAACAGAATGATTGATTACAGAAAATCCTTCGGAATTTTCCGAATGACAACAGCCGAAAAAATTGCAATAAATAAGCATCCCTTTCCCCTTACATTTTTTGTTACCATATCGAAATGTAATTTGTGTACAGAATATTCAGTATATCTTGAGGAAGAATGTTTTTACCTATTGGATTTTTTCTTATCGGAAAAGATTTTGATATAGGTTCGGAAATATTAAGAGCTTGTCGGATGCAAATTTAACTTTTACTTTTACTCGTGTATTGGAAATTGAACCGAGTTACTCGGTTGTTAAAGAAATGTTTAAAGCTATATTTAGATTCAGTTTTCTGGGGTTTCAACAATAAACAGACTACAAAAATATCTTGTTTAGTTTAGTTTCGTTTGAATTATCGTCGCACTAGAGCTACACGAGGGCTATTGGCGACGGACGTCGTAATTTAGAACCACAGTCAGGTGACGACAAAAATATCTTGAAATTAAAAAATAGCACTTACGTTTTCTAGTAATTCTACATTAGGTTACGTGTTTTCCTACACTTAGGTGTTTTTTTTCGTCATCAGGCTAAAAATTAAGTTAGAACAATTAGGGGAGCGCATGGTTTAAAACCCTTTACCCCCAATGATTCCACACATTTAGAATAATCAGCTTGCAATTTTTCTTCTGACTAAGTTGAGCTCGCACTTATTTGTCGTTAGATGGAAGAATCATGTATTTTGAAGAATTAAACAATGTTTGTTTTAATTAAATGAAAATCATGGTAAAATAAAATTCACTCCCAAAATATTTTATGAAATAAATAGACCCTAAATTCTTCACGTTTGAATTCTTAGGTGTTTAAAAATTGATTTTAACTTTTTTTTTAACAAATAAAGTTTTGCAAAAATTATTTTTATAATTTATTCAAAAGTTATGATTTCAATTATTTTCCTTTAAATTTATGTTTTAAAAAAATAAGATTTTTTCCCCTGTTTTTTACCATTTCATTCTGAATGCATAATGAATCTATTTCACAAATTTTAGATTTTTAGAATAAAAATAAAAAGTTTGAACTGAAAGGGTTAACAAACGTACGCAAATTGCTCCCCTAAATGTTTTAAGCAGTGTATATTTATACCTTGATGATACTTTTTAAATAAATTAAAAACTAAATTGTTTAGAAGATTTAAAATGATCGGCATAACAAAAACGTGAAAGTACAAATTTATTTGATATTGTTGAAGTTACGTAGCATATGCATGAGAGCTGTTTATTACAAATAAAGTATATATTATGAATCGAGTATAAACACCAAAAAAAATAGTTTTTCGAATCTTTGTTCAAAAACAGTTTAAAGTAAGTCTGTGCATAAAAATAAATGTTTTTATTGCTATGCTTTATTCATTTCATTTTGAATCGTAAAGGATTTTGTAGTAATAAAGAAATAACAATTTTACTCCGTGCAAGATGCTACCCAAAATTGGCACCTTTAATACAAGTAAAAAATTTCAAACTGATTGTTGTTTAGGTTAATGTTATTGAAAAACTAATAAAACATTATAAAACATTATAATGTAATTCAAAACTCAAATAAATAACAAACACCTAAAATATATACATAATTCAAATTTTAATGTTGAAACGGCTTTAAATTCTCATCTTTCATTTGCAGACAAAACATTGTAGCTAGAAATCAACGATATAGTTCTGAAACATGAATATTTACTTACTTTAATACTTTTACTTAATCCTTTTACAAATTCATTACAAGAAGAAAACTAATTCTATTAAATATGTCGGATTCAGCATTGTAAATTATTTAGAATGAAACTTTGTTCTAAGAAAACATTTCGAATAAGCCAAACTTTTGCTAACATGTGTTGACTTTCAGCAGGGCAAATAAGTTATAGTTGTTTCATAATAATGTTTGAACAAATGTTTTGACGTAAATAAACTTACTGCTAAAGTTGAACGCTCTTCTTGGGAAAATTAATTTGCTAATATTTTAATCTTACTTCTTGAAAGAAAATATTCGTGTGAAACTTGCAAATTAAATACTGCGTACTACTAAATAATGCCTTACGTTATACATTAAATAAATGAATTATATGCAACATTTGCATTAAATTTTTATACTAAGCTAAAATTTTAAGTAAAATATACTTTTCAATGAAAGTATCTGACTACTAAAACAATATAAAAATTTTAAATTATCTGATAATAACGTTTTTAGTAAGCTTCGTGTTTAAAATTATTAATGTTACACACACTAAGTCACAAAAGTTATAAAATTTAAATTTATCTATTTTTAGATCAAAAATTTAAAAATAGTATATTAAAAACAATGATCTTATTGCTTTCAATAGTGATATACTAAGTTATTTATACATTATGCCTCATGGCTATCATTATTAAAAATTTTAATTTGTGAATATCTAAACAACAAAATAAAGGTACAAAATATAATTGAAAACCAAGTTAAACTTTTAAAGTAGACATACACTTTAAAGTTTCAATCAAAAAGAAGCAAAATATGCAATTTAATTTTTCCAGGTACATACATACCAATGTCAAGATAAGACAATTTGTAGTAGTTGGCATTCAACAACAAGTATAATCTTTTTGAATTATTTCTAACTTCAAAACTCTAACTCTTCAATTTCGCCAGACACAGTTGCTATGTTCACTAAATTAAATTATTTCTCTATTTTTTCAGAGTTTATTTACTCTCTAAATTTAGGATAAACGATGTTTATTTGGTCTTCATTAGTAATGTACGCACTCTACCTTTTTTTATAACTTTCTACTTCATTAGTTGGTTTCAAACTTTTAAGAGCATCATTAACTTAACAAATATATTCCACTCACTTAGCTACTTTAAAAAAAATTAATGGGGAAGAAATCTTTCTTGAGGTTATAAATCTTCCTTTTGATGCAGAAAAACTTACTTGGAATTACGAGTCTAACATTATATCGAATTACACATTGCAAATTCGAATAAATTTATAAAATCAATTTAAAAAGATACGAAATTCTTTAAGATGCACGTCATTCATTATGCTTGTCTTCATCGCGGAAATTCTCTTTGTTTAGATATTCAAAATGCAAATTTTCGAACAAACACGAAACAGTTTGAACCCAAATGGGGACTTAGTATTCTACCATTCTTCATTAAAATAAGTTCATTAATATTAAAAACAAACTATCCACAGAGAATACTCTTGAAAGGATACTCTTAAAAGAAAAACAAAATCTTCAAGACTGTTTGGATCTCTTAAATTATTAATTCACCTCGAGATCCTGTTGCCAAAAAAAGGCACACAAATGAAACAATAAAATCAAACAAGTTCATCCAATGTTGTTCTCTATTTCTAGTGAAATCACTATTCATTAGAAGCAAACGATTCTGACTTCATTGCTTTTTTCGAACCCCTAATCATTCAAATTACGAAAAAGATAAAGTAAAAAGCTCAATATACACCGGCGATACCGTAAAGGAAAGAAACTACTCATAAAAAATGTATATTCTTTACGAAAAGATACTTTGAGAATTTTTTTTCCTTTAAACTCTGTTTTTCTACCGTAATTTTGGTCTCTCCACTTATGAGATATTGTATTTGGAATTAGTCTTAATCAGCGAGCCTTTTTTGCTGATGAGGCCTTCCACAACGACAGCGTTCGGTAAATGTTCTAGAGAGAAGGACATCTGGCTTCAATCCAGAATCTGTTTTTGTGGTTTTTAAATCTGGCAACTCTGTGGATGGGAACCGGAAAGACATTTGGCGCTTTTCCCCATTACGGAGGTTAGAATAAAATGAAATGTTTGGCCTGAAAAATTAAATGAAACCAAACGAAAATTGCTCAATCAATGTGGTATGCTTAGATTGACTCAATATAAACTTGTACTAATACGTTGCAGGGCATGTTAAAGATCCCTTGAGTACCTATTTTGTTTGGGTTCTCTTGGGAAAAATTATATCTCGACATACTTTAGCATCCAAAGAGGGATCAGATTCTTTATAATCTGAGAGTTAAAATTGGTAGCGAGAGTCGCCTACATGGTGCCACAAAAAAAAATGGTCCTCAGTTCTGGGGAATATGCTGTCTGTAAAGGCTTTACCGCCAATAAAGCTGCCCCGTTAGAAGAAAAACTAATAAGTACTGTGTCATTACATTCCAAATTTTTGTTGAGTTGTCAACGCTTCTTTGCACCTCTCACGGCAACCAAATCAAATTCATCTAGTCAAGAACGATCTGCTTTGCGTTCACCAGGCTAATGACTTTGGTAAACATGGGTTACTATTCCACCAAGTTGTCGAGACTATATACGTTAGTAAAGTCATTGACGCTAATACGCCCGGACAAGCCGCACTCTCAATGTATCTCAACACAAAGTATAATTGAAGAACTTAGTGGAAGAACGTGCTAAGTGACAGTTTTGAAAAGAACAAGATTTTTGAGTCAATGAAAATGTTATTCTCTCCTTCAAAGATAAAGCTACCTATTTTTCAAAAACTTTAAGTTAAGTATATTTTTGCAGCTTGGAGTATAGTTTTTCATGAATTCGAAATGCAAACTAAACACTTTAAAGCTCATATTATCGTTTCAGCACGTTCTTCCACTAAGCTCTTCAATTTTATTCAACGAATCGGTAAGGAAAATTCAATAAACGACAATCAGGGCAGTTATAGATTATTAAATTTTATCTGACTTAGCGAAAGGTTAGAGTATTTCCTTGTTACGAGAGATTTAGATATTTATTGATAAATTGTACCGAATTGGCATTCTTTGGGCTTATTTCTGAAGCTATGGATAGCTTCCATTGGCAACCTATGTAGGTTTTTGTTTTTAAACAAGCAGCGTCTCTCAAACTTATTCAAATCTCTATGCTTTTCCCCATAAAAGAACACGATGTCGGGAGTAAAAAGTAATTTTCGCGGGAAGTGTGTGATGTTTTGTTTTCGCTTTTGGACATAAAATTTCTTTGCTTCGCTTTCTAAGTGAATGTTTAGGCATTTTTCTTGAGATATTCCCATTTCCTTCTTTAAGAACAAGAAGTTTCCCCCACATAAGTTTTAACTGACATAAGTCATTAAGATTACAATGCCATTTTGTTCAAGTGGCTTTTTATTCCGCGATTTGCGTAATGATTGCAAGCATATTGCCAAATTACATTAAATTAAGGATTTTTTTGTTACTTTAAAAGTATATTTAGTCTCAATTTATTTTGTAGATGGCATGATGTCCTATTAACTTTATCTGAGGAATTTTAAATGAATTGTAAAATGTTTATTAGAAATTTTTTTCGTAGAAAAATTATTAATCTAGAAGAGATAAAAATGAAAAAAGTATGAGACGCATTTCTTTTAAAATTCTCAAATTTTCCAACCTATATTCTAATGAATTGTTTAGAAAGCTTTTTATATTATCTGTCCTACTGGAGAGTGTATTTAAAAAAAATTACAAATTAATATAACGTTTCAAATAACCAATCTGGTGATCATTAAAATCATTTCTACACAAGTACACAGTGTAAAATTTACAACAAACACAAGACAACTTCGATTTAAAATTATTAATTTTATTCGTTATACTCCAAAAATTTCCCGAAGTTGATCCCAACTGATGCCAATATGCAGTTCTAAATTCTGCTTATAGCCACGTTATATTGCCTTCTTTAAAATACAGGGCTCACTCAACGATGAGTTCAAAGAGAAGAAACGAAAAAGCAATCGCCAAAAACAAATAAACACACTTGATTTAGCACACATTACACCTCAGGTAGGCTACTTTCCTCAAAACCCTAAATTCCAACACATTCCTATCTTCAAATACTGGTTTGAGAAGCATGCAACTGAATCTCAAATTATTTAAATGAAAAAAGTTTTAAAGTAAGAATTATAATGGGCTTGTTTAACGCGAGATCTGGCCACAGCTCTGCAGTCTTGTTTTCATTTTTCTCGAATTACTTTTGTTAATATTTGAAATTGTTTTATAAGAATAAGTTATTTTAGTTGTTATTTTTTTTAATTACAACTTCTTGCTGTGCTGTTGGTTGTTTTAATCAATTATCATGGAAAACTTGCATTGGAAGAAGTGGGAATTTAAAAAAAACAACTAAAATAATCTTAGAAAACTCAATTTGGAATACCAAGGCAAAAGTAATTCGAGAAAAATGAAACAAGACCGCGGAGCTGTTGCCAGATCCCTCGTGAAACAAGCCCATAGGGATCTATAACTATCAAACTTCTAAACTGAAAATGCTTTATAGCCTATGTTTTTTCTACACAGGTGGCTTTATTATAGAAGGTTTAGAAGCGATACGGCCCAAATTTTTTTATTAATAAACTATTTTTTTTAAATTATAATAACAATGAGAAAGTATAAGAGCTGGAACAATAGTAGGATGCTAGAAAGTAATTTTAAATGGCAGGTAAAAATTCTGTTTTAAAATTACACTAGAGCACAAAAAAAACTTATTTACCGGGTAGAAAACATCAACTAAGCATCACCTAGTTTAGCAATAAAATAAGCTGCTGCAAGAGAAAATAAAACTACAAAAAATCAATTGAAAATATTTTATAACAAAAAAATTTGAGATCTATAATGAAATTATATGAAAGAAATTTGTAAAAGTGTAACAAGTAGACTGATACTTTAATTATGCCATTACGATTCAAAAATATTAAAATAATTTAAACAATTATTATAAATTTTAAATTGTTTTTTAGAATTTTAGTAACAGAACTGTTACTTTTAAACTTATAATTTCAAAATGGCCGTTACTTTGAATTTCCGGTAAGCATATTACTCGGTGAGCATATTAAAATTTAGCAGCAGTTAACGTTTATGATTTGAATAGGTAAAATATTCAATTAATCTAAGGTTTGTTTAAAAATTAATTAAAATTTTCGCAGAAATTACAATAATTACGTTTTTGTCAAACCAATACCAAGGTGTGTTGGCGGCGTGGCCCTTTATTTATCAGATCTAAAGGTAGAGTACAAACAATTTCCAACCCGCTTTGGCAAACTATTTGGCTGGAATTCCCCAAAAAATGTTCAAAGACGAGAACCAATACCTCAAAAGAATTCCAAAGGGTTTCGGGGAAAATTAGGCCCTATATCAAAGATTTAGAGTTCGAAGCTTCGGCTATCAGGGTACAAGCCTGCTAGTAACGACCCTAAAAATAATGAAGACAAAACACAATCTGCTAAAAGAAAAGTGCACCCTCTTTTTCGATCTTTTATTTATTTTCATGATTCATTTGGTGTTTTTATTCTTTTGTGCTGTTTGGTCTTTTCTTTTGGTTCTTGTTCGTCGCACAGTTGCAATTTCTGGTTGAGTGATTTAGAAGAAGGTTAGGGATGGGTTGTCAGTTTTGGCGATTGAATGTTTTGTAGGCTCTATTCGACAACCTTAATTACAAACACCCATGTAACTTATAAAAACAAATATATTAAAACTACATATCCATTTTTTTACGAACTATTATAAATATTACTCTTTGACAGCAATTTTGTTTTCTGTAAATGTAACTGTATCCGAATTAAAGGTAGCCGGTCAAATGACAAAAGTACGAATCTGCAAAAATTCAGAAATGGAAAACTTGATACTGTTAAGCCCACCATCGCCAATCCTTTGATCCCTAGAATTTGCCCTTTCGTGGTTTTGTCACTTGGATGGCGAATTAAAGTTATTCCTGAGAAGGCCAAACCTAGCACTGAATACCAAAAATGTAGTTTACGTATATGCGGGAGTCCTACACTTCGAAGTTGGCATATTTGCACATTTTCATTACATTTTAAGGAGATATACTGTGATCAAATGTCACTACGATTTACAGAATACAAAATAATAAAACTCATGTAACCAAAGGGGGTTATAAACAATTTTTATTTAATTACTTTCCGTAATGTTGAATTGATACTTTTAAATCCAATATTTCCGGATGATATTGATAACAAAAAATTTTAACACCGAGCACGAGTAGGAATTCTAAGATTGTTATAAATTAAAAAAAATAAATTTTGACAAAATCAAACGTATTAAAAAAAATTGTGATGAAAACGTGTCTTTATATGATTTGCATTTGTCGCAATTTGAACACTAAAAAAAGAGTTGTGCGACAGTTATCGGACCCTCTTAATTTTAGCATAACCTTTAATTTATACGCTATTAGGTCGATTCAGGAGAAACGCCCATGTACATACTATTCCAACATTTTTTCAGAAAGTAAAAGTATTAATATAATTATCTATCGCTGTTAATAACAATCCTTATATAGTAATGTAGTCCTTTCATAAACATAAATCTATCGTAACATATCCATTTTATTATCCACTATTTTAGTTTATAAAAAATTGGTTTAATTTTTTTCGTAAATATAACGTTCACAAAGAGCTTAAATAACGCTTTATTGTTTTATTAAAAAATTGTATATTTGTTGAATCATTTAAAAAACCTAAATAATTTAAGTTATTCGCTGGGTGCACACAGCATGTTCTATATACGAAAGTCATTTTTTAAAATATTTTTTCGTGCAAATTACTTATTTCGCTGTTAAGTTGTCAGTTGTAACCTATACATTGATTTATATCTAAAAGAAAATACTCCAACAACTTATCCGAACTGAAAATAAAACGATCAATCAAAATCTGAGCCTTGATTGTTAAGAAAACAATAACGGGAATTGAACAAGATGAATTGGGTGGAGAAACAATCGACAACATATACCATAATAGCAACTTTAAATTTCTGTCAAATCCGTAAAAATCGTTCGTTTAACAATTTCAGGTTAAATTACGAGTTCAGATTGTCATTAAATTATTAAATTTAATAGTAATTAACTATCTTTATTTTTTAAATAATAATTTAATCCATTTCTAGATTTTTAATAATTTCTATTGAAAATTTTTACAATACGTATCTGCATCCGGAGATGAAATAACTTGAAAAGGCGATAAACATCCTTTCACCTTTAATCGAAATCAAATCATAAATAGCTTAATTCGACCGGGGAATAATAATAATAGTAATGGTATAAACGAAACTTTAATAATACTTATTTAATAATATTTATATAAAATACATGTATTATAAAAATAACTGCAAACTCAAAAATTATTATTTAATTTTTGATATTATACGTGTTTTGGAAAATTAAAATTATCATTATTATTATTATTCGTTATTATTATTATTATTATTAAATTAAATTAAGTAAATTATCAAACATACTTTTTATTTACTTTTTCAAACATTTTTAAATTTACTACCCAATGTAGCCTTTCTTATCATTAAATAACTGTTTCAAATCAAAATAAAAATAATTTTCAAGGGCACGAAAACAACAATATATTTAAAGATTTGATTTTTTTATGATATAATTTCTAATTATTGTAAACTATTTTGTTTATTCAAATTTGAGCTACTACAGGTCAAAATTACCAACATAAATTATTAGATACATGAACTCAATGAGTGTCCATTTGAATAGTAGTTGTAAAGTTATATTCTCAATTTGGTCCAGCCCGTTCATTTTTGCGATTTCTTAAAATTAAAGTTACTTTAAACTCACACCAATGAAGAAACCTATATCGTAATGAAACTTTGGAGAATGTAAGGCTTACAACTACATTCTTCGATTGAAACATTTAAACTTATCAGTAAAACAGTAATGTGGATGCACAACATGTGCAATAATTCATTTTTTAAAATTTAAATATTTAATAATGTAAACCCAGCGAATCAAAACCAACTACATACTAAATACTGAATATCAATACTCAAAATTAAAATTATTGATACAATTCCAAACGCTGCGAATATGGACATAACATGTTATTTAAAAAAAAATCATCCTAAATATGCATGGAAGCCAATCTTTTAACGCAGTTTTGAACTTAAACTGTTTTCATCGATTTTCAATAATTTAATTTCCTCTTTGTTGCTCGTTTATGGGAAAGTGAGAAATGTTATTAGAGTAGGATATAGCCACATGCAAACGCACATTTGAGGAAATTGATTATAGGATCCATACTTGATGATACTAATATTCCTACATTAGTTACACATTAGTTTAATGTTGACAGAATGTTATGCAGTAGTTTAGAAACTCCAAAATTTAGCATTTAACGGATTATTTTTTAAAAAAACTTATACATTTAAAAAAATAAAATAAAATATTTTCTATATCAATTTTGATAATTAACAATTTAGTTAAAATTACCAATATTTTCAATATAATTAAATGTAATTACTTCTTGTTTGCTGATAATTTGGTTAACTTACGTACACTAACGTATGAATATGAAATATATTATAAAATTCAATAATATATTTCTTTTAAAAAAATTTGTGTATTGTTGTATTGCATTTCAAAAAATTATGTTGAAAATGTGTATTCTATTGTAGTAACAGTTCTTATCACATTACTTGCTCTATACTTAAAATAATGCCACATTTTATGCCTTCTGGAGAACAGTTTTTGCCCTGAATACCAGTTTTAGAAGTTCTTTTCCTGCAATTCGTATTTCAAATTTCGATAGGCAAAAATACTTCAGAACAAGGCATCAATTTAACCATAATTTCATCAAGACAACTTTAGAATATTGAAAATAAGCTGGTTTAATAAAAATATGTATGAATGGTGGCATAAGTATAATCCTATTTGAATATTATTATTACAAATTTAGTTCCAGTTTGCTTTCTGAAGAATCATAAATTTTGAATGCCATTGTGTTTCAAGTACTTACGTATTATTATTTTCAAATGTCAACACTTTACAAATAATGAATTAAGCATGAGTTCTAAAACCCATTTCAAACAAAACTTTTAAATGTAGTGGAAAATCATTTTATTTTTTGCCATTTTTAAGAGTAAAAATTTTTTTTTTTTAAATTCTAGTACTTTAAATTATGATATATTACATGTAAAAATGGAAAAATTTATTCATTTTATTAACTATTCTTCTGCAGATTTAAAGTGCCCCAGAACTTTTGTTTAAAAACTTTTCTTCTTCAAAAGAAACGTAATGAAAATTCTTCCTGAAAAGAAAAATAATGTAAATTCACGTACCGTTAACTGAAATAGTTTGCGCCTAAAGATAAAAAAAATGCGCGACAATCTTCAGATTAGGCCAATAAATTTCCAACTTCCTTAAAAACTGAACTAAAACTTTCAGGACTACTAAAATATAAGATGGATGAGAACTTTTATCTCAGCATGTTCCATCGTTTTAAAATGAGTAATATGTCCGTACATAAAAAATACTATATTTAAACTATCATGTATTTGAATTTTAACATTTCTCAACAATATGCTTAAAAACACTGAAAAATGAGGAAATTTAAATGAAAGAATATCAAACAAAGTACACTTAACTAAAATTTTAATTTAACGACTAATTATTTCGAATTAAAACATAAAATAGAACGTCACCTAAAGAAAAAAAACGACGAAAAATCACTTCCTTTGAAGAATGAAAAACCTTCTGGAAACTGTTTGTCAAAGGACAAACAAAATGTTTAGGATTAGATGAAAAAAATAAAATCCCACCCAAGAATGTCTCAAGTGACAGAAAATGTCAAGTCCCAAAGGCTTACACAAAATATCCTACCAAGTGTCGTCTTTGTTTCTATGTTAAATAGCGCCGTGGGTTGGAAATAGATCAGAATATACAAAAATAAACGCTTTGTCTCGATCAAGGATACTTTTAACACTTTTCACTGTCACCAAGAAAGTATACTACTAAAGATTTGTTTTCCTAACCAATGTGCACGGAAGAATACTCAAAATAAAATGTAAACGATTTCAATAAAAGTTATAAAATATTCGTTTTGGTGGAAAGTCAAGAATTACATACATTTGACATCTTTTGTATAATATCATTGCATTTATTTTAATTACTGACCATGTCCATTTGTACAATTCAATATTTGAATCATAAGTTAATTAATTTTTAAATATTTAAAAATGTATATAATTATTGTGTATCCTTTTTTGACCCTATATAAATTTAAATAGATGTTTTGTTTTACGTTCATGTATATCCAAAAATTAATTTAAACTTCAAGCAATGAAATATTTTGATTAAAGAGCACTGAAAATCAATTCGAAGCCATATATTACAGCGGCATATTTCTATGGAAAATAAAATTTGTGCGAGGCTCAATAAAAATTCCGAGTTCTTGCTAAAAGTTTATTCAGCAAAACATTTTCCATTGAAAACAATGTTAGTCCCAACTATTAATTACAAAATCTGAAACTTTTTCTTGAAACCATAGCACCAAAAATGCATTTTTAATTGCTCAAAAACAAATTTGAAATTAACGTGCCCCTCAGCATACATTTAAAATTATTTTTATAAATATACTTACAAAAAGTATTTATATTAAATGTATGTTTATGAGAAATACACTTGTATGAAAAATTTGTGCAGGATTTTGTTAGGGTCACACTAGTTTATACAAATTGTTAAAATAATAATATCAAAAATAAGGAAATAACAAAGTATTTTTTTTCTAAGTACGAAACATGTGTTTCAATGCGATGCTATGCAAGATACATATACAAAATGACGCATTTAACATGGAAAAGGGTAACGCTGAATTAATTAAAATATTAAAAACTTTAAGATCAACAATTTGCTCAACTCTTTTATATAATTACCATAATATAATACATAATTTATCGAAATAAATTACTAATTATAGGTTTGACTGAATAATAAAATTCTATAATCATTATATTTTGATTTTATAATAACAGTATTATACGATAATAAAAAATATATAATGTACATAAAAAGTAAATATTACATACAGACACCCTATTCAATTATAAACTATCCCTTTTAGTGAAACAGCGATTAATCTCCAACGCAGCATTTAAGCCCACCCAAAATATGTTTTCGATAAACTGCATGTTATTTTAAATGCCAAAATCCCCCAGAAGGCCCCCAAAAGCTGTTCTTATCCCCAATTGGAAACTATAATAATCGTATTCGAACATTTGTAATCCAATAATGACTAGCCCTAAGACATCTCCTATCCAATTATGACAACTAAGACGACTTGGTACGTATGTTTAACGGATGCATCCTTTAGAAAGTTACTTTCTATTTCTCAGTGTCCCTAATCAACGACACATAGAATTGAACGCTCGAAAAACTGCCGTAATCTGAGACTCAGATTAATTTCGCCAAATCACTAATTTGGCAAAAGGTCGCTATGCATGGCGTTTTATTACTGTCATTGGTGAAAATGCATACAAAGTAAAACTATTTGTGTTGAATGTTCGGTAAGTACAAGTTAAACGCATAAGTTGTGTTGTTAAACTAATTTATAACGAACATTTCAAAAAATTTAAAAACGATCGTGCATTGCCCGAACGCACAGGGATTATTAAAATGCATGCTAATTCTCCTTGGTACCAAGTCACGTGGGGAATACCAAGTCACATGACTGATGAAGGTCACCTTTTAAGCCTAGCACTGCCCAGATCATAATTTTAAAGTCTCTGTTTCTAATGCTAGTCATTCTTATCGCACAAGGGAACAGGTAGGTTTGGAATAAATCCAATTCCCAAACGATTTTCTGTGCGGAGATGGAACTAATTTCCGAATGTTTATCCTGTTAGTCCGTAATTCTTCGCGTTATTCGAAGGTACGCGTTCGATCCCATTGTAATCCAGAAACTTAATTCCTCTTAAAATATTTAATATTTTACTTTTTTAGTGAATGAAAGGAAAAGAACCCACGCAGAAATGTGAAACAGGAAAGTACTAGTTTGGAGTGTTTTAGTTGTGTTTTATTTTTTTTTAAGGAATTACTGGTACAACATGTAAACCAGCCGTAGGGAAAAGGTTAATGTTGCGAAATCATCAAAAAAATCTAATTTAAAGTAATAAAAAATGCAATAAGCCGATTTAAGACTTAAAAGGGATTAAGAACTGAAAAACCTTATTTAAAAGTATAACTACGTTATTTGCGAAACTATATTTATAATATACAGTATTATATTTTTTTAATCAGCCATACTAAATGAAGACTATAGGAGTATAATAGTCTTGCATAGTTTGTATTTATCATACTGAAATATATTCCAAAGCAAGCATTTCTTTAAAAACATTTTTACTTCCATTTAAAATTTATTTTGCAAGCTAAAAATTAATTTTACAACTTTCCAGTAAAACCATTTAAAGAAACAAATCATAATATTTATGCCTTTATCTATTTACAAAAATATACACAAAATCAAAGTTTTTACTAGAATATACGGTGCCTAATATTTCACAAAACCCGAATAAGTTATAACTGATAATCACATAATAAAAAATTAAATATTCTCTTCAAAAAAAAGAATTCAAGAAACCCTATGCAGGCAGTCACAGAACTTAGTGGTCACCACCCTGCCATAGTAAGGAAAATATTTTTCTTTAAGGAAAGCAAATTTCACTTTTTCTAGCAAATTTCTCGCTTAACTCTGCTACTTTTTTCCATTCTTCGTAAATAATAACTACAGAATAAAATAAGTAATATTCGGTGCCAAAAAATTACTTCATAAAGACTTATCGAAAAGAAAGTATTTCAGCAACTTTCCCACCTTTAACCTTCGCATTATATTTTTTTTTCTCCCATTAATCTCATTTTACCTTGAAATAGCTGTCCTTAACAATGTAACATCCCAAGCGATGTTGTCATGTGGTCCCCTAACAACACCTAATTCCGCCCGACCAATCAAAAGGGCCGTCTTCTTAAGCCGTGTTCCCTGATTGGGTATTGTTACGCGACGCGTGCTTTCCGGTTTTCTTGTCCTGACATGCTTGTTTATTATGGTATGACATAGATGTAACATGTATAGAAAAATAGGAGTAAAGGAGTAATAACCGTATTCAGCAGGGGCCAAAACTAAACACGTTTTCTGATAAACCGTGACGTCATTTCAATTCATTTGGAGATAGAATTTTCACCAAATGCCTTAAATTAGGGTATTTTCTTTTTATGTTTCTAAGCTGGGACTTTTTTATTTCAAAATACATTCCACCCTCGCTTATCCGGCGCATTGCCAAAACCCAGCTGATTCCCGAAAGCGAAAGGTTAAAGGTGTTGTTGGTCGACTTTAAAATACGTCGCTCTACAGCGTACCTGTTCAATGTCCGGGTCTTTTCTATCATTTTAGAGGCTATTGGTTTTATAGCGCTTGAGATATTTGTCGTAATACGTTAATTGATTAAAACAATTAAGCATTTCTCCGTATTTTTTAATTCCTTTCTCACGGTTATAAATGGAATTTTAGGATAGGTTAAAGTGTTCACAGATGTGTCGATTCGGATAACGGGGTCGTAAACTTATTAAGTTTCTCAAAGAGACAGTTTGAGTGGATTTAATGGGCAGACGCAGTGCGTGGTCCCAGAGAATATGGATATTAATTGATTTATGACTTCTTGGAAAACAGATCTGAAAAGGACTTCAACCCACATTTTTGATTTGAGAGTATTTGCGCCATGGGTGGAACTTTAGCCAATCACAAAGAATTCGGGAACGTCTCATGGAGAAACGAGGCAACCAATCGGACAGCAAGCTACGTCCACCCTTGAGGTAACAGACGAAGGAACTTTACCTCATTTTATGCAAAATGTCTCCCTGAATGCAAATGAAAAAAAAATAAAACTTTCCAAGTACCGCGAGACTCATCTCACGTGCCCACTCACCGGTAATCCAGTTGAGCACCAAAATGCCTGACACAAAAAAGCCCTCTCTCCAATGATAGAATCTCAACTACAGTCCCTGGCCATTTCTGATGCGACAGCCGCAGACATGACAGACAACTCCAGAGCCTACACTCTTAAAACAAACGAGCGGTTTTAACTCAGTCTGAGTAAATTTCCACTCCTTTCCGTGCCGAAAATGCACTTCCCCTATAGGAGTGGATTTCACTATTTTGTTTTAAGAGTGTAGATGCCCAGCTACAGCATCCCACTGCATATGCTGAGCTGACGAGCCAGTCAATTCTAGTGCCGAACTCCACTGATGTCCCACATCTAGAATATGCAAACTCCAGCACCGAGTCCCAGGTATCCCCCTCTGGTAGTCTGCTCTTCACATCTGTGAGTCCATTTGTTATACGGTTTCACATTAGCAATTTTAGAGATCTCAATCACCGCAATTTTTAAGCATTTAGCGTGAATTTCTTAAATTTAATCATGATAATGCAATCCATTCTTTCCCCAAGCAAGATACAATTGTTTATTTTATTATTCTCATATTAGACTGATTAATATATTCGTTGTTTAACTTTTTTGCATTTGTTTTTTAATTATTTTTTTACTTGTGCATGATTTTATTGGAAAAATCAATAGAATCTGAATAGGTTAAAGTCGTGAAACCTGTAAAAAAATATACACAACCTAATACACCACTAAACGATCCCCCACATCACGACAATATTGTAATGATTTGGTATTTTTCCTAGAAGGTTAGATTTGCTTTAGACCCTTCTTCGAACGCATTTTTAAGTACAAGTTGTTTCCTCGGAAATAGCCCGGAACCATTGTTTGTAGTTACACCTGGTGTTATAGTTCATGAAATAAATATCAACCCAGGCCGTCGGTGTAGAAAAAGAGACGACGGATTAGAGGGTGTGGACTGATCATCATAATTTAATTATATGTTTGTATAATAGAAGAAAAAAATCGGAAAATTTACCATTTTAGTTATGAAAAAAAATTTGAAACGTTTTTTGCAAGCAGGTGCTATAAGTTACCAAGGAAGACACTCTTATGTCCATCATGAAAGTTTATTTTCCCTACCCTTTTCCTGCGAGGAATAAATAGAGTTGAGAATTCTACTCTCTTCTCAGTCCCATGGTATCTACCATTAATAGGACTATTAGTCTTTATTCCCAAAACCAAACATCTCTAATCAGAAAGCTTTCTCTGTACACCGAAGGCCTTAGCTTATAATTTATCTACATCTAAAACGTCTCAAGTTTAGAGCTACACGAGGGCTATTGTCAACGGGCGTCATATTTTAGAACCACAGTCAAGTGACGAGCCGACACCTGAGAAGGCACCCAACGCAACCGTTAAGGGCGACATCGTACGCAGCGTTGGGACTTTGAAGCATATTTAACGTACACTACCTATACACGGGGTATTATTCGTCGGACATTTTGGGCTGCACGGGCCGTTTATAGGTCGGCAGTTATTTTAGCGATGCCCGGACCCGAACCTGGGACCTTTCGGATGCTAGGCAAATGCCTAACCGACTGGACTCCACAGAACCCTCTCACGAAAGTTTGAATGCCCAAGATAAACGTAGAAAGTTTTGCGTGGCGAAAATAGCAGATGGAAGAAAACCAACCTCTTATATTTTTCAATACTTCCACTCTTATTTATGCTCTCGAACTACACACAGAAACACTGTCAGAAACGAGTATGCTGTATGTCGGCGCAATTTAAAGCCAGCAAACCTTCCCTGTGCATTTCGAAGCCTTCTAAAAAGTATTTCTGCGTGCATTAATAACTGATACTGTACTCTGTAGGGTACTGTATACTTACATTTTTAAGGGGAAATGCTCTAAATTAAAAGAACAGTTGTTATTTAAAAATGTATTTATTAAAACCAATATATATGGGAGAATAAAACTATTTATGAAATGTTTATCTACAAATACTTAGCTACCCCAATTTTTTTTAATTATAAGTTTCGATACAACAAAAAAGTACCTTTTCCATATATGACCGTTATTGTCAATCTGACATGGTAAAAAGACTATTCACAGGAGAAAAGTTAGAAATAATTGAGTTTGTTTACTTGTATTTTTTTGTTTCATATGACGGATGAAAATTTAATGTGGATTATAGTATTTAAAAATATATAAATATTACTGTATTTGCAATATAGATCATAAGGAAGTTAATAAAATCCTGAGATGTTAGGATGTTTCTTTTCACACAAAAACTTATTGGACAAAATGTCTTCAAGCCTAAACAATTTAACTTCATTGCCAAGTTTTCTAAATAATATCATAGGAAAATTAGGTTTGTAGGTAAATTTATACAGCGAGAAAAAAAATCACAAGTATTAGTCTTATTTGAATTCTAGTTGACTATAGGATTAGGTTTCTTAACTATTACTATTTATCTATTCACGTTATAGATTGTCATTTAAAAAAAAATTCCAAGTATTAAAACATTTCTGTAAAATGTCTTAATACCACGCGCGCGTCCAAGAATACAACTTACTAGCGTTATTTCTGTTTTATGTATTAAAAAAAATGTATTTCGTAATTGAACGTTACTTTTCTTTTGCGTGCTCCTTCGTGTTAAGGAGAAATATCATGTTTTGCGACAATGTTAGATTAACCTACGTTTAATAGGGCAATTTATATGATTATCACGAAATCCAAAAATATTTATTCGACATTACTCTTGATAACTGCTTATTTGGATAACATTATTTAGTAATGATGTTTGATTTGATTTATATTCAATGCGTATTTTGTTCAATCAGCTTTAGCCTTTAATTTCCTTGTTTGGAAACCCCAAGGCAGACGTGTTTATGCATAAATGAGAAGCAAATATTCTAAACCCAATAACTCCAACTTTGATTTAAGCCACTTTTTCACTTAAACATCAACACACTGTATTTAGTTAACTTTGTTAAGCATATAAACAAAAAATTGCTTAAGTCAAAGTTGGAGATATTGGGTTTGGAATCTTTGCTCCTCAAATGAGACAATGTAAAATGTGATGTTTAATAAGATAGCATATTTTTAGAAATCCGAAAAATAACACTAGATACCAATTAAGTTAGGGTGCATTTAAATTAATCTTCGCACTAAAACTACAAATGGGCAATTGGCGAACGGCGTCATAATTTAGAGCCACTGTCAAGTGACAAGCCTACGCCTGAGTACGCACCCAAGGCTACTTTTAAGGTAGATATCGCCCTCATCGTCGGGACTTGCAGATATTTAACGTGCACTTCCTCCCCACAGGGAATTTTCGTCAGACATTTTTTTTTTGTCGTTAGTTTTTTTGGTGATGCCCTTACCCGAACCGGGGACCTTCCACATGCGTGGCGAACGCCTTAACCGACTGAGCTCCCCAACCATAGAAATTAGGTATTCAATGAAAATGTAAAAACAAGCTTCCCAACTTAAAAAAACTTACTTTGACCAAAGTACCTCTAATTATTACAAAATGGCTTCATATAATAATCGAATGCATATCAAAATTTGCAATTAATATATTTGAAAACTAAAATAGTAGACATTCCGTTTTAAAGTCATTGAAAGTTCTAAAGAACACTTTGCGCGATTAAAGGCTAGCAAAACTTTAAAACAGACTAAAATGATTCGATCAAACAAAACTATTTCATTTTAAACGTCATAGTTTTTTTTAATACATTTACAGAGTTAAAATTAAATTAGCAAAAAATGAAGTTTTAAACGAAGAAAACATACTGCCTTGGACTTACATTTTTACGTTTTAAGTATAATGTAAGTATATTGTGACTATTGTCATAGCGACGACATTTTTTTGCTATATGTTTAAATAAAATTTGAAGTTTTTTGTAAACCTGAAAAAAATGTGTTTAGATTTAAGAGCTAGAGCATATTATTTAAAAAAAATTCAAACCTTAGTCTGACAATAGATATTTGAAGTAAATAAATTTGACCTCTCACAGCAATTCTTGTAATCAATCATGTGTTTAGAAGTAAAATGGTTTAACCCACATTGTGAATTTTGGTAATTTACTTCTAAGCATTACAGTTTTAATATCAATGAAAGATATATCCTGGTTGGGAAAGTGGAGTAACATTGTTCGACGTTTGCTTCAGAATAATTCAAATAAATCTCACATCATTGTTGCTTAATGTAGTTGCAAAGAAACCTTTTCGGTACACCATAATTTTGCTTCATTAAAAGAACATTTGAACGAGGAACCATGTGTTTGCAAAAGCAAAGTAGGTAACAGTTATATTCGCACAATGTGTGCTTTGTTATTAACGTTTGCGTAGAAATAAATCTTAAGAATTTTGACGGGAAAATGCTTTCTAAATGAATTCAGTTAAATCCGGCATTTACAGTTTGTGATACAGTTTCGAGTTTAAAACTGTGCGTTGTTGTTTGCGTTTAGCAAAAAGTTGAAATAAGAGCTTGAAATTGAAATTCCTCCACATACAAAAACTACAACTCTATGCATATTTCTAAACACTTTCTAAATATGCTCTTCTCGAATTTATTTTTGAGTTCAACGTCTTAACGTGAGAACTTTAACTACGCGTATTTTTTTTTGAAAAACTGTTAAACATAAGTACAAAACAATGTCTAGACATAATATTAGTTTCAAGTTCTTTCATAAATTTCATAACAAATAAAAGGCAACTTGAAAACGGTGTCATTAATTTGACCTTACGCGTCTGATAAATATTTAAAATACCATAAGTTCAATATTACCTGCATTGGGGGTGTTTAAATTAACGTCGCACTAGAGCGATACGATGGCGTATTTATTTATATTGGGTGCATCTGTGGTTTTAAGTTTGTCAGTAACTTGAAGATAATTCATATAGTAGAAGTTTCAGAATCAGAAGTAAGCAGTGGTATAATTAAACGTATAAAACATTTATCTTACTGATTAATTTGTAGCATGGTTTTTAACTACGAAAATTAGTAGGTCCCTCTCCAGTAACAACTACTCACGATGACCCACACATTTGTGTTCGAAAATTCTTAATTTTAAAATAGTGAAAATGTAAGCATTTGAAAGTATAAAGGTTTAAGTTAGAAGTGTGGTACGGCAATTGTTAGTCAGAAACCTACTCTACTCGATAATAAGGGATGCCCAGACTTTTCTCGTAATTAAAAATACAATTCACTACTTTCCAATTAATACTTCTTAATCAAAATTGGGAAGTTTTACCCTTCTCAGGAAATTTCCCAATCAGTAGTCATTTCCAGTTGCCTGAATTTCGAAACAGAGATAACAGTGAGGTGGTATCTCTTGCTGTGAATGAATGCTTTCTGGTCTTTCGAGTACCTCTAACTTATCTGTATCATTCATCAATGAATTTGCTTAAACAAAGATGTTAAGGACAATGGTTTTGGTTTTCTTAATCTGTTAAGGACAAATTAGACATTATAAAAGAACAATTTATTTTTTTATTACTTCGAAGAAAATATTCTTTTAGAAATGACGTAAATTATAACACACTGCAGATAGAATATTTCCCTGTTATTTTTCTTTTCTTGAATTTAAACTTAGTCTTTTTTTATGCTTGTATCAGAGAAAATGACAAATACGTAAGGGGAATAGAGTATTTGGATTTTTTTTTATTATTGTAGTGCTTTTTAGTTAAAGCAATAATGTTTTCCAAGAGTACTGAATTAGGGCCAGTATATAAAAAAAATTCGAAAAGTATTAAAGAACAATACAATACTGAATTTAATGTTCTTATAGTCTAAAAAAGGAAGTTTTACAGAAAGTTATAATTTAATTTGTTAAATATTGACATTATATACGTTTTAAGAGATTATATTACAAATGCGTTTACAATTATATAGTTTACAAATTCACAATCCTAAAAAGAAGTGAAAAGTAATTCGAGGTTTGGGGCAACAAAGATATCCGTTGAAATATAATTGGTTTAAATAAAATGTTTTTATATGCATATATATTTCATACCAAAAACAATGTCGCTCTAAATCCACAATCTTGTCAAAGTGCGGGTTAAAGTTTTTAGTAAAACAGTTATTAAAGAGTAGTTTCAACAAGATACAATGGAACAATACCTCTTAAGTTCAAATAACCCAATAAACCCAGCCATCACAAACATTAAACAAAACCTTGTTCATGCGAAAGAACACAAATATAGACATGCCTACGACTATTCCTCTTCCCCTTGTGGTGTGGTAAAATCGTTGTACTTCCTAAAACTTCTTGTTTATGAAATGCTCTAGAGAATTGCAATTTTCATGTCTTGCCTGTAAACAGCCGGGAGAAATATGGCAAATTAAAATGGTTGACTTGCTGTTTCCGTATCTTCCAGTGGAAGTATGGGAATTTAGATAGATCAAATACCAATACCATACTAGGATTTATTTGGTTTATTGAGTTTGTAATATAACTGAACTGAAACTTTTTTTTAAATTAAACCGTTTTGTGAAAGACTTGAAAAATTCATTTTTTTTTCTTATCTTTATACAAAAATAAACTTAACATTATCAAGTATTTGTCGAACATAGCAATAATAAGTATTGTGACGAAATAAAACCACTTAATATTAACCCTAGAACTACAAATCGCGATAGATATTTACCCTAGATAGGTTTGTAGTTCTAGGATTAAGTTGGTCAGTGAAGTCATCCGACTGTTAAATAAAAAAAATTTAACAAACTAATCTTTACTAAAATTGAATTGGATCCCCAAAATTATATCTTCTCCATAAAAACCCCCAAAAAACATGAATTTAATGAATATTTTTACTGCTTTCAGAAAGATTTTATAAGTAAAAATACTATGGGTTAACTATTTGCAACAATTTGTATCTTAAAGGTAAAAAAAATAGGTTTTAATTCTAAGGTAAAAAATAGGTTTTAATTCTAAGGTAAATAATGAAAATAGAAAAGACAAATAGATACTATTAAAACTTTAGAATGCATTTCAGATGTTACTCAACTTAAATAAAAAAAAACATTAAAAGTTTCAATAAAGTAGATACTTTTAATCGGGTTTCAGCGTCTTCAAATATTTTCCTTCCTTAACTATCACACTTACTCATTTAGAAGCTCTGTTTTATCACATTAAATTTTTGTTTTGAGCTTAGTTGATTATTTTAGACAAATTATAAAACTTTGGCATTTTGGTTATAAAAGAAAGTATCCTTAATCGGTAAACATTTAATCCCAATAAAAATTAAGTTTAATCCAATAATAAACACAACTTAAAACCAAATAGCCTACATATTTTTCAAATTCCTTTGGAAAAAGTGCAAAAATTAGTGTTCTAACAATGATTTCTAATAAAATACAACATATTTGCTTCTAAAATTGCTTAATTTTAAAAATATGGTTAAATACAACAAAAATCCTACCCAATTACTATTTATACGCTTTTCCAATTTCATTTACAAGTGGGATTGGTAATTATTCATTTGTGGTAGGGGGGCTCATCAGATTAATGAAATGCTGTTCGTTTGGAGTTAGGGTTTTCCGTTGATTTGTTTTGGGGCTGGATTCTTTTGTTTTGTGGAGTTATGGAAACAGGGGATTTAAACGGCATTTGCTCTTTTGAGATTAATTCTCTTATCGGAAGTTTCGCCGGAGTTAAGTGATTTGTGTTCTTTGGGGTTCTTGTATCCGTATAAATAGGTCTGAAGTACATGTTGTATCTTCAGATATTGGCCCTTTTACTTAGGTACATAAATTAATTAGTGTAAATCTCTTTATTTATGTAACAACGTTAGATTATACAGCAGTTCTCAAATAATGAATCGGTGAGTGCAGAAACCAATTCGGCCACACAAATGCGAAGACAATCGTTTTTCTATAAAATGAAGCGTAGAAAGGCAAGATGCGTAATGAGTGCAAGAACCACGTTAATCTGCCGAGTAAATACGTAGATACATGACGTCTTTTGCCGATCTCAGATACCTACACCTTGCCGAGCATTTGACTGAAGTAGTTTCTGCAGTCACCGCGCCGTGTATATGGGACTATTTTCAAATAATTAATAAATGGTAAAAAATTAATTAATCTACTTTGTTGCAAAATAAACTTTTTAAAAATATAAAAATTATTGCAAAATAAATTAAATAAAATATAAACTTTTAATACATGTTTACCTTTTGATAGTTTTTAGCGGTCATTAGAAAGTTTGTGTGGAAATTATATCATTTTTGCCTGACAGCAAAATAAATGCATTTTACGACAACGGAAAAATAATTCAAATATATTAGAAAAGTGGTGGTTCAAATATATTAGAAAAGTGGTATACCAGTGAGGTGGTTTCTGTGATCATCGATTAAATAGCGCCGTGCATACGGGAATAAAAATATACATTGTTGCAGAATAAATTATTTTTAAAATATAAATTTTTAAAGCATGTTTATCTTTTTGATACTTTTCAGCGGTCATTACAACCCAGTTCAAAACAGCATAAGTCAATCAATTTTTAAATTTTCTTAAGCCTAGTTTGAATAGAAATTATGTAATTGCCCGACAGCAACATAAATGCATTTCAAAACATCGGAAAAAAAGTTAATATATAATAGAAAACTTAGTGGAATTCAAATATGGTTTTATTCTTTGAATACCAAGAATTTATAATAGTGGTTTGATAATTTGAGGTGAAATCTGTTGTATTATATTAAGTTCCATTCAAGGTTGGGTTCATTTGCATTATATTGGTTATGAGTATACATGTTTCAGTTAGTTGATGTGTACTACATCCAATAGGTAGTAATGAGGGTCTTAAAACCTAATTTTATAATTAAAAAAGTCATCACACTGGATGATTTTGAAAAGGTTTCATCGCGATCAAAATGTATATACAATTTGCTAATAGTGTTACATTTATGCTGTTGCTTTGTATACAACGTGTTTTTATGCTATTGTCTTTAAAATGAATGAATTTTCCAAACACCAGCGTAGATTTATAGTGAAACTAAAAAGAGACCTTCAAGCAGACCTAAGCAAAAAAATAATAATTTAAAAATTTGTTGCATTTAAGATTCAAATGAGCAATGGAAAATCTCAAACTTAACAGCAAATATGCTTACAGAAAGAAAAAACAATGAGACAATAGCTTTACAATTATTGAGGAATCTCCAGATAATAAGAATCATTTGAAGAATATTTACTTGAAATCAGTAAGCATTTTCCAATTCATTATAATAAGATTTCCTCTCATTCCATGCTTTAATTTGGAGGTAAAACTATATCCTTCCATGTAACTTGATACAAAATGCCTTGGACGTTATCATTTCTGAAGTCAAGTTACCCAAAGACTGAGTTTTCTATCCATTAAATAAATTATAATGATTTATCATCTTTTAATCGATTTAGTTTGAATAATTTGATAGTATAAAACATTATGGTTTTGAGGAATCTGAATCAATTTAACCTACTGATTAAATTACTAATTGTGCTGCACATTATTGATAACACATAAAAAGCGATGTCTAAGTTTATATACTAGACTAACATAATATATTAAGGACTGTATGGTGAAGTAAAGGAATAAAAGATTACAGTTTTGCTTTAAAGCACAACTGCTATAAGTTCTCATAGATATAAACAAATATAAATACTAATTGATTATATTACAATTTTCACTTTTAATCTGATTGACAGGTTTAATTATATGTAAACTATCAAGCTTTATTTACAAATAATTTATGATATTATTCTTTCGAATGTTATACAAGAATGGTTTTATTTAAAATAAAGAACTACGGTAAATAATTGTTACACATGCATAATAAGTGTTTAGTTTATTAAATTGCATAATTTTCTAGTATCTTGTTAAAGACATGGCTTGTTTAATCAATTAAAGAACAATTATGAAGCAAACTAAATAGAATTAAAGATTACATAGCTACCATAATTATTTAAAAACTAAATTGCTAGATGTGTCTTTATATTAAAAATGCTTTTAAATCTTTATCAATGAAATATTACAAAAAGTACACAAAAAAGCAGAAAAAATAAATAAATTTAAAACTTTGAACACTGCACAATTTCTCCAAATGTTACGAATAATTTTATTTTAACAAATTTTCTTAGCCGTTTGTCCCCTAAATTGGAATAAAAACGAGCTACAAAGTGTTAATTTTTATGTATTACCAGGTTCAAGTTTTCTACCGTTCGTAGGAGGGGTAACTTCCTAGTTTAAATGAAGAAATGCAAAAAAGTTTATTATTTTAATAGTACTGACGATTTGTAAAGTGTAGAAACTCTTTTAAAGGTGAATAAGGTTTCAAACGCTGTTCATTTAAGAAAATCGTTACCTTTCACTAAATTAGAAATGGGTTGGAGTGTTTATGAAATGAAAAAGAATTACATGATCAATAATCTAACTATGCCTTCAATTATTTTGCTTCATAGTGAAAATTAATAAATTTGTTTTTTAAAGTTGTAAGTATTTTATATTACAATTTTTCATTTATTTTAAGGTAAATGAAAATATTGTAAGGTGTTGTAAAGGGCAGATTAATGTAGCATTATATGTTATGAATTTGATACTATTAATTAAAATGTATACTTAGTTTACATCTCTATGCTCTGCATTTTTATCTGTATATATTCTATACACATTTTGTAAGTAAACTGCAAAAAAAACTTCTTACTTTATTTTTTAAAAAATTGCACTTGTTTTCATTACGCTTCCTTGCTTACTTAAATAATTTCAGTTTTAAAAAATTAACTTTTTATGTATTAACTTAAATATAAATATTTACTTGTAAAATTTATTTTTAAATATGATTTTAAACAATGACTTTCCTTTTTATTTTTTTAACAATTTCGAGTTCATTGAATATAAAGTATTTTTACACTATATTTTTCAAAAATAAATTTGTAAGAAAATTAATAAGTAGAATCAAGCAAACAATAAAAAAAAAAAATTTAAAAAGTAATCGAAAATATTTAATTTTTTTGTGCTCCTTTTTTCACCGATTAAATCTAAACTATTTACTCTGCCCAAAATCGTTATCTAACACTAATTTTCATTTTTTTATGATACTATAAAAAATTCCTTTTCCCTAGAAAGTTCCACATATGTGAACACCGAATTTACTTTTAAACTTTATTTTGCAGTTTTTCTTAATACTAATATTTATGTGATAAACAAGAACATATTTTCAAAACTATTGATAAAGAAGTTTATTTATTAATTGTATAAAAAATTACGTAGAAAGAGTCAAGCAAGTAAATTTATAAAACGCTTTGCAATACAAAATATTTTTTGGGGCTTTAAAACTCAAATCCCATTAAACTGATGGGCCCTTCAGCAAATATTAAACGATATTTTTAATTTTAAAAAAAACTTGCATAACGTAATTTTGCATAAATTTGCTTGAAAAGTGCGTTTAAATTTAAAAAAATATATGCATATATTTTAATAGGTATTAAAGAGGTTAAGATCTTAATAATAAAATATTATACATAATAAAATGGTAATTAATATAAATATATAAAAGAAGATAATTTTTATCGCAAAGTACGCAACTGAAAGCGATAAATAGCATAAAATGGGAACTTTTAAGTTTTACTTTATTGATAAGGAAATTTTTAATTGCTTTGTTAATATTGAGAAAGGAGCACAACATTGTAATTTCGACAAACAAATAAAGATTATATATTTTAATTACTTTTCTATTAAGTACACATCATTCATAAAAACTCAAAAAGCATAAATCTCATACTAAGAAGATTACATTTTAATTATCAGCAAATGCAAATGGGGTTATGTAAGCTATTGACGTAATAAATAAAGCGTAAATAATGGATTTGAATTCTGATTAATTTTTTAATTGTTCCTTTTTAAAGAGTTAGATACAAAACAATTTACTTTTTAAATTTGCGAGATTGTTTGTATATTTATGGCATCTAGAATTCTATTTATTACATACACAAAAAAACTTAATAGTTTTGCTGATTAGTTTAAAATTTCATAAATGGATTTAGTTTCAGTAGGTAGTTATTTAAGTTTACAATTGACTTGAGAAATCTGTATTGTAATCTTATTAACTACAACTACGGTTTAACATTTTCAATCTACAACTCTTTCGATTATTTCTAGTTTTGCATGTGTGAACTTATTGAGTTTCTAATTTATAATCGATGCGGGCAGGATTAAGATAATTGTTTGTTGTAAAATAGTGATGAATGCGAATTGAGTAAATAAAATTATAATTAAAAAAATCGAAAATGTTACCGTTTAAATAACTTATTTTAACTTGTACAGTACATTTTATTTAACATTTTGAAAGTTTTACAATTTCTTTGTCTATCGTTGTGCCCATCACTAATTTTTTCGCTACACTGTTAAACCTTTAGGTGACACTTCGTACCCTTAGAGGTGAATGGTGGTGTCCAGTCAGGGATGAATGGTACCCCTAGGCGGTTTGCAAGCCCAAGATTCATGTACCCAAGGCGATTCAAAGACTTCAGGTGCCAAATGAGGCCGCCTTTTCACCCCAGGATTAAAAATGGCACCCATTCGTCACCTTCAGTTTTAACAGTGTATTATGACTATAAATATCATATTAACGCCCGCTTCACATCTAACGGTTCCGAAAATGTTCTTCGTCCTTACGTGCCAGATGACGACAGAATCAATTCAAAGTCAATAGAGTCTTTTACGGATAGGGAAAACCGCACTCACGGTTTTAACCGCACTTACGATTTTACCTATGACTTTCAATAAATTAGTGACCATGGTAAACTCTGCTGCAGTGTCAATGCACGGCAACAAGTCTAACGGTTTTACATTACCATTTATCGATTAAAAATCACTAGCAAAAACGTAAGTACGGTTTTCCCTACCATCTCTCATGAAAGACCTATTTGACTAAACAATGCCACTGGGATCATCCGGCTCAGTTCGCATGACTTAAGTAGAATAATACTTTAAATGAAACCAAATAGCGAATAAAAAGTTCAAATGTAATGCCGAATACTCTGAGTATAAGTTTTCTGAATCTTATCTTTTTTACAATTGAGGACAATTTAAAACACGTTTACAACACAAATAGTAATTAAACATTTAATTTTTGACTTAAAAGCACATAAAATAGCTGACCTGATGTAAGTGCTCAAAGTTGAGATTAAAAGATAATCCAAACAAAACTTCATCCGGATTTCACTTTAAAAACAAACACGTACATTTCTAAGTTTAAACTTTCATAATCAAATAAAGTTTCAAGTTGGAATTCCAAAACCAACAATTTCATTTTTATGTTTTATCAGAACATAACATCCCACTAGCAACTGATTACCACATCCAAGTTATTTTTTCAAACTTGAGCGTAACTGCAACACTTTAAATTTCTTTCGTAAACTTGCATCTTATTCATCGAGGAAAATTCAAAATGACGTCGTCTTGAGGAAACAAACGAAGCGTAAATTTAACTCATTTATCAAAAATGTTGCCACACCTGGTTTTTTTCACAGGGGAACAAAAGTTGTTATTTTCAACGCGCCTCTTAAAAATATTTCTTGTAAACCTGATGAGAGCCAATTTTGTGTTCGGTTTACTTTTACCTCCCTTGTCTCTATTCTAAGAGACAAAAAGGTAAAAAAATTGAAACTTTGTGATTTTGAAAATGGGTTAGTTTCGACAAGTAACGTATTTTTTTACGAGCCATCGTACTGCTAATGAAATTTTAATATTCGTTACTGCGAATTAAATTTTAATATTCATTACTGAGAATGAAATTTTAATATTCGTTACTGAGAATGAAATTTTAATATTCGTTACTGAGAATGAAATTTTAATATTCGTTACTGAGAATGAAATTTTAATATGTTTTAGGTATTTAATAAATTCAAAAATGAATTGCACGTAATATAATGTTGGTAGTAGGTTAACCCATTAACGATGATTGAATGCCATTAACACCTTCATTTTCCAATAAAAACATTAACTTTTAGTTTTTTTAATTCGTGTAACTGAATTTCCTTTAAATAACTTGCTAAGTAATACTTTTTATTTATCTTATATTTAGTTTCTACAAATAAACTTAAGTAGAAAGCTCACTTTCTCATTGCAAATTTTCTTGCACAATCGTTGTTAATGATTAAAGCAAAAAAAATATTAAACTTTTTGGCGCAATGGGATTAATTGTAAAGAAACAATGAATCAAATAAAGAGATAATGCTAGATAATGTTATTTTCCAAGCAACTGAAATTGAAATTTTTTTCAATAAATCATATATATATTGTTATGTTAGAAGTTTATTTCAATAATAATTTAAGCAAAGTAGTCTAGGAAATGCTAGAGTTTTAAAAACACAAATATTGGTTATTGAAAAAAGAATGTTACATACTTCAGAATATACGTGTTATTATAGAAAATTATATAAATGATTAAGTTTAATTTGAGTATTACCGTATAACCTAGCTTTTTTTAATTTTATCCTTATTTTATTAATGAATACGTGTTTATAACTCATTGAGTGCTGATTAAATCGTATTTAAAAAACTGAATTTATAAAACTAAATGTGAAACTATAGATATTAATAGATTGCAAAAAAACATTCTTCAAACGCATTGATAATACCACTTTATGTATAACGGGGCTAATTAATAACAAAATTTTTTGCTCTTCTGCAAAACCTAAAAAGTAAATCTATCCCATTTTGCATTTAATGTAAACAACTATCTCTTTCATCAACAATATTTTAAATAACTTATCCATCAGCGGCTTATACAGATAAAAAAGTTAATATATTCTAAACTTGAAAAACTTTTGCGAAAAATGGCAGGGCCTGAATTGTTTTGAGTAATCGCATTCTTATTTTATTCGTAAGGTATGCGATATTCGTATTTCGTTTTACTTGTAAATGTTGAAGTTGATTGATTTGCTTCTTGAAATGCATAGATATTGTAGGTTTGGCTTATTTAAATGTATAATGCGATAACTAGACAGTTTCAATATTTTGTTTCTTAATGAAGGTAGAAGAATACTAAATTAACATTTTACAAGGTTTTTCTGGCAAATTTTTTACCGACAATTCAGATAACTTTTTAAAAAATAATTTATAGTTTAAGTCATGCTGTATGAATTTTTTGGGGGGTAAACCAGTTGGCTTGAAGTCTTATATATCTGACTTTAAATAACTTACACAAGTTTAAAAAATTTTATAAACATAATTGTTCCTAAACCAGCATTTGGTTTTAAATCACTTATATCATTGCTATTTTTAATCTTTATTTAAACTTCATTTGTAAGTAGGATAATAAAATATGACTATTAAATCCCACGAATAAAAATGGTGCCAGAAAAGTAACCTGGATTCAGAACAATAGATCCGTATACTTTTGTAGATTGAAAAAAATTCCCGCTCAAAGGAAAATCGTTTAAAATTCAAGACTTCAAATGTTCTTTAAAAAACTGTTTACTTTTATGAAAATTATTGTGTTGGTTTGTAGATAAAACTACTAGAAAAACATTCATGTTTTTTTCGAAAGTAAAAAGATTTTTTAAAAATATATGCACGTAAAAATTTTAAAATTCCTGGAAAACGATCTCCAATCGTTTCCACAGTATAAAAAGTGACGAAATTTAAACTCGCTCTTAATGCTGTGGGTAAAACTGATGTTAAAAACGCATCAAACTTCGAGAAAGTATATTATAATACAAAAGCAGTAATGTTTACATTTAAGGACACAACGGATGTTTACAAAACTTTTCTGTATAGAAATAGTTATTCTATTTAACATATTTTCACATTCTAAGACATCAATTTATAAATAATATATTTTAAAAAGTATAATATATTTATAAATATTATATTTTAGAAAGTTATATTACGCGTGCGGTTTACAATAAACATACTGTTAAGTTTGCAGAGTAAATAGTGGACTTTGCATACGACATCCAAAAAAAGAAAATTTATTAAACGTTACAGACAAAAGATATCCAAACTACAAGTCGATGGAAAAAAAATTGATCAAAAGACCAATTGATGGAAAAGACCAATTTGATCCATCTTTATGAATCATACGATGCCGCTCGTGCTCAGCATGAGTTGACATCGCGCGCTAAAATGAAATGACGTGACATTGCAGTTTAAAATATTTCCATATTTTAACACATACAAGCGATTAGAAACAAATATGAAAAGAATATTTAGATTCAATTTACAAACAGTTTTCGGCAATATAGCACTATAGTTTAGAAACAAAATATGAAGGCAGTAGTCGAAAGACTCTTTCTTGCCGCATAATATTAAACCACCTTTTTTCCAAAAATATTATATCCGAATAGTGTTTTGTGGTGGGTTTTCAATAATAGACAGTAGTTAAGAGTATTGCTGGTATAAAAAAAAACTTTTCAAAATTAAGAGGACAGCAGCCAAATTCCCTTAAGAAAGTCCAGCGAGGTATTACTTCAACGAAAACAAACTAAAAAAAAACACAACCCACGTCAATACGCGTCTGTGTTGCAAACGAGTAATACAGTCACAACCAAACTTGCATTAATTCAATCGGGTTTTTTTCTAATGATATAAAAAGCATCTCATTGTATGTAACATGTTATTTGAAGCCTTAAAAACTAACATTAACTGATAAGAAATGCATAAAAAGTTATAACACAGATTCCATTCAGATCTCTTGACTATATAGCAAATGGGGTAGAAAATTTTATGCATGTACCCCTCCGATTAAAAAATTTGGAAGTATTTGTGGTATATTTTTGACTTTTAATATGACTGTCAATCAAGATATTTCGAGAAAAAAATTATTTTTTAATTACTTTACCCGAAGTAAATTCTTAAATATAAAAAAACATACTAAATATTTTAAACAATCGTTTTAGATTTAATTTGTTGTAAAAAATATTTTATACATTTATCTGCATCTATAAATACCTTGGTTGAAAGCCGAAGATAAAATTTGAAACATTTGATACATATGTGTTCTGACAAATAAGAACATTTCAAGAGGCATTACCAAACAAGATTCTAAACTTTAATTTTTTCCATTCACACTATTGTTCAACATGCAACTATTTAAGCGACAAATGTATGGTAAAGAGGCTTAATATGTAATAAGATTATATCAGGGTTGAACATGAAAGTTTTACTCAACGCCACTTCGGTATCGAAAATTCCCTTCAATAAAATTCGTCCACTTTTGAAGTGCCATGCAGCGAGGGGCTTAGTGGTTGGAGTTTGTTTCAAAGGAATGTCTTGTAGCTAGACAAGATCAGAGTATAAAATATTACGATGTTGGTTTGATAGTGTAGCAATTAAGAGGATTCAACGAATGCAATATTTTTTTGTATTAACCGTCTGAGGTATAAGTGAATTGAAGTTTGAACTTCATTTAACTGCATAATATTAGAATTTTAAATGTTTACTGATTTTTATATATTTTAGCTTCCACACTACGTTTATAACATAAAAAGTGGAAGGTATTATAATCTTTCAGTCCGCCTGTCCGTCTGTCTGTTACCCACTTTCACAGAACGAAACGTAAGTCTCACAAACAAGTGGGATACGTCATTTTAAAGCAAAAAATCAGATTAAGCTACATTCAAAATTTCATTAAAAAATAAATTAGAAGTTTATTTAAAATTTAAACTAAAAACATATTCAAGAGATAAAGTGACAGATTCTGTAACAAACCCACTTGTTTAAATTACATTTATGTTCCTGATGATTATAAAGTACTCTTCATACTTCAAATTTCAAAATTCAGCAAATTTTAACTTTTTTTTAAAAAAAATAAGGATATACAGGTTACTGAAAACCTAGGAGTCAGGTGATGTATTTATAAGTATGTATCTCTCAGAGGATCAAGACACAGTGTTGCATATGGTATAATTAGGCGTGCATTTGCATAAAACAAGTATATTTGAGACAGAAACGTTTATCATGTCACACACAATTCCTTTCTAATAAAAAAAATTTCAAAGTTCTTTTTTACTTTTAATTTCCTAATGTCAAATATAAGGCAATGAAAATAGTGCATTGGGGTTGAAAGTTGTTTTTTTACATTTGTCCGTCGGTCAGACGGCCTTGCAGTATGATAACTATTGTAAAAAAAAAAACTTGTGTGGTGTCGTGTTGTTTAACATAACTTTACCATGTGTAATGCTTTACTTTAAATTTAAAAAAACAATCCGAGTAACTGGTCTAACAGGTATTTTTGCCAAAAGTAAATAACTCCTTTATATCAATTGAATGTTGATTTACGTTGCAGCGTTGTAAGGTTATATCTTTTGTATGAAACAAAACTACAAATATAAAATTGTATCGCCAGGTTTCATTTTTGGATATTGGTACAACTTTTTCTCAAAAATAAAAACTGACTACTAATTTCCTAATGGAAAAAAAAATTCTAGTTATGAGCCAAGGCATCGTTGTCACGAATTAAAATGAGACCAAAAAGTAAGAAGACCATATAGTGCCTCATACCACTTATATCCAACTCAGCCGAAGTTAAACTCCATCACTACCAGGACGTGCGCAGTGTACGTCCTCTCAATTAGATCATCAACAACCAGGACGTACACTGTACGTCTTCCACTCTATAGTAAAACACTGCAGCAGCTGCTTTGCCAGCCTAGTCTATAGGCTCTAACTCGAGTAACTAAGCCTAGGGTTTAAGATGTTAAGGGACACAATTAACGGTATAATTACGTTTAAAATTAATTTCCTCGAATTAATTCTAAATTCAGTAACATTTCTGTCAAAATAATACAAATGCATGTCTTTCTCCTCGCTCCATAATCCTTTGAAAAGAGAAAAGGATCTACAAAAGTAGCATGTCACTTTAAAGTGAAATACTTTATATAGTGTACTTGTATGTGGTATTTATTGTTCCTAAAAGTACCCAAGTAGGAAAGATAACATACATCGGCTAAGTTTTTTGCAGAATATTTCCTGCATAAATAATCTAAAAAATATTAAATATTGCATCACCTGCTATATTCTTATTTGATATACTAGGCGATTACAATTAAAATTCAGATAAAAATAAGTGAATCGGAAAATGAAAAAAAAATCACATATCCATAAAACAAATTGTCCAGGTACTTATGCTATACAAATTATGTTCTTAAGTTATAAAACGTTATAAAATATATCTAGACTAATCGTAGCGTTTTTATTATTTCATTCGCATTAATATTTCAACTAAAAGATTTTATACAACTTGATAGTTTTACGAATCTGGGATAAAATGTCAAAATGGCGGTAAATTTTCAATCATTCCTTTAAATATGTCTCGCTTTAAATCAATTTTTTTTTAGATTTTAAATACAAATGCTGTCACAAAATACAATATAACTCAAAAGACTGAACATATTAATTGAATAAAAAAAATCTCATTAACCAAACATATTATCGCAAACTCTTTCTCCCTTCGTATTGCTAAACTCTAAAATATCTACAATCCTTACCATCTAGTAAACATCAGCTAATATATTATCAGTTATATTGATATTTTTATATTAAAGCTTTAAGTTTTATAAATGATTTCAATTAGAGCTTATTATATAGAATAGCTTAATTTTCACAATTTTATGCGGTATTCGAGTTTGGATTTTGAACCTTTCGGCTGTCTTTTTCTAGCGTCCGTAACAGATATTGGAATAAGATATTAATAGTTTATATATATTTTAGTAAAAATTTTATTTCATTGGTAAAATTTCATAACACCATTTAAAATTCAAACAACGTTTTAAATAAAGGTGTTTTAATTTGAAACAATCTTATTAAAATATGATACCGTCGTTAATTGAAGCCAAACCAAAAAAATTATTCCTCATACTAAAATACACTAAAAAATATTATCTAAATATTCTACACTAAAATATTACATTCTTTAGTTTCAATCTAGATCATAGCAATGGTGTTTATTTACATAAGTATATATGTGGGTAATTAATAGATTTAATATGGTAAATTCATCAGCAAACTCGATCATACATTCTGGAATATAGCATTGACAGTTTTCATCGTTCTTCATATTTCCCCATATCAAAACTCTAAAACTATAACTTTCCACAATTTAATTTAAAATATCAACAGCCAATTCAGTTTTTCCATTACGATCCTTAGGATATTTCAAGTTTTAATCAGAAACTTTAAACTAAGAAACAGCGATGCCAGATCTGAAAAGACTGAAAAGCGAGAGATTGAATAATCTCCTTAACCAAACATCTTATGCAGTATTCAATTCTGCAGATCGATGCACAGCGAAAGATTCTCTCCCTTTTACCAAGTCAATATTGACTTTATCACCATTCATATGTGAATCACTAAATGCTAAAAGTGGGTAAGTTCTATGAAGAATTTCCAGCTACCCTTCCTCCTTTCAAGTTTAAGTCAAAGTCGAAGCGTGTGCGGAAGTTTAACAGTGGACGCTGGGTTTTTTTTAGATTTGGCGATTCATGTGTCGGTGCTGGGACGTGTATTTCGGTGGCGCATTTTCTCAAAATGAAATAGAAGCTTCTTTTAAATAGTTAGAAGATAATTTATGAAGTAGTTAGATTTTTTTTTAAAATGGTTTGTTTAGTTTTATCGTATATAGGCAATGAAAATTGTATTTGTTTTTGTTTTTATTATTTGATGAAATTTTGGAGAAGAGATTATATTTTATCGGTGGCGGATGATCGGAAGTTTTTGGTGTTTTAATAGTTAGAAAAAAATAGTAATGGTAAAAAAAAATCAAATAGAAGTTTTTTTTAAAATAGTTTTCTTTTTTAATAAGAAATGCGAAGTTCAATGTCTAATATAATACATTGTATACATCACGCCCTTTTCTACTGAGAAATCGGAAAGGGTTCTAAAAATAGTGCTAGTTCATAAGGGTTGTTCATATGGAAACGAGCAAGGACTTTAAATGAAATTTTTAAACAAAACTAAGAATTTTAGTGGAAACATTTTGAATGGTTTTCGAAGAATTAGAAAAGTAATGGCTGTATTTACCAGATTTTTTAAGAAAGCGAAATTTTACATTATGTTTTTTCAATGTATTATTGAAATAAAAGTTCAAAAATAATTTTAAAATTTGATTTCAAAAGTGTATCTATAGTTCATTCAAGATTAGGTTACAACCGGTGTAAATACAACCACGTGACATCTGGCCGAAGTCGCAAAGTTACGTAGTTGCACAAAAAGTAAAAGTAGCCAACGCTTAGACACTTTTGTTGCTTTATTTTTTTAGTTTTGGTTGGGTTGACGTAGCACCAGTTTAGAAATACTGCGAAATACTCATAATTAAAAGGCAATGAAAATTAATAATTAATAAGTATTTCAAGACTTTTTTTAAAAATTTATTTCGCTTTATTCGTATTTTAAGAATTTTAAAATTTTGAATGATCATTTTAATGAAAGTTAGTTAACTTAAAGCATTCAATGTTCTGAAGAAACTTGGAAACAGCACAAAAATTACATAGCTTGCCGATTTGGCGAAAACTGTAACTGTAGAGTGTACTTGTTGAGATAGAGGAAACTTGATTGTTATGACCGGATCTCAGGTTGTCCCAAATGGACTATAGATATTTACTTTATGCAACATTAAAGTGACATTTAAAAAAAATTATAATTAAAAATATTTCTTGATATGCACTTTTTGAATTGATACGGTGTACTATCAGGTTCTTTCCAAATAAAACTGTTTTTTTATTTAAATGTTTTAAAAACTAAGTATAAGTTCCCCGAATAAAACCCTCTTGCTTAAAATGAAGTTTAAAAAAAGTACTGAAAAGTTTACCACGATTTTCTACAACAAAAAGTCGAATAAAAAATTTATAAACTTTTACTTAATACAATAAAAAAAAGTAATGTCCAACTTAAAATCTGATAAGTGGACATAACCATTATTATTTATATTCGACCATCTTAAACCGAATAAACGCCAGTTCCCATTTTTATTCCAATCATCATCTCAAAAACACTGTTTTGCTCCATTTACAGACCGTCTCAAAATACCGCTGACAACCCAAATAAAAGGCAAATTGTTATCTTTTAAGCCTGAAATAAATAATACACGTTTTGACAAATTACAAGATTTAACGCCGAATAGACGCTGCCTGTGCATTAACCGTCACTCCATCAGGCCAGAGGGGGACATCTCGTCGAATTCTTGTTCGAATTCTTTCGGAGACTGTGCAAAGATGTAGCGACAAAAAATATATACGATATGGCTGTTTTTACCTGTTCTTTTGAGAAATAGCAACAGTTTATTATAGTCTGGCTGCCAGAACTTGGCATCCCAAATATTTGATTGTGGAACAGTCCACTTCAAAAAAAGGTAAGGAAGGTTTTGGGCAAGAGTTACTATGATTGGCGATTCATTGCTTTTATGGGCGCATATTTCTTTAAGATTTAGAAACAGATTATCAATTGAATTGTAGATCGAACTTGTATCGGGTTCACACTTATATCGATTAAGGATCAAGTTAAGATAACAAAGAAATACACGTATAATCGCTAACCGCTACCAGCAATCAACAACAATCCTCTATCGCCGATAACTGGATGCGTAGTTCTAGTGTGATACATTATTTACAATTGAACTCGACCAACAATCCCCTCTTCTCGCCAAACGCCTTGAGCTGGCAATCCTTCAGCTTAACCTCAATTCAAAGTAGAATCTTCCACAATCAAAATATTTCAGATGGTAAGTTGTGGCAGCCAGACTACATTTTTATTATCTAGAGAAAATAAATAAAAGTCACTTAAAATAATAATCTGTTATCTAATTTTTTTTGGACTTTACAGGCAAGAGCATGCATGACAGCAATTCTAATGGGTTTTTATTATCTTATTATGTCGAACCCAAAAGCTCTTCAAACGATCTGATCGGACTAACTTTTGCCCAGAAAACAATTTTTTTGCATGATTGGTGGTAGCTATAGTGTTAGAAGTAAAGTAGGTGTTTAGTAAAAGGACTAAATGCTAAGCAAGGGTATTGTTAACAGCGCATTCTAGGTACCGTTTAACTCTTTAAAAACTCGCTGAAACGTTTACAAACCAACAATTGGTCCCAAAGTCCATATGTTTTGAATTTAAAAAATGCGTTGTAATTTATTTCAAATTGAAACAATTTTTATAGGATTGTACGCAACCGAATTTTTACATTTTACTTGACTACTTAATAACAACCATGCTTAAAATGAGCTCACCCAACTTTATATAGCTAAGAGTAAAACACTGATAATATAAATAGGGCACTTCCGATTCATACCAATATTGGAGTAATTTAATGAAAATATTTATTTAAATTTGATTCAACCCGAATCCCCTATTTAAATTGGATTAAGCCTAAATGCACTATTTAAATTTATGGAACGTTTCTTAAGATACTTTTTGCGATTATGAGCAGAGGTGTCCATAACTGTAAGCCTTGCCGAAACTGATCCTTCACCCTAACACAATAAGGGGATACTAGTTGTTTGCTCAAAACTTGTTTTTTGAGACTTAATTGGGTTAATATATTCTTTTGCACATTGTTTTTAATATTATTTAAAGCAAAACCGCATTTTGTAATTGAAGTCAATTGAAAGATAAAGAAATATAAATTAGGGTATAACGGTAATAAGTTTTATCACTATTTTACCGTTAAAAATACTTAAGATTCGAAATACGAATATAATTGCAAATAAATGTCATCATAAGATATTTTAATATTACAGGTTAATATGAGCATTTGGTACTGAATGCAAAAGTCTTACACATGTAATGTGTTGAGTTAATGCGGAAGTTTAACCAAAAGTTGCAATTTTATTCCTCAGGCAAAAAAATCTCACAACTGGAAGTTAGTTTCTGAAAATGTTAGAAAAAATACCCTGCTTGTTTTTTTGTAAACAAAGCTGAAAGTCCTCTAAAAACTATATTTAAAATACCACAGATAATTTAAATTGATTTTTGATAGATATTTGCTAATTATATTCAAGGAATTGATAAGAAAATTATAAAACAAAACTCACTTACCTGGTTCTATATGAAGAGTGCTGGTGTTATTGTCCACGTCCACAGATTCCTAGCGCTATAGTCGAGTTTACCACCCACATAGTTCGAACATCTTTTACACGGTTTTGACGGTATTGTCTACAGTTTGATGTTATCTTCCACACAGTTATGATGTTACTTTTCACATAGTTATTGTGTTAGCTTTCCCACAGTTTTTCTTTAATAGACCACATAGTATTGACGTTATCGTTCACACAATTTGATTTCATTATCGGTAAAACTATTACACTTTTCACAACAAAGTTAAGCATACCTTCCTTGTCTAAAGCACTGCTACTGCCACCAAAAGCCTGTACCTTCAAAACGAAGCAAATTTTAATGCTGTTAGCCATTCACAAAAATTCTTAAGTGTTAGGCCATGTCCAAGTCAATCATTGGTTAGCAAAAATAGGCCATAGTGGCAACAATAATCACTAAATCATTATTCAAAGAGTTCAAGCGTAATTTTCCAAATACCTGAAATCATCTAAAGAGTTCTGTACTTAGGTTTTATAGCCCCTGTAGTCAACCGGACTTGACACTGCAAGTGCACACTTACACGGAGGACTTGGATTGAATGCACGCCCTAACTCTAGATTACAAAACTGCCGACAAAAACAGTCACTGCCTGAAGGGAGAACTCACTGACTGCAAACGCGGTTGCCAGTACCATTTTTAAAGTTTTGATGCCTTAACAATCAAATAATTATTTCAACCAAAAGCATGATATAGTGAAATTACACTATCAGAAACGTTTTGGGCTATTAAAGTGAGTTTCGGGTATTATCCCGGATTCTTAAAGACATACAAATAGAACACACTATCAATATTTGATATGTTTTTGGTTGAAATAAAAGAATACTAACTAGAGCTTCCTATGGCTGATGAAACAACATTTGCTTACGACTAGCTAACTCCTAACCTCGACAACAGCCACGGTTTATATGTCACGCCTATTAAGTTTTTGTGCAGCTTCAAGTGTCTACAAGGCGGGAAGTTTCACAAGGTAATCTAATGAGTTTTCTATTTTGGTATCTAATTGACCTGTTCCAGGTGACGTATTTCTTTCCAGCTTTCGTTCCTGGTTGTCCTGCGATAAGTGTTATGTTCCCACGTGACATTGATTGACCAATCGTGACTAGATAAAGAATATATTTTCATTCAGCATTTCTAGTGGCACTCAAGTCCTGAAATATGCACATTGAATTGGGAAACCTGAATCATATTTGTATACCGATTCTCAGTTCTTGTACGCCATTTATTTATCAACCATAGAACTATACCTGCACTTTGGGTTTCTAGAAAAGTGTCTAGATCTTACACTGAGCTTATTGGCCCACTATGCAGACCTTGAACGTAACATTCATTTACTACAAAAAAAGAGCGCATTATACATATTTGCATTGTATTGTTGGTAATGTATTTCCAGCTTGGTGTGATTGATCAAAGACCCTCTTATAAACCTTCGTCAAGTAAGACAGACGCATACAAGATTTTTATTGGCACAGGGAAGAAATTACACCCAGGGGGAAGGCGGGAATCGAACCCGCACCCGGTACAGGGCGCGACTTTTAAGCGTAATGGTCAGCGATCTTAACCAACCAGGGCGCCATTATATTTGCAATATAGTAGTAAAAGTATAATAGTTATTCGCTAATGATCTTCCGGGTGAAAATTGTTCTTCAGGCGGCCCGGATAGCCTAATGGGTTTGATCAAAGACCATTACGCTAGCAGTCCGCGCACTGTACGGGGTGCGGGTTCGATTCCTACCTTCGCCCTGGGTGTACTTTCTCTCCTCGTGTCAATAAAAATTATGTATGTGTCTGTCTTTCTTGACGAATGTTTATAATCAGGTCTTTGATGAGCACACAAACCGGAAAATATATGTACCAATCTACCATACCATGGTTCTTCAAAACGAGACAGATATAGATTGGAAAAAGAGATGAATTAGGAAAACTTGAAGTTGGAACATACCGCATTTTATACCGCATATGGTTGGAACTGCGCGTACTCGTTTAACAGTTATCATTACCTTAGTCAGTGTGGATAGCAGTATAGCAGCAGAAAAATCACTTTCTTGATCAGCGCAATCTGAAAGTGTATCGTTTTTAAAACCCGTTTTAAAATGGACTAGGAACACTCTCCCTTTTTAGCCCATTTAGTTATACCTCCTGCTTGGAGTAAATCGCATTTGTAGCGTTTATACTGGAGATGGAAAAGGCAACTGGGCATGAGTGAGCATACACAGTTATTCTTTGCATAATAAGCAATTGGCACTCTAACGATGACAATTCATCTAAAGACAGTCATAAACCCCTGAACGCTCCCTTTCTTTGGCAGAGAGACTCAAGACGATGAAGATAGATAATATCAATACCACCCTTTACAAGAGAAGGTCATAGTTCTGATCTGTTTGATCAACAAGATGATTATTTTAGATTTGGACAAAAGGCCATTCAACACTCCATCGATTCTTTTCTTGAGCTTTGGTGGATCAGTGGAGAAAAGCTTCGAATGGGTCCCCCAAAATGTTATGAAAGGTTAAAGCTCTCACAACTGATCTTGTAAATAAATTGTTGTTCAAAGCGGAAAATCAAACAGAAACATCGTAGAATATAAAGTTTTACTTTAAACAATTCTACGTTCATAAAACGTTTATACAGGTAGGTTGGTACACGTATTTTCCCGTTTGTGTGCTTTATCAGAGACCCGATTATAAACCTTCGTCAAGTAAGGCAGACTCAGACAGAATTTTTACTGACCCAGATAGAAAGTACACCCAGTTCAAGGGCAGGAATTGAGCCAGACTGTTACAGACGGTACAGTGCGCAGACTGTTAGCGTAGTGGGCTCCGATCAAATCTAATAGGCCACCCGGGCTTCCCATTTATACAGTATACATGAACATCTAACAACCGTGTTTTCTGAATACCCCAAATTCCACCTACATTTAGCCAGTGACACCCTATCGATGACAACCCCTCTCCGGACAGTCATAAACCCGGGACCTTTTTCCCCTTTCCTAGGCGGTTTTCTTCTTAAGGAGACACTGGAGGATGAAGATGGATAATAACACTGCAACAACAAAAAAGCGCCAAAAAAGCAGGCCGGATGGGAGAATAGGCCTATTAATCTTCATTTGTTTAGGTGGGTGAAGAAAATTTTTGATTTATCGCTCGTGTGGGGATGTTACGTTGACACAGCACATAGGTGAAGTTTGCATGTTTTTTTTTTATTTGGTGTTGTTTAATAAAAGGAGGTACTCGAGATGGTTATGGATATGAGATGTTAAAAATAAAATTGAAATGTAGAGAAGAAGTATAGTGTGGTCAATGGGGGTTGAGGTGGTAAAGCAAGCATGATTCATGTATAGTTTTATGATGCTTAACACATTTGTTGCAAGTGAAATTGATATATTTATCCTCAGAAGCCGAATTACAAACTAAGGAATAATTTCAAGTGCATTGGAGATAGAAAATATTTGGTGATATACTTGGCAGAACTTTGGCTATAATAGACTCACATATACCAAGGTCCAACCGCTCAACACATACTAGTCAAAAAAAAAATCTACCATTTCTGCGATTTTGTTTTATTTGATAGCACTACGGTCTATTTTTTACGACACGTACCCGGAGTATTTTACAGCTAGAGAAAAAAGAGATTAAAAATAAAACTCTAATAAATCACGTCGCCCAGTATAGTCCTCCTTTCGCTAATAATTGTGGATAGAAAAGTTCGAGACGGAAGGTTATTTTTTATTTTAAATAACGATGCATTGTAACGGAGTTTTATAGCGTTCTCTGCTATCAACGAGTAAAAGTAACCTTTCAGAGATTTTCAACTACAACAATATTTCTCCGTAATTTTCAACTACGATTGCATGTTTTTCAAAGTTAAATTCCGTGGTTTCAAGAACTGAACTGGTTTTGAATATACAGCCAATTCAAAACACAAAAAAAAACTTTTGCAATTAGGAAAAAAGGCAAGTTTTGTGGCGCTTTTAAATGGAATGATGAAGTGATTGTGTTAAGGGAATGAAAAATAAGCATCATTTTGCTTGAAGAACCAATAAAACCTCTGAAAACCCATGACTTATCAAAAATAATTTAACTTTGTTTAATTCTCAATAGTTATTCAAGCAACATCCGACATTTATTCTAACTACTATCTTATAATAGTTTTATAAAGCACTTGCATGTCTTTAAAATAAAGTTCATGTTTAAAAAATGCACATTCTTTTTTAAAATTTATTTTAAATTAAAATAGTATTTAATTCATTCAGCAAGCTTTCATTTTTCTTAGATTTATTATATTAATTTCTTAAAACAATTCTATTAAATTGTATAATTAAATTTCAAGTAAAATTAATATAAGAATTCACCGATTATAGAAGTAAACCCTATTTCTGATTTGAAAGTAAATGAAATTACACTTATACAAGGCTTTTAAGTCTAAGGAACGTTTAAGCTTTTTTATTATTTGATAAAAATAACTACTAAAAATACAGATATTCTTTTACTTTAAAATGTTTTCGAACAGCCAATCATTAAGGTGCAACATAAATTTACATTAGTTTCAAAAACAAATGCCTTTACATAAAACAAAATACCCTCAGAGGAAAAGTTTCCGTAAAATATATATACCGACGTCCTTTTTCGCTTCATAGAATGGCAGCTGGTCATATATCATCTTTAAATTTTATTCTAAGAAACTGACAGAAAAATTCTATTTTAGCCCATAGCAATTCACCCCAATAGAAATCCAACATGGAACCTTACTATACCCGATATTGACGAAATGGTCTAGTCATATAGAAATCGATAAAATGCACTAAAAGAAATTCGATGATTTAAAAGATATATAGTGAGGATGACAGACAGGTCATATTCAGAAAGTTTTTATTGCCAAATACAATAGAACACACTGTCAAAAACACTGCTTAACGCTTAGAAGTTTTAAATACAGTACAACTTTCATGTGTTTTGGACAATTTGAATGAACAATTGAATGGGGCGAAGCATGTTTAGACAATGAATTAGAAGACAATGTTTAATGCAGCAGTGTCGTCGACAAAGGCGAGGCCGTTCTAATTTGGACGCGTTATAGCTGCCGGGGGATTTGTTTGTGGCTTACAAGACTAGGTTTGATGTGGCTGTGACGTTATAGTGGGCGTGGTCGATTAAGTTGTTCATTTACGATATATATTACAGCTGTGCTTACAGTAACTCCAATTGCTATTATCTGCACCCCAAGTGTTAATTTAGTTACTTAGGGTAGGCAGTTAGGATCTCACCTACTGTTTTTTAACAATTATTTTTTTAGAGAAATTTAAAATACATCATTCAATACATTCTTCACGGCCAGTGGTGAAGAAATATGAATTGACTTTTTAGGAAGAATTGTAACTTGGATTTCTTAATTAAAACTCTATATTTGTTTCATTTGATAGAATAGGGTTCTTTTATTAGTATTCTTAGTCATTTTTAAGAGAATTTTTAAGAATTTAGTATTATTAGTCATTATCTCTATGGGGAAAAATCAAATGAATCTGGACAGGTGTTTTTTTGTCGTAAACCCAAAAATAACACAGCGAAATAAACCACTACGATCATTACAACACCTATCACTTTATTTAAAAAAATAGGGTATTTGACTAAAAAAATGTATTAGCTAAAAATATTCTTATGCCAAAAAAATTAGACCCGTATTTTTTCCTTTTAAATACCCCATAAAAAGGGAGAAAAATGATTTTTTTTAAATACGGACAAAACATTACGCCCGAAAACGCTTTGTGGCTGTCACGTGGTATCTATGACGTCACTAATAACTAAAACAAACTTTGAAACACCATTTTGGAATCTACTTGCAAATCTGAACTATCCGCTTCTGTAAAACCTCCTTCCATATCTATATAATTCTTATTTTAATAGTAAATTAGATTAAATCCAGTTTAATTGCAAGGAAAAAATATCACACCGGTTTGTTTATATATACTAGTGACATCAGCCAAATCGACGTGTTTGAGATCATGTGACGTACCGATGAAAAATAAGCCCTTTTAAAAGGATTTTTATGAATTATTTAAAGATTTATTTTGCAACAAAACATATACGTTTGTTATTTTTGGGTTCAAATTATAATTATTTAATATTGGAAGGTATTTTAGCGATACAGTTCAAGTACCTATATATATTACTTAGCCTTAGAATATATATTCGAAAGATGGTTTTGTTATAATGCGATAGTTTTCTGTCAAATGGGCTTTAATAAGTTTAAAATTACTCTACATAAGCAGATCTTTACCACTCACTCAAACCGAAAACTACCACTTTTTAAAAAAGCATCGTAAATAATTCACCAACTTTAAAAAAGAAAATTTCATTTAAAATATTGTTATTTAAAATGTGTTTGAACTCTTCCTCTGCCCACACATGAAAAGATTCTAGATAACTAAACTCCTCGGCGCAACAACCCATTAGTGGGCCAAGGCCTGCCGTACCCATTTCAGCGTACGTGACCAAGGGATATGGGGTGCTATGCATATGTCCCGGTTAGATGGGCAACCTCACGCGGAACCCCCGTTGTTTAGTTCTCAAGCATGCTTGTCCTCATTTTATCGACCCACTTAAGTTATGAAGGGATGAGTCAACCACGTCCAACCCTGGATCCGAACCCCGGACCTGCGGCATGGCATGCGAAGCACTACCAGTAAGTCACTCGGCTTGCTCATTCTTGCTAGACAGAAAAGATTCTAGATAGCCATCATTAATTCAAGCATTCGCTAGGTGGTGCTGATGTTATGTGTAAACAAAAATACCCAAATAGAACATTTTCCATCTGCAGTAGAAATAATAACTAAGATGATATATAAAAATATTTAAAATAAAATTATTGTTATAAAAAATAAACTTAAGAAAAACACGATTTCAAAATAAATACACGTACCTATGAAAAAATACTTTCTTTCCTACTCTTGTAGTTCTTGCTATTAGCCGATAGAGGACGTTTTCAAGAACTTGAATGGCGAGTTGGGAGATTTTTCAAGGAAATTGTTTCAAATTTCGTATTGCTTGTACGAATCAATCTATGGTATTAAACTGATGAACCTCTATTTGTACATCTAAATATCAAATCAGTAAATAAATAACACTAATAAATCTTAAGAGGTTACATATTTTATTAAATTTAACCCAAAAAGTCAATTCGGTAAGTAACATCAATTTGCAATCGTATAATACAAAATTTCGCGCTTAGTATAAAACTAATATCTGAAGTAAAATAAATTCATATAAACTCAATTTAATTCGACCCGATACTTTGTAATTGAAACAATTGCACTTTTTCGTTTTATTGTATGGAAATACAATAAAGTCAATGTTCTACATTTCATAGCAAACCACATAATAAAATTCCTATGACCAAAGGAATTTTGAGAAATTTGATTCAATAACTTAATATTCCCGTATTGTTAAAATGAAACTTTAGAAGCTAATATCCATGGAGATTTTCATGTATTTAACTATTTCAATATGGTAAACCTTTTTATAACTAGTGCATTTTAAACTACTTTCTTTAATTTTTTAATACAAAATACTATTGTTTACCAAAATATGAAACCATATTGTTGATTTCTTTTCAAAACAAATTTCAGTTATTTTTTCGTTAATAATTTGCAAAAAAGCAGTGTATGTTAACTTTAATGGATTCCATACTTCTGTTAAGATATTGATAAAACACTTTTAATACATTTTTGATTGAAAAACATTCCAAAACAGAAGAGGAGTAGGATTTTGAAAATAGTGAAAGAAAATTCTGAAAACTTTAAATTTTAACAAATTATGTACAAGTTTGAATTTTTTTTCTTGGCTGAAAAGTAGTTTATATAGATGTCGCTTTTGCATAGAACATTTGGATACAGAAAGTATAAAAGTAAAGAAAAAGTTGTACTAGGTTTCGGACCCTCTTAATTAGCTGCGAAACATCATTTTTAACACAAACCCAACTTATGCAAATGCATTTCGATTCCATTATGACAATACAAAAGAACAGAAAGTCACGTAATTATAAAAAAAATAGCTAAATTTTAATTTCCTGTGTCAGTCCTTGGTTTTTCTCCATTAGCGGACCACACTATAATTTAAACTGCGAAAACTCCTACTTTTACTTCCATAAAGAAATATTTCTACTGAAAGAATATTACTTTTTCGCATGATTACAATGAATGAAAACGACCAGTTGTCATTACGCACTGTTATTTTGACAAAGGTGTAGTTAACCTTTTCATTTGGCCATTATTTTTTTAGCATAGAAACTAGGATACATTATCTTTAGTTAGTCGGATTATGGAAAATTATTTCAAGCAATTCTTCGTTTGTTCTTCGCGATCCGAATTTCTAATTCATCTGAAAATTATTAAACTAAAAATTCACCATAAAGTAAAAAGAAAATTGTTCTACTTATTTATTATCTGGTTTTGGTCGTTTAGTATTATTTTTGTTGCAAAAATCACTTAATAAATGTAGTATAATGTATGAAAATTCGAACTAGCAAACACTGTCAATCAATAAAAGAAAAAGTTCGGGTAGATTTCATTTATTAGATTTTCAATTAGATCATTATTTACGACATTTACACTTCTAAATAGTATGAAATGTTAAAGAAAAAATAATAAACCTATTGGTTTAGGGCTTTAAAAAATTGGTATCAAATATGGAACTCTGTGCAATAATGGATTATTTATCAAGTAACACCTCTATTGCCAAAAGAACTTGCAAACTTCAGCAAAACCTGTATACAATCATCCAGGATTTCAGTAGTGGTGTCGGTAATAGTTTCATTAATGGTAACAATGTTTAACACGATAAGCTTCGCAAACTACACTGATTAGATATTATGTTTGCACAGATCACCAATCGAAATCTTATTTTCATTCCTGTGGAACTGTTGCCATTCAAGACGTGGACATGTCTGTTACATTTTCTTTCAATGAGAAAGGTGAAAATGTTCGCTCTGTTATCGCTTCTTAGACATTCCCCAAACAACGTCAGAAAATAATTACACTCATTTACTTTCTTTCCAAAGTTTTAAAAACATAAAAATGAATTTCTATTTTTTTCTTTTTTTTACATATGTGGATAAAGAAAAACAAAATAAAGGAAACACTAAATAAAAATATCTTATTAAATAATTAAAATTAGCTTTTTATTATTCATGGGTTTTGCTAAAATGTTGTAAATGTACAGTTTTACCTTTGTCGCCTTTAAAAGCTTTACAATGTCGAAACAAATAGAAAAGCAGATTTTGACAAAAATGTACATTACCATTTTGTCGAACCACCAGTAAAAGGTTAGTAAATACTCTAAATAAACGTTCCCTTGTCAAAGTGCCAAGAATCCAGGTTTTCGTATACAGGGTGGAATTTACCATTAGTTGAATTGGTTTTCGTTAAGTTTTATTTCGAATATGAGTCACTTGTATATATGAACTTTTTTATTTTTGGATAAGTTTTTATAGCATGCTAAATCAATAACTTACTATTTTTTCCTTTATTATCGCTATTTTACTAATATTCAGTTATAGCTTTTTAGAAGTAAAGTACGTATATCTCTTTTTAGGTTACTTTATTTTGATATGATCTATATATATATATATTATTATGAAAACTTGTTAAAAATATATCCTATAAACATTCGAATGGGACAGAGAAGGGTTTGTTTGTAGGAAAGAAGACAATTTTTGACGTAACTGTAAAGTCACTGTAGGCGTGGCCTTTCTAATTGTCCCATTTTGTGCTTTTCGTTTAGCTTGAGTACAGATTTGGAATAAATTTCACACTTAAAAAAAGGTAATACATATCATTAAAGTGAAATAACAACTATAAAACTCGAATAATATAACCTATAAATTATGCAAACATGGGTATAAAAAAGGTCAAATTGTGTGAATTGCAAACATGTGTAAAAATCGGGAGTAAAATTGGCAGTAAATTGGAAGAAAATATTACTTTTCAAGTTAAAAATGCTAAAATATTAAAAAATTAGAGATCTAACCATTAAAAGCAAATCTTAAACTCCTTGAGGGATACATGCGTATATACCCATCACCTGACTGCCTGGTTTCTATACATGCATAAATTTTAAAAATTTATAAATGTTATAGATTTTCTAATTTTTAAAAATTGAAGCATGGATGGGCCATCGATAATCTTCTGTCCCATAAAAATAGTTTTTCTAAAGAAATTCAATTTTCAGGTAAAAATTTAAATTTTATAACCATGCAGTGAAAACAGGTTTACACTTCTCAATCGTTGCAAAGTTGGAATACAGTTAGCACATCCTTTATTTTTCTGCAATAAAATATAATAAAAAAATATAAACTTCATTTAATTTTCTTAATAGTCGTTTGGTCCATACGACATTTTCTATGCATAGTGTGAAATATTCTCATCAATAAACTATTTGAATGGTCTAGATACAAAACTCACATTAAAAAAAAGATAACTAAAACATAGCACCCGGCCATTGGCGGTTTCGTCCTATTTAATTTACCAATATCAAAAGTTCCCAATGAACGAACTGTGCCCTATATCCTAGTTTTACTTTGGAGAACTTGAGCTTTACAACCCTGAATTCTTTAAACTTCCCCGAAAATAAATTTTATATATCACCTCTACCTTTACACCTCATTTTGTTATATACTAGCAAATAAATACCCGTTCTCGCACGGACTAAAAGTATCAAATCGATCCAAGTATATGTGTCATTTAATTTGCTATAGGATAATAAGTTTGCCTTTGTTCCTGTTCATTATAAAGAATAAAATCGCGTTACTTATATTGCTTTAAAATTCCAAAATAAAAATACATCACTATAAAATGCACATCATCATATCACAAAAATCTTCCTCAATATGAACTTACTGTCATCGCAATTTTCCTGATAACATCAAAATTAAACATAATTGTATAACATTGTTATTTCACGTCAAAACCTCCATTCTGGGTTTTTTAAAAAAATATTTAGCTCATTTTCACGTTCAATTATTTTTCAAATCATTAATTTAGTTTCTGAAGGTAATGGCAAGAAAATAAAAGCAATTTCAATTTTAATTAATTTTTGTGTTCATTTTAATTTCTTCTGTCGAATGGCAATACGAAAGGGAAAAAATGATCGGATTTAAGCGAAAGTGGTGTATTTTTTCAGAAAATTAGAATTTTCTCAAAACATGGAAAAAAATATGAAAAAACTAAGCCAGGTGCACACGTTGTATTAAAGGGAATCTATCGTAAAAATTTCGAATTTCTGAGGGCAGTATAAGTAGGTCTTTTACGATCCACAGACAAACAGACTATTTCTTTTATATTATAATACCAAACCTTTTACTCAATCTCAATTAATAAATTTATATATCACCTCTACCTTTACACCTCATTTTATTATATATACCAACACCTTTTACTCAATCTCACGAACAAAGGGTTACTACAAAAGACTTATCTCTCTAACTCTTTGAGTTCATAACTTCCACCGTGACTGTCATCTACGTAGAACATGTTCAGCAAACCGTACTTTGCTAAGCCTTAATGACACGTGGGGTTACCAACCGTCAATGATAGGTTAAACACGTGTTCCAGGCACCAATCGCGGGGTGTCTTGGCAACCAGTGGGCGGGGCTAGGTACGGAAAGTTTCCGGCAGTAATTACCATTATGACAAGGTGTCTTCCTTGCATGTATTCTTGTGTTAGTTTATGTTAATAGTTTGGTATGTATATAGTTTTTTTATGTGTTAGATATGTTTCTTTAAAAAATAAAGAAGTTTTTATATTAGCTAGAATCGTATTACAAATAAATATATCATTGTATTTATATTTTTTTATTAATGTATCCAGATTAATTTGATAAAATTGTTCAAAAATATATTTCGGTGTTTGGTGTCCTAAATGTAAGTTAACTCGTAAGTTGCGATATTTTGAAGATAAATAGGAACAAATGTACTAAAACTGTCAAACTGAACTTCAAACTATGATTACTACTCTTAAAATATATGATAACATAAAATAAGTGCAAGTGTTACAAAAAATGCATCTAAAGTATAGAATATGAACTGGACGGTTTAACATTCTTATACCTACTTATGTTTCTCATTCAATAAAAAAAGATTTTTCAAAAAACATTTTGTATTTCGACAAAAAAAAATACAATATCAAGCTACATAAATAATTTAGAAGCACCAAAGTTAGTTTAAAAACTTTCACCTTGAAAATCATACAAGAACTTATGTTCTTAAGCCACATTATTAAATATATAACAGTTTATTTATGTTCAATAATTAACAGGTAAACAGAATCAACTAGTTTTTTCTTCAGCTTCCCATGTCTTCCCCAAGTAATGATTACATCAAGTGAAAGTTTAAATTAATCCGCTTTCTGAGAAGATAATTTATGAAGGTAGATCTTTGCTCTCTTGAACAAAAGGGTTAAGGCAGACCACCCATAGCACATTTTGTCCAGAGTAATAATTAAAGTATTTGTAAACTGCTTCTATGCATAGAAATTCTATACCGTGAAATATCTTTTCATTATATGAATAATTAATTGTTCAATGATAAATACTAACACTAGATTTATAGTAAAGACAGTGATGAAAGATCTATGTGTTGCGATTCGAACTATGATCGAATGCAAGAGTTTTAATCAATTCCCCGACACTACTTCTGCATGCCAAAAAATACAATAGTTTATGGAAAAATAACTAGATATATTTTTTCGATTCGCAGGTCAATCCTTCCAAACAGCCAGGGAATGGGCCAAAATTAATTTTTTCACTGCAAAAATTAAAAAATAAATATATTTCAAATACCATATTGGTTTTCAGAAAAAAATCAGAATTAGTTTTATTTTTGAAAAGATGATCTCAAAATCCTTCCCAAATTAACAAATTAATAATTTATAAAATTTTGAAATGTAAGGTTATTGTAAAAAAAACACTGATGCACAAAATACGGAAAAAGTCGGGGCTAACGATCGGAGGGTTAACAAAACTATTAAGGGAGACCGGAGCCTTCCATTGAAGCCCATGTTAAAATGACTTTTTTATGTACCTTTTTCTCAGAATCTATTTGATACTTTTAAATAAAATTTTTACTAGTTATTAAATGGATATGTTCAACTATACTTTACTTGAGGCATTTTTAAAATTTTTGTTTAGTTTTTAAATTATAAATTTTTAAGTGAAACTACATAGTTTTGACCTAAAAAAACATCAATAATATTAAAAAGAAAAAAAGTAAGATAGTTATAATCAAATCCCTCCAGCGATTTTAAGAAACTAACTTCTTAAATACGTATAAAAAATTTCTTGTTGATACGCATAGTAGGTTCTGAGAAAAAGGTGCAAATTTTGTTTAGTTTTTAAATTATAAATTTTTAAGTGAAACTACATAGTTTTGACCTAAAAAAACATCAATATTATTAAAAAGAAAAAAAGTAAGATAGTTATACTCAAATCCCTCCAGCGATTTTTAGAAACCAACTTCTTAAATACGTATAAAAAATTTCAGGTTATGATACATACTTATAGTAGGTTCTGAGAAAAAGGTACATGCACATTGAAAAAGTAAGTTTTGAGATATAAGCGTTTAAAGTAAACAATAGTGGTTTCTTACCTATGAAACATAAGGGGATTTCACCTCAACAACTTTTTAAAAAAATATATAGTAAAAATACTTCTAGCACTTGAAACTTTTATTTTAAGATATCGCTGTAAAGCTAAGATTGCATAGTTTAAGAAACACTAAAAACATAGAAATGTCATTTTTGAACATTTTTGAGGGTCAGGTCCCCCTTAAAAAGTGAAAAACAATTAGAATGGCAGCCATTATAGCCTTTTACCATCAACTTGGATTATGTTGTTTTAGTATAAAATAGAAAAAAATTAAAAATTTTAAGGACTAGTTATGGAAGAATAAAAAGTCATTACCAGTCATATTTCTCACCATTTCTCCAAATGTAAAATTAATTATTTCAATCAATCTTAATAAATGTCACCAGCCCTCAAAATTGAAGATTTAGTTTTTAATTGTCTTAAAAGTACAAACGTAATTAAAATTATTTCAAGGAAAATAAATTGAACGTAATTTCATTTAATTACAAAAAATATAGATAAGTTTAAATAAAAAGTAAATTATTCACAAAGCGGTATTATTTACGTCAACTAGGAATTCGATATTTCAACAAAACTGAATTAGTAGGAAAATATAATTTCATTAAAATAAAATCTAAAGGTACAATATTAAGCTTTCAGCGTTCAAAGTAAAAAGTCTGCATAATTTTGATTAAATTCGTATGAAAAAATTCACACGGGACTTAACTAAATTAATTTTGAAAGGCTTTTTCCGTAGAAGAATTCAATTATTCCCAAATTTAAAATGGCTTTATCTGGAACTTCTAAGAAGCCCATTCCTTATTTCAATCAAGGCCTTATCATAACTGAATTTCAACAATAAATTAAACAAAACTGCTTTTATAAAAGCCATTGAGGGCAAAAAAGTTTGAAAACATAAAATACAGAAAACACAATTGAAGTAATTTCTAAAAACTAATTATGGCATCCCCTTAATATTTCTGCCGAAATGAAAGCTTTGAACATTTTGATTAATAGGGAAATGCCAAACTGTTGGATTAGTAAATAATTGAATCATAATTTAGTATCTTATTTTAGCAAAGAAGATAAGTTTTTCAATTTGTAAGCGGCTAAGTATCCTGGAGTGTAATTAATTTCAGTAATTTCTTCGAACAAAAAGGAAACATTTAAAAGAAAAGACCTAAAGAAATCATTAATGAAAGTTATATATTTTTAGTAATTACTCAGGTTGAAGCATAAAAGGTTTGTCCTTTACTTTTTATAAGTTTTTTGTGCAAACTTTTTAATTATAGAAAAGATGACATTGGTATTTTCTGTAGTTGAAGCACATAAAAAAGAATGTAGCTTCATTCTACTTAAACGAATTGTGATAAATTTAATAAAAATTATAATATTTTAACTTCGTGTTTAATTCACAATAATTGGATACATTTAATTCCGTTATGGGGATAATTAATAACTAACATCCAAACTCTTTTTTTTGTTTAGATAAAGTAAATTTATTTTTATTAAAAGTTTCTGTTTTAAGAACTTTCATTGAGAACAAAGTTATCCATTTACAACAAATAAACATAAAAAAGTTGCAAGTGAAGTGTAAATAAAATTACCGTTTACTGATTTTGATTATAAAAACATTCCACTTTGGTTCCAAACCGATAAATGACAATCTTCTCGTTACATACAACTACACTCTTAAAACAAACGAGCGGTTTTAACTCAGTCTGAGTTAATTTCCACTCCTTTCCGTGCCGAAAATGCACTTCTCTTATAGGAGTGAATTTCACTCTTTTGTTTTAAGAGTGTACTCAGGTTTAAGTTTAATCAATTTATTTTCTAGATAGCACAATGGAACAAGCATTCAAAATATTTTACTACTTTTAAGTACGCCACAAAAAACTAGACCTCACTCAATAATAAACTTTAAAAAGTAATTAGTTATTATATAAGTTCCTTCATTAAGGGGACATGGAACAAAACGACGCTTCAAAATATCAAATTTTCATTTTAACTTTCGATTACTAAAATGAATATTTACGAAATTCTTTATATAGTATGCGTTTTAATATGGGGTTGGAGTTTGCAAATTTGGTAGTTAATTTCAATGTAACTTTGTTTCCTGCTTCGTATGTCATTATTTTAAAACACCGACTTTTAGCTTTTAGGTACACTTTCCAGCACAACTATTGCGTGTATCTAAAAATAATTTTTTATAGAAATAAAAAAAGTCCATTCAATCCAATGAACCTCAAGTTTGACGATAAAACATTCATAATTTTAAGTTATTAATCTAAATAGAAATTTTGCGCATTTCTTAAATTAGAAAAATCGTCTCATTTTTACTCACTTAATATTTTTTTGGAATATTTTTGGTTTACTGTGTTAAATAGACATGTATACGACATCACAGAAAATTTCAACCCTTCTAGTAAAATAGAAAAAGAGAAAAGTGTACCTTAAGGCTGAAAATTGGTGTTTTGGAATAATGACATTTAAAGCTTTCAACAAAGTTATATTGAAATTAACTACCAAATTTGCAAACTCCTGCCCCATATTCAAATGTGCATCATAGAAGTTTTTTCGTAAAGGTACGATTCAGTAACTAAAGTTTAAATGAAAATTCGATATTTTGAGTGGTCGTTTTGTTCCCTGTTACCTTAATTTATTATGGAAATTGGTGTGTTTAGGGTGGAAATAATTTGTAACCTTTTATAATTGGACCTAGCTATGATTTCGGCTTTATTTTTAAAATGTGAAAAATTTTGCATGAACCACAACATTTGATATCAGAATTTAAAGAACGGTAAAACTAATTTTAAAAATATTATATTTGTAAATTACTAAGTTATTAGTTATGTATCGAAGTTTATGATAAATGCTGCTTAAAACATAGTTTATAATGTATTAAGAAAGCAAAAATACCTAGTTAAAAATAATTAAATGTAACTCTTAATTGAAGTTTTGTCAAAAGAAAATTCCACTAAAAACTCAAAATAATAACATGCATTAGACGTTTTAATACTATTCCAAAACTTTCGGCACAATTTAAAAATGATTTCCAACAACGATATTTTATTTTACAAATAAACTGTTCAAGCCATACAATATCTATGAAAAGTTTGGATCTATAAACCAACTACTTAAATAACTTTTCATTTTCCTTACACACACTAGATCTATTTTCGAATTTTAAAAGAATTTAAAAAATTTGCATCACATATCAAACTTAAATATTAGTATATTTTACATAAAGATCTAGGGTTTCATTTCAATTTATGACTTCCGTTGTAACTAAAAATAAACTGCACAAATTTTCTAAATACGAAATCAAAGTTTATTTTAGGACCCTGAACGGTTCGTAACTGCAGAGGGAAAATAAATATTTACTTGTTATTTTTTACTGTTCTTTTTGGTGCCAATACTTTATTGTTTTTCAGAAAATCTTTTTTTTAATTCAGTGTTTTTGTGTCTAAGGTAAAAGTGAGGGAAAATATAATTTTTTAATTAAAACTCAAAATTATTTCAATTAATATAATAGACAATAACGTCCGACAGAAGTAAATAATTTAAAATTTGTATTTGTAAGTTAATTTAAATATTAAAAAAACTTCCTCGCAACTTTACATACATTTTATATGCTTTATAAATGTTTAATAAATTAAAATTTGTAAGGAATGTAGCACGTCGATTGCTATCTCATATGATACATATACCATTGCATTTTAATTCCAATATTTCAAATGTTCCAAAAGTTTTTTAACATTTTTTTTTTCTTCTGCTATGTATAGTTTATGAAAATACATCTTTCATTCTCTCTTCCCAGACGTGATATCTTTTTACTATTGGCATTATGTTCGTACTCTATGTGTTTGCCTATCTATGTATGTTATATTATAATAATGATATTATTTTTATTAAATAAGAAACCATTGCTAAGATATTATAATGATATTATTTAAATATAATAATTTCAAGATGCAATTTCATTCTTTCATGACGTCAAAATAAATGTTCACATTTTGGTAATGGTTTATACATTTGTACCATGTACTCGTTAGTCTGAAGATTTAATCCTAAATACACTTTTTAGTCCATTTAAAATAACTTTATTATTAAAAATAATGGTTAACAAATATAGGTTCAAAACATGAAACAACATTTAACTAAAAATAACCTAAACCACATCACCCGACCCACTAACGAATATTATTTTTCGATAAGAAATTTCTTGACTATATCATTACCAGAATCGTGTGCTATCGCCTCTGGCTGCGAAAAATAAGCTTATTTATACACGGGATACACAAAAATGCAGGGTTTTTTTTTCAGTCCCACATTAGCGTATCTGAAAATTTGATGGAAACGGAAGTTTCATCGCTTCGTTCTACAATAATGAGAGACAGCTCATTATACGTGTATTTAAATTTTCGCCTGAAATTCTTGAATTGAAAGAGTTGTAAATAAGGTAATCGAATAAAACCGTAACCGGAGAAGATAATACTCCCGTAAAAAACTAGGAAAATATTTCGTACACTCTTAAACCAAAATAGTGAAATCCAATCCTATAGGGGACGTGCATTTTCGGCACCGGAAAGGACTGGAAATTAACTCAGATTGAGTTAAAACCGCTCGTTTTAAGAGTGTAGGACGTAAATTGTTTTCTTTTACCCACTCCTCAAAAAGAGTGAAATCCACTCCTATAGGGGAAGTGCATTTTCGGCACGGAAAGGAGTGGAAATTAACTCAGACTGAGTTAAAACCGCTCGTTTGTTTTAAGAGTGTACGCATTCATATTTACCAATTACACCGCAAGTTAATGTACAGAGAATTAGTATAGCGTGACCTTAATCACTTTGCTACTAGAATATGAATAATCATCGAGGATCTTGAAATAGCACTTAACAAAGCAGACAATGACCTCCAACTGCAAATGCAACCACAAAGAATTAACATTTAATATTTCGCATTAATATTTTATACCTTTTTGAATACATTTAAAGTTAAAATTGGCTTTTTTACAACTTCAGTTGTCCCTATAGAAGAAAATGTTATTTGGCTTTAGTTTGCTGCATTATCTATTACTCTATTGTATTAGTATTCATGAAACTAAACTTCGCCCCTTCACACGTGTTCTTACGAGTGTTGCTGTGCATCCATCAAGCACTTGTTTTCATTTTACATCTACATTAAATTGGAACTATTTTTAAAATAATCCTGTATTTGTACTTAAACTATTAAACATGCTACTTTGAATAATAATTTTGAAGTTATATGGTATGAAAAATAGAAAACTATACATTTTTAGAAATTGTTAAACTTATCAAAAATCGATCATTTAGAAATTGTGAATCTTATCAAAATTTTTATCCCCAAAACTACTGTTATTCGTGACTTCATAAATATTACTTAAAGTTGCGATTTAATGATTATCGTGTCCAAAAACATTGCACTCGAAGTCTGCAAAATATGATGGATGAATTTACAAAACTCACATTCTCCAAAGCATAACTAAGTAGGATTTCTACGGCTAAGTTTGGCTTCTACGAGTCCAGACTCTTCCTTAGCGATTTTGTCCAATATAATTTACAAAAATCAAAAGTCGCCAAAGAACGGACCGGGCCCTATATCTCAGTTGGTTTACCATCTTAGTTGTATTTCGGTTAGTTTAGTTAGAATTATCGTCGCACTAGAGCTACACGAGGGCTATTGGCGACGGGCGTCGTATTTTAGAACCACAGTCAAGTGACGAGCCGACACCCGAGTAGGCACCAACGCAACCGTTAAGGGCAACATCGTACGCAGCGTTAGGACTTTGAAGGATATTTAACGTGCACTCCTTCCATACGGGGTATTATTTGTTGGACATTTTGGCTGCACGGGCCAATTATAGGTCGGCAGTTATTTTGGCGATGCCCGGACCCGAACCTGGGACCTTCCGCATGCTAGGCGAATGCCTAACCGACTGGGCTCCCCAGCCCCAGTTATACTTTGGAGAATGTTAGTTTTATAACTACACCCTTTATATAAGTTACCACTTTGTCACACGTATGTAGCAACCTGAGGGTAAAATATAAATGTTTTTATTTGGGAAGGAATACAGCAGGTGAAGGTGACATTTGTATGCTGGACTTCCGATGGGGAGCTAGGAGTTTTTTTAAAAAAATCATGTACGTGATTATTTTAAAAGAAATATTTATTCATCAAATCAAGCACATTTGTATAAGTAAAGCTGTAATGAAGTTTATAATCTGAAAATAAGGTAAAATTTAAGTTTTGTTTGTTGTGTTTTTAAAGTTTTTTTGTTTATTTTTTTAAAAGGTTATTTTGAAGTCACAAAATAAAATTTTTAATTGATAATTTGTACATTTTATTAGAAAAAAATGGTTATATAAGGGGAATAGTAAAGACCCAGTAACACTTCTAAGTGGTTCAAATTTTTGTTACGAAGCATATAAAAATTAAAACATGTAGAAAGAAGGGCTTAGCTGCAAATTTGAAGTTGTTGATTCGATAAACACAAATGACGTTCAGTTCTTGAAGGTTTAGGATAATTTGATAAAAAAATTGTTAGATTAATTCTAGAAGTAAGACTCAAATGAAAATTAATTTGTTATATTTGCAGCTACTAAACTCTGCTACAATAACAATTAAAAGATTTTGATACAGATATTATGCTTTCAATTATTAAAACCCATGTTAAACTTTTAGTGCTTTAAATCAAGTCTAAAATATATATAATGTCAATATTAGTCATATATTATTTTTTATATATTTTACATACCACTTTATAATAAAGAAAATAAAAAAATCAAAATTTTATAAACTTAAAACATTCATTTTAACATTTTTTAAAGTGGGAAATTTTAAAATGAATTCTGATTCTAAGAACTGAACTACATTAATCACGGGCATCATACCTTGGTTCAATTCAACAAATTGAATTAGAATTCTTCGAAAAGGGAATAAAAAACAGAAATTTTGGATTCAGAACTACTGAACTGTTTTGAATAAATTGAACTTGAAAATGATGGATGTTATTCAAATGCTTTTGTATAAAACCAAATTATCATTGATTGAACATGTTTTAGTATATTTACAAATGTTTACTTTTTCTACAGTGCTGCACAAAAGTTTAGGCACAGACGCAATTCATGAAAAAATAGTCAATGTTTACTATTTTTCAGTAGTTTTTTTTAAATATATATTCTTTAGGCAGTATGAAAAATAATAGGGTAAAAAATTGTTCCAAAAAATATAAATAAATTCGACTTCCATCAACAAATTAAAAATTTCAAAACTTTCCTTGCCACAAAAGTATAGGCACACGTTTCAGTTTTATGCAAATTCTCTAGAGAAAGTGATTGTGTTATCAAAGGGGATGGTTTTTAAGTTGCTTTTAAAGGTTGAAGGTAATTTTCAATGCTTAGAACCATTCGGAAGTCAACTGCATTTTCGTATGAAGAGATTAAAAGTATATGGGCATTAAAATTCAGAAGTAAATCTGTTTCTGATATTTCTACTGAATTAAAGCGTTCGAAACGAGGTGTTTATAGAGTGTTAGCACGCGGCGATCAATATCAACCAAAATCGCGGTCTGGAAGACCTCGAATCTCCAGCAAACGAGAGGATAGACAAATAAGAAAATTGGCTTCAGACAAACATTGCTCTTCAAATCAAATTAAAAGCCTGATTGTGGCTAAATTTTCATGTGAAATTATCAGGAGGTGAATCAAGGAATCTGGATACTTGATAAAATCCAAGCTGAGAGAAGCGCAACCCTAGCTTGCTATCTCATCATAAAGATGCAAGACTGCAATGAACTTAACAACACATGTCTTAGCGACAAATGGCTGCAAGTGATCTTCAGCGACGAAAAATAATGGGACCTAGATGGTCCTAATGGGTATGGCTACTACTGGCATGATTTGCGTAAAGATCCCAGGATCTAATTTAGTCGGCGTCAAGGTGGTGGTTTTAGGGGAGTCAGGTAATGGTTTGGGGAGGTTTTCGATTCAACGGCTAGACTTCCTAAGCCTTTACCAAAGGAAAGCAAAACTCGGGGGACTACCAGGCAACTCTATAGACAACAACTTAACGCCTTATGGGGAGATTTTAGGCGGCCAAATTGGAAATTCCAACAAGATAATGCCTCCATACATACATCAAGGTCAACTAAAGAGTGGTTTAGAAGCAGTAATATCACAGTTCTTGATTGGTCTGCTTACACTCCGGACCTTAATCCCACCGAAAATGTTTGGAGAATCCTTACTAGAGTAGTTTATGCCAATTGCAAACAATATTCCACTGTTCCGGAGCTAAAGGAAGCTATTAAAAACGCGTGGTATGAAATCGAGCCTAATACCTTACAAAATCTGATACTTTCTATGAAAACAAGGGTTTTCGAACTAATAAAACAACGGGAAAGCTACACGAAGTACTAAAATGATTTATTTAATTATTAAGTTATTATTTTTATTAAGTGTGCCTAAACTAATGTGCAGGAGATTTTTGTCCTTCTTGTCATTTTGGTGCAAAACTTTCCACATATTTGGTTTTCTTAGTATTTATTGTCAATTATGATTATAATATGTTTTGATGAATAAATCCTATAAAGATTTTTACTTTGTGTCTCAATACTTTTGTATAAAACTAACTCTTTGTGTTGTCCCTAAACTTTTGTGCAGCACTGTATTTTTGGCTTCTAAGAGCGTTTTTCAATTGAAGACTTTTTTTGTGTCTATTGAAAATGTCATCCTCATTTTAATGAAATTACACACTTGAAATAGTACAATTGTGTGAGTGTAAATTTTACTTTTCGTTGAGTTCTGAATGACCTGGAATAGCTTACTTTCATATGCTTCATTAATACTCACTGAAGTTTTTATGGTACGGATTGAGAGACCAAATAGTATAAAAGATAATATATAATGTCATCTGATGTCACCTTTCTAACAAAAACAAAAGATTTTTTAAGTGGGACTAATAAAATTGAAGTTAAAAAAATAACCTTTATAAAACAAAACAAGAAAACCGATGAACAGAAAAGCAGACGGGACAATATGTCTAAGACAGACGGAAAAGCGTTCAAACAGACGGATATATGTTATACATTTATAAGAAAATACCAAATAAAACGGATGGATAGAACAGAATTTGGATGGAGGTACAGACAGACGGGTGGATAGATATCGACGGTAATATTCACCATATCAGTACTTACTTTATTTATTATTTTTTTTTTTAATTTAAGGGGACGCGGTACTTAAAAAATTAAATCCAGTATTTTTATCGCTAGCATTCAAAATAAACTATTTTTACAAAGAACTAACATTCAATAATCATATACGAAAAACAAATAAATATTGAAACTTAAGTGTTTTTTTTTTACAATTGAAAAATTGTAACGTTTTTTGAAAATGATACTTCTACTACAATTAAAAGAATATTTTAATGGATTTATTTTCAAAATGTTCCCACAACATCTATTAATAAAATTTGGTATGGATATTGAGCTATCAGTTAAACAAGAACAGTTATATAGCTTTATGTATAAAAATTGCCAAAAAATAAGATTTTTTGTAAATTTTCAACTTCATCATTTTTTTAAAAAAGTCTATTCACACTAGACCTTATCCCATACCAACTTTTGTTAAACGTATATGTCTCAACACAGGAAAAAAATTGAAGCTCCACATTAATTTACCTAAAGCCTTAGGGTTTTAACCATTCACAAGCTGAAAAAATTTAAAATTTAAAAAATCAACATAAATTTTCCAAAACCAGTTTACCAAACCACTATATCATTTTCAATAAACCTCCACCATTATGAAGGATTGCTTATTTCTTTGCAATATCTTTAGATCACAGCATTCGCGCATGTTTAATTATTTTCTGGGCAGCCCTTAATTTTGGGTACCGCGTCCCCTTAAAACCTTAAAAAAGAAAAGTGGGCTAAAAATGCATTAAATGTAATTGCTATTCAACAAACCTTTTCCTGGGCATGCAACTATGTTTACCTTACAAAATATATATAAAAAATCTTTACAAAAAAGCCACAACTTAATATCATTATTTTTAAATTCAATCTAAGATAATAAATAAGATGGATATCCATTTTCTAATACTTTGTTATTAAAGGCTTTTCAGAGTATCTTCATCAAAAGAGTTTCAAACTATGAAAAAAAATCGTTACTTTAATGGCGGTTGGTTGATATTATTCATGAATCAATAGACGTTTATACCTGATGGGGTAGTTTCAAAAACGTCTATTGTTGTTAAGGTTTCTATGAAAGGGAAATAATCATTTTCTCTTAACATTTTATTTCAGGAGAAAAAATAAAAGTAACAGGAGCACAAACAGTTGATAAAAGCTTATTTTTTAAAATGAATACTGATGTTTTGATAAATTCAATCCAATTACTTAATTTGAATTCAACCTTTAAAAAATGAATTAAGTGCTTAAATAAGCGTAATAATTGGTTATTTTCTCGTTAAAATTAATTCGATTAAACGTAACCAACCTTCCTTGTTCTATCAATGTAAAAGAAATTTGATACTTTTAAATAGATCAAAGCGTTTTGTGTTTTACGATTTTATACAGAAATAAGCTTTTCAAAGATAGTTTAATTTGATTTATAATTGCGAAATTCCTTAATTTATCTTCATTTGAATTTTTAACAACATTACATTTGCTAGTAAAGACTATAATTCTTCTTCTTCACTTACAAATTGTAAGGAGTTCAACTAAATAATTACTGGTTTTTAGTAAAAAAAAAAAGGTGCATTGCTTTAAAATAAAATATTTTATAATTATTTTGATAATAGCCTAACAAAGTCATTTATGAAAAAAATTATCTTTAAAATAAAATTTTTAATGACATTTAATGAAATAATTGAATAAGGAAATAATAAAAAGATTTTTATGTATAATGGTGAAAATAAAGAAAACGTATTTCCAGTACCTATAAAAATATTAAAGACTACTAGTAAAAACTAATTATTAAACTCAAATGAATTTATTAAAGCTTGCAGGAAATAAACGTGTTGTGAAAGGTTACCATGAAAGATAGTAGTCCTATAATTTAGTTAAATAATTTTATAGTATTTATCAATATGATTGATGTAATAAGAAATTGCCACCTAACAATATTGTTTTGATAATTTGTGGCTAGTTATAGTATCTCCAAACAAATGTTATGTTTCTAAAGATATTTCAACCATAAAATATAGATAAAACCTAATGCTTATTATTTCAGGATCAAAATAGAATACTTTTTTTAAACGTCTTTACTTTCAATCACATGAAAAAAAAGCCACCAAATTCCGTAAAAAAAATAAGAAAATTCTTCAAAACTAAAATGTCTTTGCACAAAAAAGTCCTCATATTTTTATAGGAAAAGCTAAATATTTACCGAGACCTTTTTTTTGTGCAACAGCGTGAATGCCGTTGTCAGGAACACCAAAAAAAGGGGGGAAATGACGCTCTTGTTTACCTCTGGTGGTACAGTGGGAGGTATCGCATTTCAGCCGGTCCTGGCACTAGAGATGTAAAGGAAAATAACACTGAGTTAATGTTATCTACACTCTTAAAATAAAAGAGTGAAATACACTCCTATAGGAGAAGTGCATTTTCGGCACCGGAAAGGAGTGGAAATTAACTCAGACTGAGTAAAAACCACTCGCTTTAAGAGTGTAGGACGCAGATTGTTTTCTTTTATTTATTTTACCCTCTCCGAAAAAGAGTGAAATTCACTCCTATAGGAGAAGTGCATTTTCGGCACGGAAAGGAGTGGAAATTAACTCAGACTGAGTTAAAACCGCTCGTTTGTTTTAAGAGTGTAATCTATAACATAAAAATTAAATAATAACGTAATTACCAAGCTGTTTGTTTTAACCCTCTTAAAGGTACAGACGTATAAACCCGTTACTTTACAGTCAGGTTTTCCAGCAACACACATAAATTTTTTAAAAAAATATAGATTTTGTAATTTTACTAAATTTTAAAATTTTAAGTATGGAGGAATTATTTGTAATTATCTGAAACATAAATATAATTAAAAATTTAAAATTTAAATTTTCAGCAAAAAAATCAAATTTAATTTTCATCCAATGAAAGATAGTATACGTCAAGAAAAATAGTAAAGATATACAAGTAGCCCTATAATTTAGTTAAATAATTTTATAGTGTTTATCAATATGATTGATGTAATAAGAAATTGCCACGTAACAATATTGTTTTGATAATTTGTGGCTAGTTATAGTATCTCCAAGCAAATGTTATGTTTCTAAAGATATTTCAACCATAAAATATACATGTTTGCACTTCAGCCAATTTGTTTATCCATCGGTTAGATAAATTATTAAGGGATCTTTTTACAGCACTTTTTAGAAACAGCCAAATAACTGTAAGGAAATATATTATATCTATTCAAAAATTAGAATATTAATTGTTATTTCTCAGTAATCACTGATTACAGTAAGTATACCGTAACATTTTACTAACCACTATATTTTCGGACATTTATAATCAAACTAGCAGTTTGTTTTCTCTCAACTACATAATAATGTCTAATGTTTATATAGTTTAGTTTAGTTTGAATGATCGTCGCACTAGAGTTATATATACGAGGGCTATTGGCAACGGGCGTCGTAATTTAGAACCACAGTCAGGTGACGAGCCGACACCTGAGTAGGCACCCAACGCAACCGTTAAGGACGACATCGTACGCAGCGTCGGAACTTTGAAGCATAGTTAGCGTGCACTCCCTCTACTTATTATAGTATTATAGTATTATTATAGTATTACCTCTAGTATTATTCGTCGGACATTTTTTGATGCACGAGGCGTTTATAGGTCGGCAGTTATTTTGGTGATGCCCGGACCCGAACCTGGGACCTACCGCATGCAAGGCCGAACGCCTTAACCGACTGAGCTCCCCAGCCCCCTAATGTTTATATAAATTATTATGTGAATTTACTTTCCAAGCCAATCGAACCACCAACTTACAACCAAAATAATAAATATAACAAAGCACAGTAACTGACAAAAACCAATCTTTATGAAGAGCATCTGTTTCACATCAATATTCGGCACATCCTTTGCTGACCCAACGACGAAAAAAGTGACCAGATCTGGTATGTTTTGAAACCCAAAAAACTGGGAATAAATGAAGTGAGAGAAAATGATGTTTGAGGGAAAAAATATCCATAAAAAAGAGATATAGAAGTTCTTAAAAAGTGCAAAAGAAATGTCAAAGTCAACTACTAGACTTTTGTAAGTATAAAAAAGTGTATTTTCAATTATATTTTTGTTTAAACATAATAAAAGATGTCAACAAATGTCAAATTTTGCTGACGTAGTGCAATAATTATTTATAATTGATAAAAAAGTGTGACAAGATATATAAATAACTAGATTAAAAAAGACACAAATATAATTAGGAAGTGACAACATTTATGTATTAGAATTGTCTGCATTTTATTGAATACCAAAAAACTATTATCATAATATAATTTGTTTTTAAACTCGAACAAATATTTTTTTATTTATTAGAACTTTGTGACACAGGAAAATCAAATATGCTACAAACAGAAAGACATTGAAAGACCTACATACTTGAAAATGAATTTTTAAATATTTTAAAACAAAAAAAAGAACGCGAAAAATCTCAAATTAGTTTGGTTACAATCAAAATTTTGCTCTTGGATTCACTAAAAACATCGTGAAAATAGCTGCAAACGCTAAGTGGTGAAATGTTCCATCATATTTTTGGGGTTTTTTTTAATAGTTTATGTTTCCTTAACCTGAAAACTGGTCCTACCAAATATTGACTACTACTACTACTATTACATATATATTCCGGCGTGTGTACTTGATCAGAAACCCGCTTATGAAGCCTTCGTCAAGTAAGGAAGACACAGAAAGAATTTTTAGTGTCACACAGAAAGGAAGTACACCCAGGGCAAAGGCGGGAATCGAACCGGCACCCGTTACAGCGCGCAGACTGCTATCGTAATGGTCCAAACCACTCGGCCATCCGGGCCCCCCAAATATTGAAAATGAGGTAAAGCATTTCACCACACAGCCGTTTCAGCTACTAGTAACCATTATTATGGTGAAACCAAGCACAAAATTTTTAACAGTGAAGATGAAAAGGGCACCGTTCCCTAGTTAATTATTTTGACAGAAATTACTTTGTGAAAAAATGTCTTATAGACGCTAATTTTCTAGGTCAATGCAAAGTAATTATTCTTTCCAATTACTTAAAAGATAATTGAACTTATTACCGAAGAGGTTAAGGAATGAGTTAGAAATGCAATCTATTTTTCGGAATTATCTTGTCTTTGCATTGTTGAATATGTAGATTCTCAAATATAGCCCGTTAACTCTGAATAACAAATATAGAACTTAGTTTGTTTATTTGTTTGAAGTTTTAAAATTTTAAAAGAAATATTTCTTAGAAAACTAGCTCTTGTTTTGTTTAAGTTATTTTTGTGGGTATTAGTAGGTAACACCAAAACAATAGAGGAAGGATAAATGATTTAAAACTACATGGCTGTAATCTAAATGCGCCGATAACATTTTCAAAAATATTTTATAACTTACCAATAAATAAAACTACTTATTTTTTATTTATTTTCTTAAAAAACACGAATGCTGCTATATCACATGAGGTATATCGGATTACGAAAAAATTGTTTCCATACAAAACAATATACCCATGTTTATATAATACACCATATAGATTAAACACACATATAAAAATAAAATACTATAATTGTTTTATCTACATGAATGATTCATCTATTGGAAAATTAGAATTACAGTTTTAATATATTGTAATTGTTAAAAGTTTAGTTATTAATATTAATTTATAATTGTTAATAGATTATTTGGTGATATTTTTAATAAACAATTTTAATTAAATTAGTTTATTTGTACTACACATTTACTTATAACCTAATAAACTATCAACGTATTGTAATGATTACTCAAGGAAACATCACGAACAGATTCCGTCGTTAACAATCCAAACACCCAGTCCCAGGACCATAATTTAGAGCTGTGGTGTTTATCATATTTTCTGATAGCAGTAACTCTCTTGTTACGTTATTTTTGACAGAAGTGTCGTTGCATTTTATTGTAATATTTTAATACAATAGCATGCAGGAAAATTAAAAACACAATACAACAAACAGAAAAATATGAGTGGTACAAGTTAGTAGGTTCTTAGTAAAAACACCGTCACATTTAAAGTTCGACTATCATGTGACGCTTTTTAAACAAAAACAACAAGAAACATATGCAGTTACAAATGGTATACAAAAAGCAGCAACACAACAGTCGCAACGACAAAAATATTAATAAATACCAATTCGATTATCGTCAGAAATATACCGAAGATTATTTTTCCGAACACGTATTTCGACTAAATTATCAGAACGTCCTCAAACGAAAAACTTTTTGTAGCATCTTGCAAAAAGAGTAAGATGTAGAAAGAATAAAAGATAAAAAAAATGAAACTAAATATCCGAAATTAAATACTGCGACACCTGGCTAGAAATCGTAAAAAGATACAGGTAGTAGAGAGCCAAAGAAGAAAATAGTGGTTAGATTTGTAAAATGTTTTGATTAAATATAGTCTTAAACTTTTCCGAATCGTGGCTGAAGGGGTTCTTAAATATATCTTGCCCAAAGCTCATACAATATTGTGTACTTTATCGGACAAGGCCGTATCCGGCTTTTAAGTGTCAGGAAGAAATTCTTACATAAATGTTAAACATGGTTCCTTAAAAACGTTTTTATTTTTCCATAGGCGTGACAAAAGTTAACTTTTTAGATAAGTCAGTTGGTCTTAATGTTAAAACTTATGACATTGGACACTTGCTAGTTCTAATTTAAATGAGAATATATTAATATAGCTTTGCTCAAGGTTTTTTTATGTGTTAGTATTTTTTACTAGTGTGCTGATTGAATGGACAAATTATCCAGTTGTTGAATATAAAGTCGAATAAGTATAAGAAAACCAAGACAAAAGCTGGTTAAAATAGATGAAATGATGTATTAACTGTCTATGTTTGTTTCAAGTAAATGGTGATTTGAACTCCAAATAAACAAAAAAAACATCAGTACATTTAAAAAAAACTTACTTTTCCTTGAAAAGACATTCGAAACAAACGTGTGACTCTGTACCAGTTTCTTTGACTGTCTAAAATGTATCTCCGTCTAAACCACGAAACATAAGGATTATGGAAAGGTTTAAAATACACAGAATATGACGGTAAAGTTAACCCTGTACTTTAAAAGTTTTTGCGTTTTCTTTTGTAGAAATTTTGATAGTTCAAAGTCGATCTCAAACACTTTAATACTGAACAAAACATTTTAAACATATTTTTCTGTCCTTACAAAATAAGTTAAAGTTATGACTTTCTTGGTGGGGGCAAGTTCGCCAAGCACTGTGACCTCAAGTCTATTGTACTCAACTCCAGAAATGACACAGGTACAAGAGACACACAAAGAAAGAGACGGCACAAACACATAGACAATAACAACATTTATTGACGGACGCAAACATCCATGCCTTTACCAGGATTCGAACCCGAACCCTTAAGCTCCAAAGGTTAGCACCCTAACCGTTTGTGCTACCAGGTAAGTTAAAGTTAAGTAAAAAGCACGTTTGCATCTCTGTTTAAGTAGAGGCGTTGCAAAGAAGCTTTTGTGCAAACCTTGTGCGTTAAACGACGTTTTCTCATGTTTTTAAAAATTAATATTTCTTTGCACAATTTCAAAAAAATCAACTTTAAAATTTAACTTGTATATTCCAATAAATTGGCTATTTAAACATCTTTAAATAAACACAATTATTAAAATTGCATTTGGAAAAAACTGAAATTAAGAATAAGGACGCGTCAACATCAGTTCCAAAGGCAAGCATCTCGAGAAAACCTATAAATGCTGAATATATGCATGCACCAAACTATCTTCTGATTTCACATTTCTAATATGTGTGAATATCTCCGATTTATTAAAATTGCAGTCATTAACGCAAAGCCATCCAATTTTAATGAAAATGTCAACTTAGTATTAGTTCAAGATTCCTGAAATAATTAAGATCTGGTTTAATTTGGTATTATAACCCTTATCTTATGCGCCATGATACTGAATAGATAGATGTGTGTTATTAAGTAGATTAAGTTTTAATCAGTGGAGATACGATGGGACTGTTTATTGCATGAATACACCTAGGTAATGACCTTAACGGAATTAAGTCTTCGATTTTAGTCATTGGATTTGATATTATTAGAGAGGTAAAGAGATACATAAAATGTAAAAATTGATGCAGTTTATAAATTATATGTTTAATATTAATCTGTTGTTATCAGGTTTGTACAAGAAAATGTCACTTAGAACCTCATCCACGCAAAAATTATGCATCTTAGAAAAAGAAAAAACGCCAAACACACAGCATTTAGTTTCATTCTTGGCGCTGGTGTTTGGAATATTTGAACGATCTTTAACAAATTTTCGTCATCATTTAGCGATACAGTTCTAAGTGTGTCGCAAAATGACGTAAATTTCCTACTGCGCCATTTTGGAGGACACAAAATTGGTCGCTTTCTGAGATCCGTTAGCAATGACAGCAGTTCACCCATATAAAGCCCATGTTATCAAATCATCTAGGACAAGTGTTAGTTACTATTTGTGTAAAGCAATTATGATTTTAATGCTAAATTCTGTTTCATTCTGCCACAAAAAGTTTAACTACTCTCTTATTTTTAATGATTTTATTTGAGATAATTGTAAGAAAGACAATTGTAATAAGAAAAAATCATTTTAAATAGACATACGTGGGGTATCTAAAGATGGATTATGGTGTTTGACCGAAAAAAAGCTTTAGTTTCGTACTGAGTCTCATAGGAGTGCCGCTCACATCACCCAAATGAGCCTATATGGATCCTATGTTAGTGTTACACTGTTAAAAATTTGGTGCTAGGTTTCACCATGATATTGGTTGGTTTCACCATGATATTGGTTCCTAGTAGCTGCAACGGCTGATTGGTGAAATGTTTCACCTTTTTTTCGGTGTTTGTTTGAATCATTTTTCTGGATTTGGAAACAAAAACCTAAGAAATGGTTCAATCGAATACCAAAAATATGGTGGAACGTTTCACCATTCAGCCGTTGCAGCTACTAGGAACCAATATCATGGTGAAACCAAGCAAAAAAATTTTAACAGTGTAGTACCTGAGTAGTAAATTCTTCCAAAAAATCTTAAGGGGATACGGTACCCAAAACATTACTTCTAGAAATAATAACATAAACTTTTAAAGTATAGTGGTTTTATATAATGTTCACTGTAAATAAACATTTTCTAGCAATAAAACAGATATTTACAAGTAGTTTTCCATTTATTTAAAAAAAATTCAAACTTTTGAACTTTTTTAAAACGCTACTCCTCATTCAATTTTGAGAATAATTCCGCCAAACTTCTATAGTTTGTTTTTAGCACTATTTTTTCAAGAACTGTGAATGGATTTTAAAATGTGAGCTACAGTCAAAAAGTAACATGCACTTATACTGAAAATCACAAAAAAAATACAAATTATTGAATTCAACATTTTTAAAAAAAAAAACACTATACATAGTAGAAATTATTCCATGCACAATTTTGTGCACCATATATATAAAAACACAGGTTAAAAATTTCAAAATTCTAACTTAAGTAGCAAAAAGGCATTGGGGATTTATTAAACACTAGAATTGAAAAACGCGAAACAGAGAAAAAAGGTTGCAAGCAGATGAAATAAGTGTTCAAAATTATAGGAATGACTCCAGAAAATATTTAATAACTTTTTTTCAACAAAAGATATCATTGTGAAACTTTCAGTAAATGTTCAGAAAGATATTGTAAATAATAAGAAGTAAAAACTGAAAAATCGATATTTTGACCAATTTTTGAGTACCGTATCCCCTTAATAAAAAATACTTCATGTCCAAAGTAAATGTTTTTTGTAATTTTCTTTGGTAAATGAAGATAAATCAGCTTGTTTTAGAAGCATTTACTAAATATAAAGGCTAAATCAACTATTTGTCACTTACTTTTTAGGTTGAGCGCTTCCTTATCTTCCTTTAATTGACATGTTTTTCCTTCTGAAATGGAGCGGGAAAAGTATATTTTTAAAAGGATGGAAATATATTCATAATATTCCCCGCGAATTGAAGAAACTTTTTCTGACAATGTGTAAATTATGTAGAATTTGTTTGTCACAGACCCTAGAGAAGCAAATAAAAAAAGTTATGATAAATGTTTTTGAGAATTTAGAACGATCTTATTAAAAATCTAGTAAACATATATTTTTTCATGCTTTTTAACAGTTTCTTAAGGCAGTCTCAGAAAAAATATTTATTGTACTAAAAATATATTCCATATTTTTACAAATACGAATGTAAACCAGGAAAAAAGCAGAATAAAATTGTTTTAAACAATCCTTTAAAAAAACTAATAAAGACGAACAGCTCAATATTTCTTCACCATCCTCTTTATAACTTCAGATTAAATCTCTTAAAGTTATGAACTATTTACTTGCAAGTCCAGAGATTTCCTGTCATAAATTAAACAGATACTGCATGCCATAGAATTAAGTGCCGGAACACTCCAGGGCAGTCCAGTTAAAGACTGTCTAGTTTAATGGTCTCAAATGGAATCCATTATAGAATTGTATGTCACAACATGTACGTCCCTGAGAGGCCCGTTTATTTCATAACCCAAGTATACTGTAGTTTAATTAAGTTAAATATAGGATGAACCTTTGTCAATATACCATTCGGTTGTAAACTGTGTAATAAAATATGTATATTGCTTAGGAGTTTTATCGCATAACTTACTTTCTCTCTCTTTTTCCAATATTTTTAACTATATATTATAACCCAAATGTAACAGTGCAGGTAGGTAGTTTAATTAAATTAATTATGAGGTGACCCACTGTCAATAAAGCATTCGGTTGTAAATTGTGTAGCAACTGTGTAGTTGTTTAGATTTATAACTTACAAGTTTAAGAGAGGCTGGGAAACCAAATCGGTAAGGCTCTTAACTCGCATGCGAAAGGTATGAACTTTTTCTTTTTAGGATTAGTAATTATTGCATGCTAAATCAATAGCTTACTATTTTTTTTCATTTATTATCTTTATTTTACTAATATTCAGTGACACCTGTTTAGAAGCGAAATATGTGTATCTCCTTTTGCGTTACCTTATTCTGAGAAGCTCCAGGGGCTGAGGAGCTCAGTCGGTAAGAGCCTTGCCTTACATGCGAAAAGTTCCAGGCTCGATACCGGGCATTGCAAAATAACTGCCGGCCTATAAACGTCTGTGAGGCCCAGTGGCTTGGTGGTAGTGCTTCGCATTGCCACGCCGCAGGTCCGGGGATCGAATCCCGGATTGGGTGAGGTAGACCCATCCTTTCATCCCTTGAGGAGTGGGTCGATAAAATGGGTACCAAGCAAAGCATGCTTGGGAACTAAACACTGGGGAATACGCGTGAGACTGACCCCCTTACCGGGACATATGCCTAGCACCCCAGAGCCCTAGGTCCCGAAAGCTGAAATGGGCACGGCAGGCCTTGGCCCACTAATAAGCTGTTGCGCCGAGGAGTTTAGTTTAGTTTAGCATAAACGTCTGTGTAGCCAAAAAGTCTAACGAATAATACCAATTGAAGAAGAATGCACTTTAAATATGCTTCAAAGTCCCAACGCCCCGTACGATGTAGCCCTTAAAAGTTTCTTTGGTTACATACTTACCGTACCTGGATACCGGCTCGTCACTTGACTGTGGTTCAAAATTACGTCACCAATAGCTATCGTGCAGCTCTAGTGAGACATTAATTCAAATCAGCCCAACTAAACCATTATTTTAAGTTTTGATTGAGTCTGTACTAACTTTTATAGGGATATTGTTTTCGTGTCATTGGAATGAAAGTAAAACTTGAAATGAATTTAATTTATATTCTTAGCTATTGGAACACACAATTCCTACAAACAAGGTCGAAGAAATTCTATTTTTTTGTATAATTCTTATGCTGAGATAAGCTCAAAAGCTTTAAGGACTAATCAACCATGAGCCTAAAATCCGCCTCTATGTTTTGATTTGGTATTGACACTATTTGTCAGGCTTCGGAATATACCTTGTAATCCATTCTTATCTGTCTTAAAGTCCCGAAGGGTTTTTTATTTATTGTTCTTATTTCAGAGATGAGATTTGAAGTTAATTACAAAACTAATTTTCATCACTGTTTAATTAAAAAAATATGATCTTCAAACGAAATTAGTGCCAAGAAAATGATTTATGGTTCAAATTTGATATTCATGTAAAGAAAAATTGTAATGATAAATTGACATTAATTCGATAAAAATAATAAAGTTTTAACTTTTAATGAAAAAATAAATTGAATAGGGATAAGAAATAAATTACTTGCCACTTAAATAAATCTTATGATGGCTGATTAAACAAATTAGGTACTAAAAATAAAATTTGTTTCAATGAATCCCTTACATTTTAAATAAAAAAGCTAATTAAAGTCATGATATCACTAGATTACCCATACATTTATGACAGTTTAAATTACTTTTATTTTTATCATTTTTAGATTTGATTTTCTAACAAGTGAATTAGATTATTTTTTAATTTTAAATCTTAAGTACTTTGTAAAAAAAGTTACCGACTTCTATTGAACAAGATAGTTAATTATTTACTCCCAGTGGCAAATCAAGGAAAAAAAAAAGCTTCTTTATTGAGCATTTAATCACATCTGGCTATGTCATTTATAAAGAAAGACTTATTCCACAAAAGTAAATAGAATAAAGAATTTCCCACCGAAAAAATGAAAAGTCTGTCTGATCCATCATTATTGTAATTGCTATTTGCGAGAACTTAGAAGTAGAATAAAAAAAATAAAGACCATTTCGAAAAAAAACTGAAATCGTCTGAAAGGAAATACGATAAATTGAATGGACTTTACTTCCAGAATCTTCTACAATCTTCTTTTACGGAAACCCGAGATTTCTATCGTGCATTTGATAGGTCCCAATCCGTTTTGTTGGCGACAGGAGGCACAAAAAAAGTGCCAAAATTCTCCCCCATTTAGTCTCTTTTAACTTAAAATCGAGAATGAATTTTTTTCCGAGTAAAAAAGGCGGGAAAAAAGTTTCCTTTTGAGCTGTGGAATCACGCTTCAAGTCCCGGCATTTTATCAAAGAGCACGGCTATCTTCAGTTAGTTTCCGTCATTCTAAAGAATGAAAAATTATTTCTTGAAGTTTCTGCGCGCGCGCTGAATTCGGCAAAAATCGCTATTTCAGCCTATTTTTTCTGCATTTAATGCAGCTTATGTATACATTTCATGCATGTGCACGATGCATAAAAATTAAAAACCTTCAACTTAGAGGGTGAAAGGATGTTGTTAAACTAATGCAATTTACGCATCAATTACATAGTCAAACAATTGGGAATTTTCCAATCTTAAATTAGCCAATATGAAACAATGTTAAAACACAAAACTTTTCGATCATTAAAACACTTTAAATTTGTACCTTACAATAAAAAAATTGTCTCATAGAACATCTTGATTTTCAATTATTTTACATTTTTCATTTTAAATTATTTCTTTGATATACAATTTTTCATTACCTTAAGCTTTGGTTTTCTAAGTTAACGATCGTCATAGATCTTCACACTCGTATTACGTATCAGAAATATCAACGTATAGTGCAAGCATATTTATAACAATGTTTCCAAATGCTGTGAATAAAAAATGCTTAAAAGTCGATAAAGAAATTAAACATTTTCCTTAGTTAAGTTGACCACTTATTAATGAACGAACCGGACGAAAAATTAAAGATTCAAATAATTTAATTTTAATTACAGTACTTGCTCGTCATTATTTCTCTTTCCACTAAAATTAATTGCTTAGTACATTATAATAACCTAAGACAAAAACGGATTAAAAGTCCTTTGTGATTTAAATTTACCGTTATCTAAAATTACCAAAACTGTTAAACATGACACAAATAGGATGATTTTTAAGAATTTAATTAGACTAATACATTCTAGTGTATAAGTGTAATGAATTGATTAACTTGCATAAATTTATGAAGGCATATTATTTACTCAGCCAGGAACAAACATGTTGAATAGCCTATGGAACGATTACTTTATTGGTTGAATTGTAGAGAAAGCCATACATCTCATGAAACCTCAATTTTGTTTAATCAAAACAGCGAAATTATTTATGTCCGACACTAAAAATCACTCTATTAATCAAGCATACTTTTTCAGTATTGAAATAAAAAAGTAAGATTAAAAAGAAAATCTAATCAGTTTGTTAAAGGCTTTTGTCATTGAAAAGCATAAAAAACCTAAAATAAAAAAAATCTTTTCCAATATTGAACTTAAAATTCTAAACTCTCTCGATACCGCTTCAATCTTTATCCCGAAGTAACGTCAGAGTCTGACGATTTCGAAAAATATTATTCACTCGGCAACCCTTTAATTTAGTTCCAAAATGCAGAATACAAAATCGAAACTTAAACATATACTTTACCATCAGGAATAAGTGTTGTTATCCTGAAGATTTATTGATAGAATTGTTGGAAAAGGTAAAATCATAGTTACTATGTTTAAAGCATCGGATGGAAGTATCAAAATAAGGTGGAGTTTGTAAAAGAAATATTTTTGAATTGTATCTTATTATAGCAGGTGAAATATTATACTGCATTCTACTTTGAAATACGATAAATTTACTAAATGAATTTTCTGGACTTTGTTTACTGAAGAATGTTAAAATCATCCAGAAAAGTGGTTTTGATAATATGAAACTGTCATTCTCCAATGAACAAGAAATTAGGTTGTAATCAAATTGATTTTTTGTTTAAGTTCCTATAAAAGAAATTGATATAATATTTTTTTCTTCGCGCAGGCTTTGATATACCAAAAACTAAATATTTTTAGTCAAAGTACAATAAATAGTAGCTTATTTATTCAGCAGAAAACCTTTAAATGTTCAATATACTTAATTCAAATAATTCTATAAAATAAAAATAAATGGGAAAACATTATTAGTGTTTTTACTTAGGCATCAAATTGATGCAATGACGAAACCAGTATTTCTTTATTTATTTAAAAGCGAAAGGGGATATCATTTTTTGGAATAAATATACACTGTTAAAAAAAACCTGAAATTTCAGGGGAAAATATTACTGATTTTAACAAAACTTTTCCATAACGACTGAGTACTGTTTTTTCCTTCTAAAAATGGAAAATGTCCGCAAACCGCGAGCGAAGAGATGAAAACGGAATTTTCTCTTCTTTAGAGCTGCCATACTTTTTATACCCTATATAGAATTGGCGATAATGCACTAAGAATACACACATCGCAATTCGAACATCAAATACCTGATTTACAATATATAATTTATTTCATTGACATATTTTTTAGAAAAGCATCCATTGAAAGTGATCCAGCTATCAATTTTAAAAAAAATATTTTTTTTAAGAAGGGGCTCAACTGTATTTATATAATTAAATTTAAAATATTTTCGATATCGCCGAAAACTACAATATATCGCTAAATGGAAAGAGAACGCTGGAAAGCGCTGGAAAGAGAACGCATCTATTGGCGACGTTCATCGTCGATCGGATCGAATGCGAAGCAAATCACAATTGCTTATATTGGTTCTTGTGATTATAGAGGTGAGTATTAGTATTATATAGTATTATTAGTATATATTAAGGGGACACAGTACCTCAAAAACGGCAAAAATTGCGATTTTTTTTATTTGCTAAATTTAAAGTTTGGAATCTTCTTAATAAGTCTACCAAATTCTAAAAGTGTAGCTATATTTTAAAAAAGTTATTCCACTTTTTATGCGGAAAGGTAGGATAAAAATGCAAACGAATGAAAACTTTAAACGTGTTTTTCTCGGTGTACTTTTTTCCTTGATGACAAGGTTTTCAAAACGCTAAAGCTTTTTTAATTATTTATAAAATTCTAAGGAATTTTGTATGAAGTCTGTCAAATATGTTGACATTAAGAATTGGTATCAAAATTGTTTTTAAAAGTAATACTTTTTTTATAAAAAAAATACTAAAGTCGAAATTTTCCAAATATGCTAAAAAAAATTGGGGTTTTCCAGATAAATATTTTTTTATTAAACAACTGCTGAAGATAAATCAAATTTGCATACCAATTCTTATGTAAAACAGTTTAAAGTACATGAGGAAAAACATTGGGTTAAAATATTTGTATTTAAAAAAGCCTTAACATTTTTAAAAAGTTCAAAAAAATTTAATTTTTTTTTAAATAACTTAAAAATTAAAATAGTTTTTAATTTTTTTTTATCATATATTGTTTTTAAATAGTTTAACTAATAAAACACCAATTTTATAGTAAATATGTCAAAATTAAAAAAAATTAAAGTGGTACCGTGTCCCCTTAACTTAGTTTGAAACTGTTAACATTTTAAATTATGTTATTCCTATTCCTTAAAAAATGTATTACCCTGATGACTTGCATTAATACAGTAAAGCACAGTTAATACGACTCTAAATGGAACGTTAAAAAAATTATAAATGAGAACTACGTATTTGTACACTTTCAAGATTTGTACCAATATATTTCCTGATCCCAACTCATTGTATTTAAAATGACACTTTGCATCTTTGTTGTAGTAGTTTTAGTTGTGTTGTTTAGCAGCTCTGTTGTAACAATTTTTTTGGGGCCCGGATTGCCCAGTGGTGTTGATCGCAGCCATTACGCTAACAGTCTGCGAACTGTATAGCGGGTGCTGGTTTGATTCCCGCCTTCGCCCTGGGTGTACTTTCTCTCTCTGTGTCTATAAGTATAATGTTAGAGGGTTGAATACTTTAACTTAATAACGTTGCCAAGCTGAGAATTAATTTTGCTGTATCAATGAACATATAATCTTTGTCTTCTCTAATAAACAGGTCAAATTGGGCTCAAATTATGTCGATTTTAAAGTAAGATTTGCTCTATATCTGTATAAATTATAAATTTGTTGTATGAGAAATTGAAATAAATAATAAATTGTTTATACTGAAAAGTTGTGTTTAAATCCATATTTCTTTTGTAATGTATTTTAACAAGTTTAATTGAACTTGGTAGCGAATATTTCTGAAATTTGAAGGGAAAATTCTGTTAAGTACTTAATCTATATTAAAATATTGCAGTGTTTCAACTTTTTATGGTTGTAAAATATGAGCATGAAATTTGAATATCTTGAACGTTGAATTTTCAGGGGAATATATATCTATTGGAATGACCTTCACTCAAATATGCTGTATATGGAAAAAAGTCTATAAAAATCTCAGAAAATTTTGCATTTTTTCCTGCTCTTTTTTTCAATTGTTAGAATGAGGTAAACTCGTGTTTTATAAGTGCTTTTTAAGTTTTTCAAAATGTTAAAATTATCGTTTTTCTACCAAAAATAGCTTTAGGGGAGAAATTTATAAAAGCACTTCACGAGATTTCACTTCATTGTTGCGAAAAGGCGCATGAAAAAATATGCGTAACTTTTTGAGATTTTTCTGACTTTTACTTTGTGGACATTTCATTAGCAAAGAAACACACGCGAGAATTAAAATAACTGGTAAATACAAAACGGAAAACTTAAGTAGATTCACGGAAAAAGGCAAAATGGAAAACCTACTTAGATTCACGGAAAAATATAAAACGAAAAACCTTAAAAACGAACAAATAAGAAACGGAACTTCAGTAGATTGAAGGAAAAATGCAAAATAGAAAACTTTAATAACGTAGAAATAAAAAACGGAACTTCAGTAGGTTCTCGGAAAAGTACAAAGCGGAAAACTTTAACAACGAAGAAATAAAAAACGGAACTTCAGTAAATACACTAGAAAATACCTAACGAAACGGAAAAGTTCCAGCAACTCTGCTGCCGGTACTTTTCCCGTTAATTTCAGTATTTTTTTACACTGTAGGATTCGCTATTATATTTTAACTTCCCAAATTTACAAATTTTAAATTCAAAGGTTGTTAGTATGAATTATAAGGTTGGGTTTTTAACTACTAGGTTTTTTTATCCCTTAGAAAGATTTAATACTCACTTTTAACTTACCAAAACATTTTACAGTAAAAAATAAACAATTTTTATTTTCTATGAAAACCATTTTAGCTATCCTAATATTCTCTGTTGCAAACTCATTTATCATTCTAACCAAATTGCATCTTACGAAAGTACCTCTTATAGCATAAAGGCTTTCCAGACTCCATTCGTTGACACTACAAGTAATAAATCACTTTATAAACTAGAAGTGCTTTCAGTTCAAACTATTTAAAATTACAATTAAAGCGTAAAAGTCTTTACCACTGAAACAAAAAAAATTCCAACTCAAACAACAATCATAAACTTTTAGAATCAAACCATTTGAAGGAACAAAGCAGCCAACATCATCTAAATAATAAATAAACCCAGTATGGGGGATTTTTTTTGTTCATCGTTCTCTCAAACTCACAGTTTAATAAAGAATTCATGCTAAGCCTTACCCATTGTTTCGTAAAATGTGGTACGCACTATCCCACTCACAGGAGTTCAAAAAGTGAAACCACAATGATTTTACAGGAGGAAAAAATCGACATGAGCTTTCGCAGAATTAGTTTCTGCAGAATTTCCCGTAGAATTTGTTCGAATGTAATCAGAAGATTGGAAAACGAAAATCCCAACGGCAATCTTCCGATGCTGCTTCCTTGATTCAATCCCCATCCGGGTTTGGAATTATATTTACAATGAAAAAATACAATCGGAAAAAAAAGATTATTTGCATTGTTTTTTGACAAAAATGTAACTAATTATAAACCAGAATCAATGCCAGTTTGTGTTGTGCATATAAATGAGTAATAACTGTGATCAAAATAGTATTGTTTAGTAACAAAACTACTCTGAAAGACGAGGAATCAAATAGTTTTCTCAAATAGGCCAAACAATTATACCTCAAAATGAGTAAACTTTAGCTCTTAATGGTAGCTTTAGTCAAAGTTTATCTACTTTGTTCTTTACTAAATACACATACACAAAAAATAGGCTTATTCAATCAGATGCAGCACTATTGAGTCCATAAGTAAAAAATGCTCTTTGCACCCTATGTCTGCAATTCTGGAATTATAGCATAGAAATACGAAAAATGACAAAACCTATTACGTTTATATTTCGTCAGTTTAATTAAATAAAAGAATTTAAGTAGTAGACGAAGGAAAGCCATCTAGCTACACTCTTAAAACAAACGAGAGGTTTTAACTCAGTCTGAGTTAATTTCCACTCCTTTCCGTGCCGAAAATGCACTTCCCCTATAGGAGTGGATTTCACTCTTTTGTTTTAAGAATGTAGTTTGTCATACTCAGAATATTTTGCAATAAGTCGAGTCACACCTTGTCCTGTTTGAGATATAATACTCTATTAATTTTATATTTAATTCATCATAAATAAATACATGTACTAATATCTAAAAACAATAAGTATTATAAAATGCATTTTTCTCCTTCCATAGACCTTCATTCATTTTTTTAATTTCAAACTTAACTTAATCAAAATTAGTTCAATTATACCTAGAACATGATAAAAAAAATGTATGATATACTTAAGACATTCTGATATTACATCATCTACTCAACATGTAATTAAAATATAGAGTGTACAATAAAATGTGATTGTACAATATAGTTTTCTACTTGGCCCACGGTTTCAAACCAACTCATTATATACTGAACTGAAACCTTTTTATTCCTTTGCTTCATCCTAAAGATAATTTTATCTTAACTTGTTAGCCTAAAGCAAGAACGAAAGTGTAATGCTTGATTGTAGTAGATATTTCTGGGCGATGAATTACTTTTACCTTCTCTAATATATTTTTTTAATGTCTATAGATATATTAATGCTTTGAAAGCTATGGTTGGCAATTAATTTAATTAAATAAGGTAAAAAAATAAATCAAAGAATTTTTAAGAAGTAAATATAGTTTCCATTTTTTTTCAAAGTACTTTGAATTTTATGGATTAAAACAATACCGATTGCCCCAAGGCGAGACCTATTTTCAGAAACATTACAAAAAGTGTTAGGAGATATGTTTTGAAAAAAATAATTATTGAGGGAAGATAAGGCTAAATCATCGTCACACTAGAGCTGTACAAAGGCTATTGGCGACAGGCGTCGTAATTTAGAGCCACAGTCAAGTAACGAGCCGGCAACTGAGTTGGCACCAAACGCTATTGTTTGAAACGTGACCTTGTACGGGACGTCGGGACTTTGGATCATATTTAATGTGCACTCCCTCTACACATGGGCCGGCGATTTGGCTGCACATACCGTTTATTGGTTTCTGGAAGCCCGAGCCTGGCTATTGCTAAAATAACTCTGCATGCAAGACAAACCCCAACGTTAGCCCCAAATAGTTTTTAAGTTATATCAAGAAAAATGACATAAACTTAGAAGAGAAAAGGATTAAGGTAAGACTTACACTGTTTTTATTAAATAAAGCTTTTCTCCAAATTTATTATTTAAATTATTAAAAATAAGAAAAAAATAAATTAATATTTAAATTACCAAAAATATTTAAATTACCAAAACTCATACATTTAAATTTTATAGTGTTTTTATAAATAAAAAACAAATACTTGATTGGTTGTTCATGATACGTACCACTGACGAGAAAGCCTAACTCCAGACTACAACGCGTTTTCATCAGATGCAACTCAAAATAAAACATCAAAAAAATTGCTCTTCTGTGAATTTTTCGTGAATGCAGAAAATGAAAACGTTCGCAGCAGTTTATAACAAGGCGCATTGCATACGCATTAGCTTGCTCTCTTCACTTCAATTCAGAATTCCTGTCATTCGAATTTTTTCATGGCATTACTTATACATTCCAATTCCAAAAAACACGAAAAAACAATGGAGAATATTAATATACACATAAAAATAAGTTGATGCCTCTACATCACTATTCTACAATAAGAAAGTAATATTTATTTTAATTTAATGCTTGGAGATTTGTTTTACATTCATAAAAAAATAAAAAGTTCGTGAGAAATACGAGACGAATAATAATTTATTTATCCCGTTTTCTACTGAAAATACAATTTCGGATATCTTTTTTGCATGTGGCAGCAGAAACTAAATTTCCATGAGCAAGATTGCTTCACGTGAAATAGTTCAAACTTTATACGGTGGCAGATAAATGTATTAATATTACTGAATATATTTTAACGGAATCATCTAGGAATGGAATTTGTTTGAATTTAAGATGTTTTGAAAAGTGTTTTTCATTTTTTTAACCAGTTTGGTGTTTTACTTTCTTTCGCTTAAACGGTGAAGCTCAGTGATAGTAATCGTATAAATTTTAAAACTAAAAAGAAATAAAAAAAATACTTTTAGAAAATTACTTTGAAGGGGGCAGCATTTTTATCATTTTATTAAAATGTTAATAATTTGTCATCAAAGGCGAAATTGAAATGTTTACAAAGGTAAAATCGACAAATCAACCTTCTTCCTGAGGATAGCTCTTAAATAAAAGATATTTATTTACATCGAAGTTTCCCTGACGACTTATTTTACATAAGTCGGCAGGATAACTTGGATGTAAGTAAAGATCTTTTATTTAACAGTTAGACATCGGGAGAAGTTTGATTTTGTCGACTGCAGTCGACGAGAGAGTGTTATCGAATGCCCACAAAAATAGTGAAAAATCTCGAGCTCTGCTTCACTGACCAATCAGAAAATGAGAAAGTTTGAAAGTTCAACTTTAAAATATGATGACTAAACAGTTTCTGTGGGAACGATTAATCTAGGTCTAGCCGACTGTTTGTAGCCGACAGTTTGTGGTTGGGATGTTAAATTACTAAGTGATATTAAGGATATATGAAAAAGATAATTTAAGTTATTAAGTTTAATTGAGGAACAAAATATAAGATTTTGAGGGGGTTAAGTTATAATATGTCATAAGGATGTTAAGTTATAATAAGGGGGTTAGGTTATAATATGTCATATCCCCCCATTCGTTTTGAAATATTACCCGAAATGAATACTACCCTTTTTAGCATTTTCTTGTCTTCAAAGTTAACTCGATTCAGCAGATTATGTTTTTTTTTCTCGTCGTTCAAGGTATAATCGGCTTACACAAAATATTATAAGCCAGAAAAGGATATCTTTGGCTTTTTTTATAACTTCAGAAAGTTATATCAGAAATTTTCCTTTTTTTACTTTTGGGTTTGTCTACGCTTTTTTTCCCTTGAAATATCCAACATAAACAGTAAATTGATATTCTTGAAATATTAGAAGATCTTTAATAAGCTTATATGTGATTATAAGTATTTAATTTCACAAACTTATTTTAATACTTGGAACTTTGATTTAATAAAGAAGAGTAATCTTTTTTTCATTTTTTTAAATAATATGCTTACTATATGCATACTAAAGTGCTTATTTTGCTTATTATTTCTTAACTGGCTTAAGTATTATGTTATAAGATATTTAATAGTCATGTTTTAACTCTTTAGTTCTCTAGATCTACAGTTTTAGCTGTGACACAATTCAAATTTTTGATTTTGAAAAATGCCTAAGAACATATTGTTATTTAAAAAATTGATTTTAAGCTGCTGTTTAGGCTGTTATTTATATAATGCTTCTCTTATATCCCAATAAAAACTCTTAAGGCGTGTTGGGTTTTGGAAATATGTTTTTTAGAACTGATGAAGGTGGAAAATGGTTGGGAAGAATAAAAAAATATATATTTCTATGAACATATAAATATGTTGCATTTTTGTATTTTTCCAAAAAAGAGTTGAAAAAAAAGAGTAAAAACAAAAAGAGTAGAACCAAAAGAGTAGAAACAAAAAATCATGTAGGAGAAAGAGTTAGGGTGACACGGGTTAATTATTGGACAAAAATCAAACTTTTACCATAGCTCCCATATTTATGCAATTTTCTAACCCGTAATTTTGTTCTTCATAATGACTATTAGATCTATCTGTCGGGTACCATTATTGAAATTTAATATTTCCTCTGTAGAAGTTGAAAAAAAATAAACATGTGTCTAAAAATTGCCCCGCCAATTGGGGTAATTATTGGACAGTAGTTTTCAATCTGTTCTGCACATTATATAGACTAGCTACAGTCGAGGACGAAAAAAAAGAGAACAGACCTCGCTGTTTAGGCACCGTTTGTCAGAGGCATAATTGTGATACGTCATTTTAACGGAAATAACGTTTTGGGTTGATTGGTCAACACAAAAATTTCGTAAGGGGTCGTCTTCATATTTAAATTAATACAAACTTTAAAATTTCAAAAAGCAACACCCAATTTTTTCGGTATAGAAATGTTTAGAATCGTCAAAATACCCCAAATATCAATTTTCATTGCCAGATTCCCCATAGTTTAGGATCTATACAACTAAACATATTTGGTGAAAACCGAGGGGCATCTCCAAATATACATGTATTATTTATTGGTCCGCAATTTTCCGATATGTTGTGTTTTTTTTGCCAAATTCTTACTGTGATTTTTTTTTGCTTGGGATGAGGGTTTGGTGGCAGGATAAGTGCATTAACATCCCTCTAGAGCTACAGAAAAAAATATTGGTTACGGGCTACTGGGGGTTATTTTAGACAACGGCCAAAGGAATGAAACCATTTTTTTTATACTTGTAAATATATTAATTCGATTTGTAAATTGTTTTATGGATGCTTTTTGGTTGAATCAACTTAATACACGAAGGATATTGGCAGAGTCCTTTGTAATTTGAACCGTAGTCAAGTGAAGCCGCCAATACCTGAGTTGGCACCCAACGCATCTAGTGACATTGTATGTGGCGTCACGTTAGGACTTTGGACCACAACGTATTTAACTTACACCAGTTTTATATACATGGCGTTATTTATTCGTGGGACTTTTTTGTCCAGCACGATCCTTTTATAGGATTACTAAGGCGAGAAGTGAAACTAAAAGTTATCCCAAGCGGAATGACGCCTTAACTCATTTCGCCACGACACGACGGGCAGTGCTATTGATAATCCTTATGCCTAGAACCGTCTATTTACGCAAAATACTTTTTATAAAATATTGGCGAAGATTTATGTGTGCAAAGCGTTATAGAACTGTATAAGTATTAAGATCGTTTAAATTTGTACGCGAAAGAAAGACCTATCTAAAAAATATCTCAGCAAATACAAATTTAAACTAAAATATGACCACATATACTTTTTGGTACCCATAAAACGGATATACCTGCCAAATATTTTTGATCTAGGCTCATTTGGAACGATTTTGTGATAATTTGAATTTTTGCTAAAACTTTAAACGGCTCTCCTGAAGAATTTTCTTTTTCGCGATAGGTCTCTTTTCCGCGTACGGTGCGACATTATGATCCATAAACTTTCAGTAACCATAACTCAATAACTATGAGGAATCTGGCAACTGAACTTGATATTCGGGGTATTTCGATGATTCTAAACATTTTTATACAAAAAAATTGGGTATTGCCATTGAAAATTTAAAAGTTGGTAATAATTACAATATGAAGACGACCCCTTATGAAATTTTTATGCTGACCAATAAACTCAGAACGTTATTTCCGTTAAAATGACGTATCACAATTATACCTCCGATAAATAGTGCCTCAACAGCGAGGTCTGTTCTATTTTTTTGTCCTCGACTGTACAAGTAAATTGTGTGATATGGTGTGTACTATAAAACTGGGTATTTGATAATTTTTTAATCCCCCGTGGCTTCTGTAAAAAAATGTATAACAGTGAAATCAAGTAAAAATAAACAAACATTTAAATTTCTTCTCTTTCCAAGTTCAAACATTGGGTAGATAGTGTTTCTTAATCCAACAAACTATCCCAAGTAAATTTAAGCATATTGTCATGTGCTTTCTGTCTTATCCCATAGACAGAAAGCACGTGACATATAGCTACTTTACGCGTATATTTGGATTCCAACAATTTCCCCGCTCTGTCCAAAACATGCATGTCATAATGTTACTATTTTTCCTACAATTGTGTTTTTCAGCACAAACCACCTTCATAAACCTATCTAAGACTGAGCATTACAAAATTCAAGATCATGTAAAAGAAAACAAAATTATACACAATTTGGCATCAATTGAATAAAAGTTTAAACCTTTGTTTTTCAAACGCTTTGGGTTATTAATCTATATTTTGATATAAAGAACTAACCTAATCCCAATAATTAATCCGAGCATTCCTGGATATGCAATTAACAAATTGTGGTTTGTTAGACGCAAACAAGAAGTTCATAAAGAACTAAAATAGCCTACTTTCCTGTTACTTAAATACTTACTGAAGTTCTAATCGGGAAAAAAACTAGGTTCCTAAAGTAAATATCATCAACAGCCGTTTCTACACTAGATTTACACACATTAGAAAAAAAATCGAAACACAGCACCCAGCTATAATTTAAACTTCTAAAAGCCAAAATCAACTATTTTCCTTAATATTCTTTCGCAAATTAATTAAATATTATTTATCATCTGCTCGTGATTTATTTGTAGTTTGAAGAATAATTAAATATTTATTAATAACAAAAGTAATGAAACTACTCCGAACTGCATTAAAAAATAAGAAATGTAAATTAAAACTAAGCATAATTGCATGCAAAAGTATGCCTTGCCGCTTTCTTGGTAGATAAATAATGAATAATCAAAGAATCAAATTGTGCTACACTTTATGACGTCATTCCAAACTGATTCATGAAAATATTATTTTGTTTCAAATATGTTTAAATAAATAAAGTTTCTCATGCCATTGTTGATTTAGCAACAGTGATTTAAATGACTCAAAATTGAATTTCAATGCTAATTCAATGGGAAATTCGCCGAAAGATAGTAGATTTATGTCCGTCCGGACGTACAGACAGACGGACAAAAAGTATGAAAGTTGGGTATCTGAGGTCATAGCTTTCTAACAAAAAAAGAATTTTTAAGATCCGAGGGATAGAACCGATTTTGGAAGAGGGATACGGACAGACGGACAGACAGACAGACGGACAGACAGACGGACAGACAGACAGACGGAAAGACAGACAGACATACGAACAGACAGACAGATGGACATCAACCGCATTTCAATACCTACAGCGATTTAAATGACTCAAAATTGAATTTCAATGCTAATTCAATGGGAAATTCGCCGACAGATAGTAGATTTATGTCCGTCCGGACGTACAGACAGACGGACAAAAAGTATGAAAGTTGGGTATCTGAGGTCATAGCTTTCTAACCAAAAAAAGAATTTTTAAGATCCGATGGATAGAACCGATTTTGGAAGGTGGGTACGGACAGACAGACAGACAGACAGACAGACAGACAGACATACGAACAGACAGACAGATGGACATCAACCGCATTTCAATACCTACAGTGATTTAAATGACTCAAAATTGAATTTCAATGCTAATTCAATGGGAAATTCGCCGACAGATAGTAGATTTATGTCCGTCCGGACGTACAGACAGACGGACAAAAAGTATGAAAGTTGGGTATCTGAGGTCATAGCTTTCTAACAAAAAAAGAATTTTTAAGATCCGATGGATAGAACCGATTTTGGAAGGGGGGTACGGACAGACAGACAGACAGACAGACAGACAGACGGACATCGACCGCATGTCAATACCTACTTTTTCATTTTTTTAATTCTTTCGAATTAAAAAAAGAAAAGTAGGCTAAAAATTATGATACATATGGTTTTGTCTCTGTCCAAAAAATTTCCCCGTGTCACCCTATATCGTTTTTGGAATGATAAAACATCATTTCATCGACATCATTTTTAATGTCGTCGTTTAATTTAAAAAATATACCCATAAAAATATGCATATTAATTCTATTTATAAGGTATATATGTCAAAATAGTTTCTTTATTCAACCTTATCTTTCACAATCACCAAAATACTATTTTTCTATTTGCTAAGAAAATCATGCAGACATATTGATGAAGTCATTTATTTCAATTAATATTTCTAAGTCTTCTCTTTTTCTCTTCAGAACCTACCTTTATTTCGAACACGGTTTCAAGAAACAAAAGATAATTCATCGAACAATGAACACCCCTCTTTGAAAGCCCTTGTCTTATCAGAGCAGTATTGTGTTCTCCGGCAATCATTGCGAATTCCGTCATCGTTCTCTTTCTCACGCAACAATAACAAAATTCCGTCCAATTTGTTGGATATTTCCCTTTTCCACGTCATTTTCCGTCCATTGATTTTTATTTTTTTCGGGAAAGATATTTCTTATTTTCGCCTCTGGGCAGCGAACATCTTTTTTTATCGGATCTATTTTTTTTGTTTTATGTATTCAAAAGATCGCTATGTTATATTTCCCAGCGGAACTGTTGAAACAAGCATAAAATGACGCCCACTACTTTGGAAGACGTGAATGGTATTACAGTAATGAGATTTGTTGCATAGTAGCTCTGTTCAAACAACTAGTGTTTTAATATTTTTGGGTAAGCGTACAGGAAAAAGTTCGAGGAAAAAACAACACACACGTTTGTGAACAATAATCTTTACTTACTGTTTACTCTAGATAAAGTGTGAATTCTTTATACAACGTGAGGTAAAAATTCATATTTTTAATATGAAATACAATAATATGTTCGATAATATTTAGACTAAAATAAATATTTGAAGTGCCATGTTAATATGACATGTGGGGTATTTGTTAGAGAAATTATTTTTGCTTCCAAATAAACTGGGTCTTCATTTTAACATGTGGCCCCGAAATGCATGATTTTTATTAGTTAATTAATGTGTACTATTTCAGTTAATTAATGTGTACTATATTCTGTTTATATATTGTTCAAAAATAGGTTATTATTTAAAGTTTTATTTTAAAAAGGCCGTAAAGCTACTTTAACCGTAAAACTACTTTAATAGCCTCATCACTATACCTTTTTGTATTGTATAGTGTGAATGTATGTCTTTTGTATAGTATAATTGTCTTTTGTATAGTATAGTGAACTATTACCACTTAATAAGGACTTATAGTAACATTTACTTTAGTCAAGAGAGTTAGTTAGTAGTTTGGTGGTTGGGCAACGCTTTCTATCATCGCCCGAGACAATTTAGTACCAATCTAGGCCACAATAGCAATTCTTATGTGTTCTCCAAAATAAAGCAATTGTTGAACGTGGGTTGCTAATTCGCCAAGTTAGTCACCACTCTGCCTACGTTAGTAGACATACAAACATTTAGTGACACAACGCAGTCCAAAACAGCTAATCAACACACAACAGTTACTGATCAAGAAGTAGTCATTCAATTACCATGACTTGATTCATTTCAAATTTTAAATCTGGTTGTTATGTGGCACCAGACTAATTAATTAGTTGTTACATTCAGATTGAATAATTGCAATGCACTCAAACTTAGTGTACGAAACAAACACTTTACCCCAGGGCAAACACCAATTTCTAACAAACCAAGAAACCCCCGGCGAAAATGACGCAACACGATACGCAATAAAAGGATAAACTCATTACAAAAGAACTTGTTTCAACGAATTTGATCCCTTAATTAGACATGCGAATCCACCAATCCCTTGATTGTGAACAAAAGGCCGCACATAAAAACCAAAAAAAATATCTTAACCAGTCGTGTCATGCACCAGAAACTTCCCACAAGACAAAAAAAATCATAATAATAATACTAATAATAACATATCTGAACGAAATTAATACAAGTGACTTAATTGCAACGTGAAAAATCAGCTTCTATCTCTCTCTCTCTTACTTCTCTAAGTTATTCACCCGCATCTTTTTCAACGACATAAATAGAATTAACCTTTAATCTGATTGTAAAGTGGTCACTAAAGGGAGGGCCAAGATTAAGCCCGCCAAATCACCAATTTGGCAAGAAAGGTTTCTACATTTGTCAACTTATCTCTTTCTTTTTAGTAAATGCAAACAAACTAAACAATTTTTTTATGTTCGAAAACCGTTTTTGTTATATTTCCTCGACGTTGTAATTGACATTTATGTTGTATAGAATAAAAAATCCATTTAAAAATATTTAAATTAAAAATCATTGAGATTGTTTCGAACTATGAAATTATCTATTGCCCAAACCCCGTGACTTGGGACCAAGCCACGTGACACATGTTGGTCCCTTTTAAAATTTGCCATTACGCAGTCCATTCTCAAGTATCTGATCTTTTCTACTTACTCTGGAGAACATTAGCACTGTCTAATGAGGAACGCGAGCTTTGAGTGTTCGACACCACCATGCTAATTAGCAACACGCACTCTACACCCTCCCCCCATTGTTGCTAATTACAGAGTTCGAATATTCTAGTACTAATTGGGTGGCTCCGTTATTCATAAAGGTCGAATGTTTGATTCCATCTCAGTCGTCCACCCCTCTCCCCTCCTCCTTGTTGGTGAGAAATTAATTCGATGAATGTCTTAGACATATCGATTTGTTGATGGGACAAAAATGTAACTGGCATTTTTATAAGGTTAGTTTTAAAAAAATCTCGAACGCTATAAAGATCTAGAGTTTTTATGATTGTTAGATCAAATGCTAGTATTTAGGATTGCTTCTGACTTCCAATTTTAATTTTATATTATTCACTAAATTGGGGAGGAAAAATTTTCCAGTCTCGACAACTCATCGCTGCCTAGGCTTAAACACTCTTATGTTAAATGGCGAAGTAAACAAGCTTTTGGGATGTTCCTTCGGCAGTCATAGATTTCTAAATTCATTCGTATAATGTTTCACATTATTTGTTTATTAAGAAAGCAATACAGCGGCAGTGTTTCTTTCTAATTAAAAGGCAGAAATATTTTTTAATTCACATGTCGACATTTTATAATGTATAATGATGATAGATAACCAAATATCCCTTTTATCAGTACGGATATCTTAATATTACACAACCAAAAAAACACCGAAACTTATATAAATATTATAAAGCAAGACTACAGATGTATTTCTTAATGTTTAGTCAAGAAGACATTCCAAATGGATGCGCCAAACTCGCTGGACTGGCAAATTTGCTGAAGTCATGTTTGGCCAGCTCAAATCTGCTAATTCTCAGTCTGCCCTTTTTAAAACTCCCTGTTATTTACAGTTGTATCAAACAAATCAAAGTATTCAGGGGATTTAGGGTTCGTATTGAACACAAGAAGAGATAAAAACTTGTTTCTCCCGTCTTAAAGAGTCTTCAAGGTGATAGGTTTCAGAAATAAGCTGTGTTAGTGGTTCGTTGATAAAGTCAGGATTATAAGCGGTGTCAATTCGTTTGTGAAGTATACAGCCATGGGAACATGCACTATAAAAGGTCATCTATAGACTATTAAGATTTGTCTTTTAAACGTTGCTTTGCTTATTTCTAGCCACCAATATGAATTTTGAAACAGATAACGTATACGCTCCTTGATTTTGAATCGTGCTGTAATGGCGTGGTCGACACCTGAACATAACGTTGAGACCAAAAGTTATGGGTCTCAACTCAACCCATAACTTTTGAAAGGCGCCGTACGTCACATAGCGTCAGAACTTTGGATTCCACAAAATTTAATGAGCACGTATGTCAATGTATTCTCGGCCAGTCTTTTTCTGGCATCGGGTATCGAACCCGAAAAACTTCGATACCGAGTCCAATGCTAAAATCTTTAGACTATACCACGGCCCCTGTTTTGGTGAGATTAGAAGCATTATTTTAAATTACACGGCTTAAATGAGTCGTAAAATAAAACGTCAAAAAATTCAAAGCATCGGAACTAGAAATTATTGAAAATCTCAGAGTATACGTCAATTGGCTTGTTTTACGCACGTAAATCATTCCTGCTTTCATTCCTAGATTTTATTGGTGGTTTTGGTGATTGGTGGTTTGTCAGAGTAAGATCCATCCACTACATTGATTAACCAATGGGAATTTCATTTTCATTACTGTGAACAGGTTGTGAAACATGTCCTTTATTAAAACAGAAACTGCAAAATTCAATCAAAAACAAATATACTTTTCCGAATATACTTTTAATTAAATGCTGTGTTTGACGTTTTTCTAATTGCGTGAATCTAGTTTAGACATGACAGTTTCTGTTACAAACCTACTTATTAATTTAGTAGCAAGCGGTTCACATTAAATACATAATTCACATAATACACTCATTTTATTAACTTTTTATATCTTTTTATATACAATTGAAGTAACAAATGATGAAATATTAAAAACACGTAATCAAAAACCAATAGAATATGATACTAGAAAACGAAAATGGCGGGGGATCTGGCATGTGCCACGCAAGCCCGAAAAATTCATAGTAAAGGAAGCTTTAGAATGGAATCCGCAAGGCAAAAGAAAAAGAGGGAAGCCAAAAACAACGTGTCGTAGAACAATCAACAAGGAAGTAAAAGAACTTAACAAGTCATGGAGAGAGATTAAGACCGTTGCTGCCAACAGGGTGAGGTGGCGGACCATGGCGGAGGCTCTATGCTCCATGTTGGAGTGAAAGAGGTATAAGTAAGTATATACAATTGCATGCGCTGCCTCTCATACTAAATCCAAATACTAAAATCGAAGACTTAATTCCTTTAAGATGCATTCATGCAATAAATAGTCCCATAATATTTCGGCTAGTAATAATTTGATCCAATTAATAGCACATCTAATAATGTATTCAGCATCATGTCGCATAATATAATGGTTACAACACCAAATTAAAACAGATCGAAATTATTTCAGGAATCTGTAACTAATATAAAGTTGACATTTTGATTGAAATTAAACGGCTTTGCGTTAATAACTGCATTTTTTTGTGGAGATATTCTCACACACCTGAAATGTGAACTCGGAAGATAATTTGGGACATTTGTGTCTGTTTCTCAAGTTGATCTGTTGGCACTGATGTTTACAGATCGTTAATTTTATTTTCAATGTGTTTTCTTCAAAGACGTTTTCAAAGTTATTTTTTTCATTTAAACATGCTTAAAAAGCCGATTCCTGTTAATATATTCGTTCAATTTGTAACAGAAACACTTTTTAAAAACATTGCGAAAAAATATTTATTTTTAAAGGCATGAAAATGTCGTTGCACGCTACAAGGTGAGCACAATAACTTCTTAGTATCGCAACGTATATATGTGAATCTTTAGTTTTACAACCACTATAATTTCATACACATTTTACAATCTCACATTTTAACTCTTTCGGGGGTACGAATTTAATATATCTTCAGCCTTTCGTATCTATTAACGAAGACTTCTTTACATAACGCCAGAACGGGGCATTAAAAAATGCCGCTACATTTTTATGCAGCCCTTGTGTGACGGCCCATAAAAATTTTCCTTTTAAGAAAAACGCCCCGACACCTTATCTAACTATACAACGACGGCCACTTCATTAAAAACAGAATGGATTAGGTGAGGACAGCGGGGCTAAATCATTTAGCGCGAGCATAAATTTTCTTTTAACCTTCTTCCATAAAAATGTGTTAGTTTTACGACAAACAATCACGGGCTCCTGGGCTTAATGGAAACAATACGGGGCGCGGGTCATTAAAGTTGCCCTTAACGGTCAATAAATTACGATGGGATACGAAGATTGCGCCCATCGAACTAATTGTGGATATTCACGTAGAAGCCTGGCGAATGACACGCTTTAAGATGTTCGCGCCCATTTTTTTTAGGTCTTTGTAGAAAAAGTAGCCTGTTAAATAAATGGCGATAGTGTACGGTACGTGTGTCGAATTGGGAAGCAAAGGAGGAAAAAGCGTGTTCGGAAATAGTGGCTCGCGGAGATTTAATTCAACTTGATTTACTTTTTAAAGCCGCAGTGAAAAGAATAGTATTAAATGAATTTGGCGAAAGTTCTTTGGAGAAGATTTAGAATGTTCTTCTTAAAAAATCCAACTTGGCCAAAGAGATGTCTTTTAAATTAATCGAATCGTGGCTTTGCTCTTTGAGTTTGCTTGTACCATAGTTCCTTTAACTTTTAAAGCTGTGAATTGCATATTACATGTTATTTAAACAGCGCATTTTTTAGCTTATAGATGAATAATAGTAGTTAAACTATTTAGAAATTCCTAAATAACCTTCATTGAAAATAAATTATTTCTTTTTATGTTACATTTAATTTACGACTCCAAGTTCCAAAATATCAAACTTACTTTAATATCACAACTACAATATTTCTTCTTATGATTGCACTGTCGTAAAATATCAATTGGGTTCAACTAAATGTAAATCAGTTTAAATAAAATTACTTAGGGGAGAGTGGGGGCTAATGGGACGCAGGGCTAATGGGACAAGGGGCCTAAAGCGGGGGGAAATATACATTTTTACAAATATTTCTACACTACAGCATTGTAACAGTTAGACTTCACATTTTAACAACCAAAGATCAGCCATTAAACATATGTGTTGAAGTGGAGAGAAGAATTGTTGTTTTGGAAAATCCAAAGTTAGTTAAAAGTGTATCTTTTTTTCACTTTTAAAGTATTAAATAAAAACTTTTATGAATTAAACTATACATTTATGTAGATGAAATATCATAGAATAAGATATTATGTGCCAAATACTGTGGTGAAATACACGTACTTCTGTGTTGGATCATTTATAAAAAAACAACACTGTGGGGTCTAATGGGACAGAAACTGTGGGGTCTAATGGGACAGAAACTGTGGGGTCAAATGGGACACCAATAAACCTGGATTTGTATGCTTCTCTTGAAGAATCTATATAAATCTCTAATATCTTATTCAGTCAAGTTGCCAACAACTTTTTAAAACTTTAATTTTAAAATTTTTGTACTGTTTCGTTGTATAATAAGTGAAAGAGTTCAAGTACCTTTATTGGTGACATTTTTTCACCTGCAATTGGTAAAATTTGCTAGAAAATAAACTATTCTTTATTACGTTGGATTGATTTCTAAAATAGAAAGTTATTAACTCCGTATAAGCTATTTGAAGATAAAGACGGTCTTTTTAAATTCACGTACCCTGAAAAAGAGGACAAGTTTGGGATAAATTTTAGAAGATACCAACACAAAGTATCCTTACAACAAACTACACAGACTATCCTTTCCAAGCATTCAACAAAAGTTATGGGAGCATCTTCGATTTTGAGTTTTAACTTTGATATTTCACCTTTCAATGGGAAATAATTGTTTTAAAAAAATAAATTTTCATTATTAAGGGGAGAGTGGGGGCTAATGGGACGCAGGGCAAAAGGGCAAAAAGCAGAGAAAACTATACTTTTACAAATAATTCTACATTACAACATTGTAACAGTTAGACTCCACAATTTTAACAACCAAATATCAGCCTTCAAAAGCATTTGTTAAAGTGGTGAGAAGAATTGTTGTTTTGGAGAATCCAAAGTAAGTTAAAAGTGTATCTTATTTTACGCTTTCAAAAAAAGTATTAAATAAAAAAAATTATGAATTAAACTTTTGTTTTAGGTAGAAGACATATCATAGATTAAGATATTATATGTCAAATACTGTGGGGAATTACACGTTGTTTTGTGTTAGATCATTTATAAATAATAACATTGTGGGGTCTAATGGGACAGAAACTGTGGGGTCAAATGGGACATGGAAAAACCTAGCTTTGTATGCCTCTCTTGAAGAATCTATATAAATCTCTCATATCTTATTGAGTCAAGTTTTCAAAAACATTTTAAGACTTTAAATTTAAACTTTTTGAACTTTTTTCGTCGGATAATAAGTGAAAGTTCAAGTAGCTTTATTGATGACATATTTTTCCACCTGCAACTTCATTAATTACATCTGATCAGAGCTTGGTGAAGATTAATGATTTGTTGTTGGTAAAATTTGCCAAAAAAACCTATTCTTTATTACGTTGAATTGATTTCTGAAATAGAAAGCGATGAACTCCGAGTAAGCTATTTGAAGATAAAGATGGTCTTCTTAAATTCACGTTCCCTGAAACAGAGGACAAGTTTGGGATAAATTTTCGAAGATTTAGTTCCAGTGATTCAACAAAAACTATCCTTTCCAGTGATTCAACAAAAATTATGGGAGAAGATTCAATTTTGAGTTTTAACTTTGATATTTCACCTCTCAATGGTGATTTCGATTAATTATTCCTTTCAATTAATTGTTTTCAAAAAAATAATTTTTTTATATGTATACATTATTTAAATAGTGTTTGCTCAAAAATTTTATTTCCTGATTAATTTTCCATTTTTTTTTTTTTAATTAAGGTAAAATTTACCACATCCAATTAGCCCTACACCCTGTCCCATTAGTCCCCACATATGGGGACTAATAAGACATTTTCATCTTTGTTTAAAATGCTCAGCAACTATAATATGGTAATGTTTTAACATCTGTCGAATGACTTTTTAAGTAAACGAATGTTCAGTTTATGAGCTTGTAAAAAAAGAAATAAAAATTCTTGTATTTTAGCTGAAATACAGAGGTTAAAAAAAAAATTGTCTCCCCTATACATTATATAAATGGTGATTGCTTTAAAATTTTATTTTTATGTAATTTTCTGATTAATTTTCCCTTTTTTGAAATTTTAATTAAGGCAAAATTTACCATGTCCCATTAGCCCTGCATCCTGTCCCATTAGACCCCACATATGGGGGCTAATGGAACATTTACATGCTTGTTAAAAATGCTCAGTAACTAAAATATGGTAATGTTTTAACATCTGTCAAATAACTTTTTAAGTAAACGAGTGTTCAGTTTATGATCTTGTAAAAAAAAGAAATAAAAATTCTTATATTTTTGCTGAAATACAGAGGTTAATAAAAATTTGTCCCAATAGCCCCCACTCTCCCCTATATATACCAACCCATCTACTGCTTTATCTACTTTTTCATAAATTCTTCTTCTTCTAGCATTTGGATAATAACAATTTTTACATGAAATATAAATTATATATTTTAAAACCAATGCATATTTTTTTACATTTTCTTATTAAATTATATACACACTCTACTTAGTTATATCTTTTATTTCTCAACTAATGGAAATCCTTTTATCTTGCATAGGGAACTTTTTAAAATCCAATAAACATAGATTGTGCAGCCAGATTAATGCTCATATATTTTAAAAGCATTAAATTTGCAATAAATCAGTCCTATATAATGTAGTGAACAAGATAGATTTAAGAGGTAGAGTTATTTTCCATAATTTAGTTAAGTGGACGATTTTCTGCGAAATCAATTAGATTAATGGCTTATAGTGGTATTATTAAGATCCTTATATGTAGACATACTTTATTTAAATCTAAGTAAAATATATTTTTATGTTTTTTTTTAATATGTTTCCTTCATAGTTTGTTATTTGTTTTATCATACGATTTATTATAAGCTATTTTGTGATAATAAATCTATATTTTTAACAACATTTTTATTTTTATAACCCGTACTTTATGAGGAAACAAAAGTTAAGAAGAACTGTTCGCGTTAGTCATTTGCATTCAGTATAAAAATCAGAATGTTGGAATTGGCACAAAATTAATAAATGCATATTCGAACGAGTGTTCGTTAAATATTTATAATTTTCTCTTTAGTCATATAATTCAGTAGAATCCACACATGCGTTTCTTTGGCAACATTATAGTTGCAATAAAATTACAGTAAATCCAAAAAAACATGTTTATATGTTTGTTAATATATATGAAGAGTACAGGGGAAGAACCCCTTGATTGCACAGGAATCTTCCAGTAATCAGATCTGCTTTCCGGACGTTGGGGACAGGAAATCGGTTTCTCCCTTGCTTCTTTTCTCACGGTGCAAACATAAGATTCGTGTCTGGCGTGAATCGGGGTTGCCGCGGATAGAAAACAAGTAATAAACCGGTTTCTTTACATCAGTTTAAGCGATGACTCGCTATCGTCGCCAAAGAGGCCTGTTGCAGCCAGATTCTTATGCAATGAAGGGGTTTTTCCCCTGTACTCTTAATATATCTTATAAACCGTAAAAAACATAACACGCATTCGTAAATTTTAGGAATTTTAAAAATGTCAATAATTTGCCAAATGTTTTCTATCTACTTGTCAAACTATGACCTTGTTCACCCAAACGTTCGTTTACCGTTATAGACAAAAATATTACATTAAACTTAATTTATAAATTAACGTTCCGATAAAATTATACACATACAGTTGTTAAAAATATAATTGGGTGAACTTTCATGAAAAAATCCTAGTGCAAAATATAAACAAATAACGATGGTTTGTATTCATGTTACTATGGCATTACTGATTTCCATGAATATATAAAAAAAATACTTGACATATTAGTCATAACAAATTTCAGAATTTTCTTTGCGTTTTAGCTTCCACACTACGTTTATAACGTAAAAAATGGAAGGTATTATAATCGTTCAGTCCGTCTGTCTGTCCGTCCGTATGTCACCCACTTTCATAGCCCAAACTACAAATGCTACGGACAAGTATAATACGTCAAAAAAATTCAGCGCATCGCAATTAGAATACATTGAAAATTACTAAAAAGAATTCGAATTCAAAGTACTTCAATTATTAAAAAAAAAATGCAAACTTTAATGCTTATTTAAAAAGCATAAGAAGCCATTTTTATTAGAATTAAATCACCATTGCCATCGCAACAAAAGCTCGAGAAACTTTAATTCTTTTAGACAATAAATTAAAATAAATTTATTTTTGCGACATCGATCAGTTTGAAATGACGTCAAATATATTTCACTACGAGATTCTTCATATTATGATATGAAATATTTTCATTCTATTTAAAAGCGAGGAATATTACATATTTATTCTTTAAAATATAGATTAATTTTTGCAAAAGATAAGTAATAATTATTGAATTTTTGAAATAAAATTTTAATGAAACTAGCCAAATTTATTTATTCAATATTTTCACTGTTGCCATTTCGTTAAACGTACGAGAAACTTTATTTAAAATAAAAACTTTTGAAGAATATTTATTTATGTGATATATATAATTCAGTTTGGATTGTTGTAATATCACAATAGAGTTCTTTTGATGGTTCATTATATATGTATGAAAAAAGATGCATAAAGAATTCTAACTTTGCATAAAGAATATGCAAAGTTTCGCTTTTATTTTTAACGCATCAACTTTATTAATTTATTTTTCGAAATGTAAACTGGTGGCTACTAAAAGATATTTATTAAAAATATATATCATTATTCTTCGAACTTAAAAAAAATTAGCAAACGATAAAGATCAATTATTAAATCTGCAAAAGATTAAAGAAATTAGTTAATTTTGGAATTACAACTAGCTAAAGGCGCTGTTTGGCGAATTTCTTTCTGTGGTGCATAAATAGTGTTTCCTGTTGAGCACAAATGTTGTGTGGAAGCGGTTTAAATGACAGATTCTGTAAAAAAACTAACTTGTTTAGCTACAATCCTAAAACAATTGGCTGTAAAAACAATATCTTTTAAAATAAAGGAATTCACATCATAGTATCTAAGGGAATGAGTAGCCTTGGCTTCGATTGTAGGATGCGAGTTGTATAAGTCGTTTGTGCTTCATGATATAATGTCATAAGCTAGAGGTTATTACAGTCAAAGTTATAATATTATTGAAGAAGCCCATCTTACATTTTTCACTAGCGAGCAGGACTCAAATACATAAAATAATATCTAGCAATATAGAAATTTTTGTGATTGTTATATAAATATTATTTTCCTTTTTAAAGACTCACTTTTACGAAATCATTTACATTTGAAATATGCCCAACTTGCAGCCTCAGCAAAAGGGCTTTTGTGACTGCAGCTACTGTTAAAGAAGTTGAGTATACTGGGACTCGATGAGACAACGTGTTTAACAAACATGTGGAGTCCACAGTCTTAACGACGCAATCATGAGATGTCACTTGAAATTTCGTTGTGTTTCTGGTCGGAAGTTAACCTAGACACTTGCGGCCAAGATTACAAATTACGAGACCTACGTATTGAGCAAATGTTCAACTTAGATCCGATGGTACTCATTGACATTGGTTCAAGGCATTACTTAGTCTTAGACGGGCTTGTCAACTGCTGTCTGCAGTTTGGTAACAACACATTTGATTTGGTAATTTGAAATATAAGTTTTACAATACTTAGCTCTAAATAAGCATTAACCAAAGAGTACACTCAAAAAACTTGTATTCAAAAAGAACAAATGGAAGTGTAAAGTATGGTGTTAAAATGGTAACATCAGAATTTTGAGTGGTTTCAATACAAGAGTATTATGTTGATTTCATACTAATATAAGTGTTTGTTGTTTCAATAAACTAACGATATCGAGAGGAGACGATCATTTTATACATGTGTGAATAACGAAAAACTGTAAACTCTATTGTTTTATAAGATGAGTATCGCAAAATTATAAAATATATATCATTTTTAAAATACCGTAATATTTTTTTTTACCTTTAGTGTAGTTATTTATGTGAAACGTTAAAGAGCAGATGCTGGATTACCTTTCTAAAGAATACATTCGTGATGCGCCTTCAACACAACTTTGTGCTAACCATGCATTATTATTTGGTCGCAACACACTTTTTGTATCGTTTCAACATAACTTGTATTAACTGGGGAAAACACAATTTTTTTTTGTATTGAAAGTCAACACAAGTTTTTCTGGGTGTAAGCTAGTACATTATTTTTCCATTTTGCTCACACCTATGATTGACTAGGCAATAAAATGCCTTTCAAACAGAATCACATCCCAAGAATCAAAGCAATTTGTATTCCTCCATTACCTAAGAACAACTTCAGCAAATCCTTCCCATTACCCTCCCAACACGATTCTCCTCCATTACTGGAGATAACTTCTGCGGCAGAACATAAAGACAACGAACAATATTGTTAAACAAAGGACACTCCATCAATAATACTTTCGGTCATAAAAATGAACCAAAGAGTGAACTTTTGGGCTCCCCCAATTCAAGAAGACGCAATCCCGAAATAATAACTTCTCGCGGCCATCCTCTTTTAGGGCTTAATACTATGGCCATTTATCAGTCCCATTTGGAACAGCCTCTTTACTAAGGTCTGTCTGATGCCTGCAGATAGTCCCTTTCAATCGGTTTGGCGGGAATGGCGGTTTGGTGATTGGCTATCAAGTTTATGCGAGAGAATAGTTATAGGTGTTTAGGTTAGGTTGAATCGTCATTGCACTATAGATAATCGAAGGCTATTGGCGACGACCGTTATAATATAGAACCACAATTAAGTAACAAGTCGACACCAGAGTAGGAACACAACGCAACTTTTAGGGGCGAATCATTGGTTCGTCGAGACTTTGGAGCATATTTAATGTGCAATCCCTCTACGAAACTATTCTTTGGGCTTTTTGGCTGCATAAACCATTAATAGGTTATCAGTTATTATGGCAATGCCGAAACGTATCCGAAACATAAAAAAGCAGATGGTGAAATACATTTTGGACGAATGCATTCGTGTTGCGCTTTCAACACAATTTTTATATCGTTTCAACACAACTTGCAATAACTGGTAAAATCACATTTTTAGGCATTGAAAGTCATTTACATACAAGTTTTTCTGAGTTCAAACTATTACTATATTTTGTCATTTTGCTCACCCCTATGATGGACTAGGCAATAAAATGCCATCCAAACATAATCACATTCCAAGAATCAAAGCAATTTGTATTCCTCCATTACCTAAGAACAACTTCAGCAAATCCTTCCCATTACCCACCCAACACGATACTACTCCATTACTTCTGCGGCAGAACATAAAGAGTACGAACAATATTCTTAAACAAAGGACGCTCCATCAATAATATTTTCATTCATAAAAACGAACCAAAGAGTGAACTTTTGGGCTCCCCAATTCCAGAAGAAGCAATCCCGAAATAATAACTTCTCGCGGCCATCCTCTTTTGGAGCTTAATACTATAGACATTTATCAGTCCCATTTAGAGCAGCCTCTTTACCAGAGTCTGTCTGATGCCTGCAGATAGTCCCTTTCAATCGGTTTGGTGGCAATGGCGGTTTGGTGATAGGCAATCAAGTTTATCTGAGAGAATAGTTCTGGGTGTTTTGGGGTTAGGTTGAATCATCATCGCACTAAATCTGCATGAGGGCTATTGGAGACGTGCGTCATAATTTAGAACTGCAATCAAATGACTAGCCGTCATCTGAAATTTCCCCCCTCTTTCTTCTAAAAAAAATTAGTATTCCGAGAAAAATAACCGACATTAATGTCCAAAAGCAGTTTTTGGTCATCTCAAGCAAGAATATCAACGGAATATATCCCCTTTAACCACATAACTTAAAATACAAGGTGTGTTCGAAAAGTTTGGTGATTGGTCTCATAATTTAAAAACCGCGCCGGTTAGGATCTTGCACTCACGCAGAAAGACAGTGACATTCTCTAGATGACATTTCTCTCACTGCATCTGCATGAGTGCAGATCCTAACCGGCGCGGTTTTTTAATTATGAGACCAATCACCGAACTTTTCAAACACGCCTTGTAGTCAAAATCGGATTTTAAAATACCAAGTCCGTCACTTTCAATAGGGCTTGCAAATGTAAGTTTACCCTTAGTCAAGTTTTTGGATATTGTACCAAGTTATTTTGTTTGAAATTCGAAAATGCGAGTCTGACTTTTTTAGTTTCATGGACCCCTTTAGTTTGACTCATGAAAATTTTAGTTCGAAAGAATTATTCGAAATATATTAACTACTGTGGTTATATAGAGGAAAAAAACGGGGTTAATCAATAAGACTTTTAAGTAAAAAAAGCTAAAAAAAATTACATTAATTTCTATTTTTTTTAATTTTTATACCCATTATTAGTTAATATAAAGATCACAAAAATATATCGTAACAATAAGTTAATTTATTGACAGAAAAAATTATATATTTGTCTTGAACTTAGTTGACACTGTTACAAAACATTTACTTCGGGAAGCGGTAACAAAGAAAAACTTCTAAAACTTATTATACTTTATAAGACGAAAAAGTTTCCACTTAAAACATAATATCATCAGAAGTTCGATAGAAAGAATGAATCATTTTTAAAAATTTAGTTAAAACTTATCGTATGTGTTACAGAAGTATTAGAACTTGAGATGAACCGTACACTGGACACCAATCTGAAAAGATTGAATGAAAAACTGGTGAAAATCAATTGATTTCTATTTATTTATCATCTTTATTTTGATGGTGAGGAAAAAGACCTTACCCGAAAAAACAACTGCTTGGTCATCGCGCTCACGTACGGCATAAGTCCGAATGATTTTCGATTTTCTATTTGGAAGGCTTTCTTGGTGGTACCCTGAACAAAATGGGGTAAAATATTACTACTGAGGCCTCGCAGGGAATAAGGATGCAAAAAGAAATATTTAAACGTCCCTGATATCCTGTTAGATTTCAAATCGATAGTACAATGTTAAAATCTTAAATACATAACAGTATAACAAAAGAAACAATATTTTGCTTTTAAATGATAGTATAACGAAAATTCCGATTTTGGCAAATTATGAAATATAGCAATTTACAATTTTACTTGGGCATTATTATTATTTTTTATTGAATTGAATACGTGATAATTAAAAGAATTATTTTTACCTCACATGCGATAGTCATGAATAATAAATGCCTATTGTCACCATTAAGATTGAAATAAATTCTGCCCTAATTTCCGTTCAAATTGGAACGCAATGCAATATTCTAATTGAAATAGGGTCCAAAGAATTTAATTACTTTTTATTGTAAATACTTATTATCAAAAACAATTATCAATTTAAATTTACTAAGACTTTCTTGTAAATGAGGTTTTAATATTTGGCATTGTATCTAGTCAATTTTGGTAAAACTTTAGCTATAGTAAAATTGAAATTGTAGAGGAAACTGTGTAAAATAGCGTAAACACAAGAAAAAATGTTTCTTCAAAACATTCTTAAAAAACCCTTCTCAAGAGGGAATGGGAAATCTCCAACTTTCATAAGGGTCATCTCCGGCCCCAGTTATTTTACGTGACTAGCATTTTTGAGGATATTTCAGTTGAGAACTTCGCAATTATTCGACTGCGAGGGTTGAGGCCGAAAAAAATACAGTGAAGTTTCAGATATGACGCTACGTTTTCATTTTCAGGGAATGTAGGAACGCTTAGCAATTAATTTTTAGATGTGTTGGTGTTGTGTGTTTAAATTATCTTTACTTTTTATGGAATAAAACTGTTTTTTGTTTTAAAAAAACTATTTTTGATTTACTTTACACACTAATGTTATGTTAATGTTATAATTCAATTTTAAGTTTAGTTTATAAAATATGAGACCATAATAATGTTCCTATTTAAAACAGTGTTTAGACTTTAATCCTCTATGGGTTTAAAAACTTTTGCCCAAAACTACTAGGGTTGTTTTGTTCTGAATTTACAAGGTGTCTTTAGAAACAAAACGTTAATGGTTTACTAATTTTTAAAGATAGAGTTCACCAATATAATTTTTAAACTGAAAATGCGCAGCATGCTGATAAATATAAAACTGTGTACAATTAAATATGTACAATTTGCAATAAAAATAAACAATGGTATCAGTGTACTGTACCAGGTAAGTTGCATTCAACCTCGATTAATTAAAAAGATGTCTCTAATGTTTTCATAAAATATCACTTCCATTCTAAGGTCAAAGTCGATACTGTTTCCCACCACCACATGCAGTCAGAAAATAACTTGTATCCAAACAGCACAAGTGGAATACTAGTATTGTGTAAAAATTGCAATATTACAATATTGTGTTGTTTCAAAACAAATATTTTGTTCATGAAAAACGAACACCAATTTGCTTTGTTCCAAAATACAACTGAGGATAGGGAGAGGACACAATTATTATAACCATGCGTGATTGACAAAAAATATGCAATTAGTATGTGTAACAAAATTAAAACATTTATTTTGATTTTAAAGTACCGTAATATATGTAATAGGATAACATCTACTACACATGAGAGTATAATTCTTATTTAGTTAATCTAGAAATGAAGGAATATTGGACGTCCAAAGAGTGGTTTATTGTAAAGAAAGTAAATTTTAGAGTTTGTAAAGAACAGGGCCGGAGCACGGCCAACTTCAATAACAAGGCCAGAGAAGCTCTGACAAACATGAGCGTAGACGGAAATTTTGACGTCACTGTTCCCAGTGCCGAAGACCGAGAAACTAGTTCGGACGCATTCGGAACCCAAAAATTGTGGTCAGCCGTGAACGAGTGGTTCCGAACAGGTTTCGAGACAGGTTGTCTTTATCTTCGGAACAACGTCACTCGGAACTATGACGTCAAAATTTCCGTCCCCGAGCTTGTTTGGGAAAGCTTCTTCGGCCTTAGTAGTTGAGTAGGCCGTGGCCGGAGCCGAAGCTCGGCATGCCAAAAAGCACACAACCTTACATCTCGAAGTCTAATTAAAAAGTGCGTCACAGCTACAGATTATTATTGTTTGTTCTTCGATTGACCAATCAGGGTTGATCATGAATTTTGAGAGAGGTTTAAGGCCACAGTAAAATATTTGATGACTAAACAGTTTCTGTTGGAACGGTTACTTGGTGCAACTCGATAACGCTGTTGTTGGGATGTTAAAGATATTAATAACTGATATTAAAAATATGTGAAAAAGATAGTTTAAGTTATTAAGTTTAATTGGGGTACAAAATATAAGATTTTGAGGGGGTTAAAGTATAATATGTCAAATAAATTTTTTTAAGCTTTAGTATAGTAATTTATCCGAAACATTAAAGAGCAAATGCTGAACTACAATTCAGAAGAATACACGCATACTGAACCTTCAACACAATTTTGGTTCTAACGATGCATTATTATTTGGTCGCAATACAATTTTTGTATTATTTCAACACTATTTGTAATAGCTGGAGAAGACACAATTTTTTTGTATTGTAAGTCAACATAAGTTTTTTTCTGAGTGCATCTAAAAAATGGAACTGCGCCCATATTCCCGGTCATTTATATCTTGAACAAACAGCAATCTCTACCATGGACCAAAACCAGTAACTTTTTCCGCACACCTTTTGTGTTTTCTGTAAATATTTTCATCAGTATTTTTCCTGTTCATTGCATTTGTTTTTGTATAAAAAGAAATATAAATTCTGAATAAAGTTGAACTAAAGCTGCGTCTTTAACAATGTGCTATCACGCCATTTCTGTTTATGCTGAAGTATACATGTAATCATGTTGTTCTTAATGATAATCTCCTACCTATTCTGACAAAATCAGACCAGGTCTAGGATTCGGGTGACAAATAAAACGATCAATGACAAGAAAGAGGAAGAATAATAAATGTTAGATTTAGGGAATACAAAACAATCTAGGATATATCTAAGACAGGTAAATACAATAATCAATTTACAATATTTTATCTACTTTACAATATAGAATTGAAGGAATAAAACAATAAAAGGCACAATGACACGGGCCAATTCAGAAAAAGATTTAATATAAAAGCAAATATATTTCAATAGAAGAAAATCCAACAACCCTATCACTCTAAATTTTCTCCGGCAATCTCGGTTTTATTCTTTTCACTGCGGCTTCGAAAAAAGTAAATCAACTTGAATTAAAGCTTCGTGTGCCGCTATTTCCAAACGCGTTTTTTTTTCTTTGATTCCAATTCGACACACGTACCGCACAGTATTGCCATTTATTTTACAAGAGCCTTTTTTCTACAAAGACCTAAAAAATTGGCGCGATCATCTTAAAGCGTGTCATTCACCAGGATTCCACGTGAATATTCACAATCGGTTCGAGGGGAGGTTCGGCACAATCTTTTGAATCCCATCATAATTTATTGACTGTTAAAGGCAGCTTTAATAGCCCACGCCCCTATTGTTTCCATTTAAAATTAACACATTTTTACAGAAAAAGGTTAAATGAAACTTTATGCTCGCGCTAAATGATTTAGCTTCGTTGTTCACGTCTAATTTATTCTGCTTTTAACCTCCTGAGGAATAAAAACGAATGAACCCGTCACATGTTAATCAGGTTGTCCAGCAATATACACATATTTTTTGTTTAATTTGAGTTTTCTTAAATATAAATCATAGAGGAGTTATTAATAATCACCTTCTAAGTAATTACAATTTTAAAAGATTGAATAAATTAAATTTTTAGTTAAAATTTAAATATTCACCTTATGGATACGAAACCACTTTCAAAACATTTGAGTATCAGAAGGTTTTAATTAATTAAGTATATGTACGTTGTTTTGTTAGATAAGGTTTCGATGTTTTCTGAAAGAGATTTTTATGGGTCACACATAAGGGCGACAGCAAAACTGGTAAAAACTTTTTTTAATCTGAACTATAACTTGTAATCCGTTAATGATTGTTTAAGTACAAAATAAACTAAATTTTGAGTATCTTATGAAAAGGGGCTTATTCCAAAAAAAACCTTTAGTGGTAGAGTACAAAAAACAGTTCTTTTAAGTACAAATAAATTGGTCAGTTATGTAATAACAAAAAAACTCAGAAACATAATAAAAATTACTTTATTATACCAGTACTTTTCAATATTTGTCAGAGATTTAATCTTTTTATCAAAAACTTCTCAAATATTTCCTCTCATAGACAAACAAACTCAGTTTATCGAGTATAAAAACAATTCCAAATTTCATCACTTACGAAACAAGATTATAAATGTATATAAGTCAAACACACCAAAGAGAATTGTTCGACTTGGTCAGAACACAAAGTCTATGTTTCCAAACAATAAAATTACGTAAAAATAGATTTTACTTTATGTAAGACTGTCGGCAACAAACAAAAAGAAACTAGAAATAAAACCTAAGCGAAAATAGATTTTGATTTCTAGAAAACTGTGCAAACATCGCAATGTCAAATCGGAACAGCGAAAGTAAGATATATAGAGTTTGGAATATACGGTATTTGATGCGCTCTAGAAGACTTTTTGAAAAAGGCTTATCGAACTATAGACGTCAAAGTAGCAGTAATATATCCGATGTTAAGTTTGTTATTAATCTAGAACTTTAACTTTACTATGTAAGTACATTATGATGTAGGTTAGATTAATAGTCAGAGTTCATTCAGGTTAGTTTTTTGGTCTATGTTAGCATGCGTCCCAAAAATATTTATCAAGATTATTATATACATCTAGATATACATAATAAGATATACATCTTCTACCTTTATGATAGAAAGTAGCATTATTCGATGTTAAGGTTAAGAGTCACATAGTTCAGGTTCAGTTCATTTTATGTTTTTTTGTCTATGTTAGCATATATCACAAAAATATTTGTTAAGTTTATACATCAACTATCTTTGTGATAGGAAGAGCTGCAATAATTTAAACTATTTCAAAAGGAAAATCTTAATATCCTTTATTTATATCCCTTTGTTTTTCTCTTTATTATTTTCTTTATTTATAGTGGTTTATTTTATCTCGTTTGATAGAAAATAACAAAAGCATTTGACATTTTGTAAAATTTTCTAACGGAAGCAAGCAGGTCAAAACGGAAGCAAGCAGGTTTTCACGCGAAGCAAGCAGCAATTTTGGAAAAAAAGTGTTCCAAAATATACAAATATGTATTAAAGTTAAAATTTTCAAATATTATCTGAATTGTTTCAAATTAAATATCATACCAACAACACTGATAATTGGCTTGTTTCAGATGACATAATTCCTTCTCGATTTCATTCCAGTGATTTATTCAATTACAATTTCTTCACTAACATTCGTGTTTTTACTTATTGTTCCATCCAAATCGTAACCTTTCTTTATTATCGAATACCCATTATGTTTTGAAAAAAAATTAACTATAGAGTAAAGACAATTTATTTTCGGCACTCTACTACTAATATACTTATACGCCTGTCTTACCTTAAAAAAAGCTATTTTTAAAAACTATTAATATATTATAATTAAAATCAACCATATTAAAAAATTCAAGATTAATTTCTTTTTAATCTATAATAATAAAAGAAAGAGTCTGTGTGTGTGTCTGTGTGTTTGTATTCGGATCGTAAAAGACCTACTTATACTGTCCTCAGAAATTCGAAATTTTCAAGATAGATTCCCTTTAATACCAACGTGTGCACCTGAGGCTTAGATTTTTCATATTTGTTCAATTTTTAGAGAAAATTCGAATTTTCTGAAAAAAAATACACCACTTTCGCTCACAACCGATCATTTTTTCTCTTTCCTGATGCCATCAGCTGAAAAAAATTAAATAAAACTTTTAACGAAAACATTTAAAATTCAAATTGTTTATTTTATTCTTTTGCCATTACTTTCAGAAACTAAATTCATTTGAAAAATAATTGACATGTTTCAAGTGACGTAATTCCGCCAGTCTTCATTCCCGGATTTTATTATGGGTTTATTTGATGATTTTTTTCATTGATTTTTCTGTTGACTGCATGTATGCATATTTAAGAAATAAATGTATATAGTTAAGCTATTACTGAACTATGATGGTTAATAAAAGCCATCGCACTAGAGCTATTAGTGTTTTATGTCTTTATTTTTTCGCCAAATACATTGCCAAACTCGCCAAATTATTAACTAAAATTTGCCAAATAGGCAATTTCTTTTATAAATAATTTATAAGCTGGTCGGTTGTTCGAAGGTCATTGTGTTAGAGCTGTATAATGGGTGTGGGTAGCTATATCTATTTTCTCGCCAAATTATTTCCCAAATCGGGCCAAATGAGCTAAAAGGTTTTATGTATTTATGAGGGAATTGTGATAAAATTTATGAGTGCATTTTATAGCGTATTTTTCATTTTGGAATTTTAAGGCAATGAAATGGGATTTTATAATTTATAATGAGCAGAAACAATAATAAATTTATGATCCTATAACAGGGTATATGGTACACATATTTGGAATCTATTTGATATTTTTTTATTCCGTGCGAAGAACGGGTATAAATTTGCTAGTTAATAAATAAAACAGTTGCCACAAAAGCTTTTTGGAATTCCTTTTTAATATATAATGTTTGAAAAAACAAGTAAGACTTTTTACCCGTATTTTGTTTTGAAAGTAGTATTTTTGGTTCGTTTAAAAAATATATAAAAATACAAAATGTGTTAAATCATTACTCTTGCGACAGTCCATCTACTAAAATATTAAGACATACATTTCCCTGTATATGCATTGAAAATTAAGAAGATTACGTCCACAGATTACACTGGCTATTCGAGTATGTCATTTATAAGCCTTTTGCGAAAATATGCATCCAAGCAAATTAAATCCGACTTTCAAATGAACTGAGATTCCAGGCTCAAAGTATCAAAGTTGATCCCTTACTCGTGATATTAACGCTTTCGTGTGCAAAAGACTCGGGAGTAAGTAAGCTTCGGTTGGTTCCATAGCCAGGCTCTGTGGTTCTAAGGGATTTAATCAAGTGTGTTCCGTTCAATTGGTTGGTTTGTTGAATTGGTGTCGCTCTGTATAAACATTGAATTTGTGTGTCATGATCGTGTAAGGCGTTGGTCTACAGTTATCAAGATTACAGGCTCTGAAACCGGTAACCGCTACATTTTAAAGACATTTATAAACTTTTTTTTTTCAAATAAAACACATAATTAATAGATTATTCAACAAATGGCTTGTAAATATTAATCAAAAAGTTTCTGTTTTAAGGATTAATAAAGTAGAAATTCATGCATTTATAAACATATGGCCTGAAATTATTTAATTAATGTAATTAAGTCATGTTTTCCAAAATAGAAAATGGATAGTAAGTGATGCATTTTATAATTAAAGTTTTTAGTAAATAGGGTTATAAAATATAAATGGCTATTCAAAAAAATGTGGAACTTTACGAAATCATTACTAAAGCAACGTGATTTTGTTTAACAAAAGACAACTCAGTAGAAGAGATGAAGCAGTAAGGCATAACTTATAAAACAATAAACTTTAACTTATCAGCTTTATGATCTTACTCCATAACTCAGTACTCAATTGATTTCATTAATCGATTTTAGTCAGACAAAATAACCTCGCTTTTGAATAGTGCTACCAAATTTCACATTTATTTAACAATTTCTTTTCATTCATTGTACATTTATATTTAACCCACCTTTAATGCTAAATCTTTACAGTGCATTTGCAAATTTAAACATTTTCAAAGAATGCTTAAGGTAACATCACTTACAATATTTACCAAGATATTTCAAAGTTTTTAAAATTCCAAATTGTTTAGACATTCAAAAACACATGGAGCAGTAATTTTTTCATAACATAAAAACCTTAAGTGGTCGGGAATCCTAGAACGATGGAATAGCAATACTCGAAAGTACAAAAAACATCAAAAGATTTTTTTTAGTCACACCTCATTTAGCTAACGATATCGGAAGCAAAAATTGCTATTTTTTTCCATTTTTGCATCCAACCACTCGGAAACACTAAACATACAAAGACTAATGGGAATAATAAATTTTCCTCACCCTATAATTTCCCACTCAATTTTCTAAAAAAAAATTATATAATAATATCCTGGAAAAAGAGTTTAATTGAGCATTTTTGTCCTTTGATAGATTTGTTTGGTGAGATAAAATTAGTTTATTAATCTGTTCTCCCAAGCATGGTTATATGCAATTCTTTTAATAAATTGGTTTGCTATTTTTTTATATAATATGATATCTGTAACTATCTATAAAAAAGTTAATGGACACTGTGAGCAAATATTCTTCATTTTTTTAATTTGCACTGAGCATTTTAGTTAGTATACTCGTATGTATCTGACATAGAGGTTTTTATTAAAATCTTGATTCGTAGTGTTATGGGTTTTATTTTCTGCACTGCCTTCATGTAAAGGATAACAATAGATTTAATGTATTCCTACGAATTATGTAATTGGAGTATGAAATTTGGTATAGAACATGAGTGTTGTTAAATATATTCATATTGAAATATCCAAATAACTAGTACATGTTGTTGTCAATGACATTTTGGGTGTTGCTCTCGACTAAAGTTATGAATGTGTTTTGATAATTTAAACTAATTTAGCCATTTCTTCTTCGTGACCATGGACAAATATACTTCACAATAGAATTTCAGAAATGTGTTTACAGCAAGTGGGAAACACATTTCCAAAACGAAAGATATTTAAACCTAAATGCACAATAAAACATTGGCATATCACGCATGGGCAAATGTGTGTGGGAAAATGTTGTTTATCTGAATAACAAGCTAACAACCTTCGAGTAAATAGGCTTAAACTATTATAAGAATATATTGATAGTGCTTTAAACGTGAAGGCAAAGTACTTCACGATTGCTCGTTTTACATCTTGAGTGGAAACATTTCCACAGGAACGAAAATAAGGTCTCGATTAGTTAATCAATGTATTGGGTGGAGCTAACAATGTCAAAACCATATATATCATAGTTAAACTATTAGATTGGCATATCACGTGACCTCCAATGCTAACGATGGGACGCGTATGGAGGCCAAAATAAGAGGGCAAAATAGCCAGTGTTGATGTCACCTTAAGGAGAAAAATACTACAAAAAATATCATTTAATTCTAAAATTACAAAACAAAATTTTAGCTGCATTTTGAAATCTTTTTAATGACTTTAAAAAAACGTGATACGCTTTGCTATTATTTTTATGGCATGTTTTTGTATTTTTAGAATTAAATGGTATTTTTTCGTAGTATTTTTCTCCTTAAAGTGGCAGCAACACTGGCCATTTTGCCCTCTTATTTTTGCCTCATTGCGCGTCCCGTCGTTAGCATTGGAGGTCACGTGATCTGCCAATCTAATACTTTAACTATGATCTCTATGTTCAAAACAATCACCGAAACCACCAATGATATCCAGGAATGAAAGAAGGAATGGTTTACATCACTCGAAACATGTTAATGGTCAAAAATAAGCTTAAATTAAACTTTTAAAGCTTAATCTATGAAAATACAACCAATGAGTCAATTTTATAAGGGATTCCCATCGTGTGTAAGCGAGCAAATATACGAGTTAGAGTTAGAAAATATCAGCGAAAGATTAAACCTTAAAAACATTCTGAGAAAAGTATCTCTTAAGAGCCAAAAACTTCGACAACCAAAACACCTGACGCATCGATACACTTAGCTTCCTGCGGCAACCCCAATTGGCCTGACCAAACAGGAAAACAGGAAAAGTGGGAGCGATAAAAAAAAAAAACTGGACAGGATGCCCAAGTGATTGGACAAAAGAGACGGCAGCAGAAAAAGATCCCATGGAAACAAGTAAATGGGAAAATGTTTCTGGTTAATTTCAATGAAAACAAGAGAATATACAACACAAACAGTTACTCTCAAGGATTTTAGGGAGATTTTTTTGAGAACAGATATTTTTATTTTCTGTTTCCTTTTAATGGAAAGAAATTACTCTCGATAAAATTTGAAATTCCACTCTTAACCACTTTACATTCTATTTCTAAAAAAAACTTTAAATATATGATCCATGAATGTTTTGTAAATAGTTTTGTGCTTTTGTTGTCCGAAATAACAATTAAAAGCATAATCAGTTTAAATCTATGAGATAGAAGTATTTTTTGTAAAACATCCAACTTTCAATTTAGATTTTAACCAAACAGCGTGCTTTTATTCACTTCTAATTACGTTAATTATAACATTAAAAGTATGGCTAAAATTTCAAAATACGAAGTGGACTTCAGTTAATTTAATTACGTTTCCTTAACTTTCTTTTCATGAGAGTACGGTGAGAAAATGTAGAACAATTTAGGACAACATACAGTGTTTGTTCAAACGGTCAATTAGTTAAACAAAAATATATAAATAGATACCACCTAATTAAAAGCGCATTTATTTCAAAACTTGTTTTAAACAATCAAAATATTTTCCGGCAATAAACTTTTCAGAATAACTTTTAAGGCAGAAGGTTCTTATAATTTAGTTTTCAGAGTAAATTGTCATATAAATTATATGTTTTATTAAAATTGTCAAAGTTTTAAAGCCTTAACTAAGAAGTTTTTTGCAGATTTAGATTTTTACAGTCCAGATAAAATATTTTTTTCATAAAAAAAACTATTAATTTATTTTTATGTGTGTGCGCAATGAATTTTTATATTAATGGGCAAGTTTTACGTCTTGAATATAAACACATAGTTCAACAAGAATGAAAATAAGCTTGGTTCGATCGGTTAATCTATGTAGTGGGGGGAGCGTACCATATCACACCCAATCACCGAAACAACCAATGATTTACGTCACGCGAAACAAGCCAATTCAATTTGTTTTTATTAAAAAGGCCTTTGAATTTTAATAGCTTAATCAAGTGAAGCTAATAATCGTTCATCAGAAAATTAAACAGATTTTTTTGTAATTGACTATTTAAATCTGATTTCATGTAAAAAAAAATTCAAGTAAATGTATGGAACATCACTTATATATTACCGTCGCTCAATTGGTCGAAACCAAAACTAAAGCCCGCTTTACTCGCTAAAAAGTTTATTTAAATTTTTAACACAATTTTAGTTCCTGCAGTTATTTTCTTGGTACATAGTTTTTCCATTAAGGGAAGAATTCAATTCAACTCGGTGAATATAGTCTAAAGAAAAGATGCATAACATACATTTTTAACTATGTTAAATTATTTTGTAATTCTGATTAGAATTAGTATTAGCCACTAGCTAACGTCAAAATTACACTTTGTGAGAGTTTCTAAACAGTTTAAATAACACATAAACCGCAACCCATTGTTAATTCTTCCCCATCCTTTAGCTCCGTGTTCTTTTATTCGACTTAGTGTTTCCTTCCTCAACACGACTTAATTGATACAACGGGGCTTGTTACTTACGCTTACGGCCGACGCTTCTCTACTATTATTTCAATTTGATCCCGGTTGTTCGTGGGCCACTTTTTACAGTGATTAGGAAGAAGTCACGTGTATTTATAAGTACTGGTAATTGCTGGATATAAGTGATGTTCGATTGTTTTTCTTTCCTTTGAGTTTTGTTTTTTTATTCTAGAATCGCTGAGTTGTTCTGAGGAAAGTGGTAAGGAAGATTGTATAAAATATCTCTGGATATTGAATGTTGACGATGTTTTCAACTATTGTATCGAAAACTATTTTAAAATTGTTTAATATGTTTTTAGTTATTCATATTTTCGTTGGGATGCTTCTTTTTATAAACATTTTCGATTTTTATTTTTAAATGTCTGATGTCTACCCTTTTCTAATTACTAAATTATCCTCGTTTTCCTATTCATTAAAATTAATAGCCACACAGTAAAAAATTTGGTGTAACGTTACTTCATATTATTATGGAAACTATTATTATGGAACTATTCTTATGGAAATAAAAAATAAAATTATTTTTGTATGCGAAAAATAAATTAAAATAAATATTCACTATTGGGTTCACAAATACCCACGTAACAGCATTAAGTGCTTAAAATATCATTATATAAAAAAAAATTGTAAACTTTCATGGAACTTTACGCAAAACTGGCTGCAGCATGTACTGCCACCGGTTTTATGGAGTAACTTTCCACCAAATTTTTGCATTGCACAGCCCAAACCCGACTGACTGCAAAAATTGAGAACCGAACTCTTAAATACTTTCCACGACAATACAACTAAGACTTTTATTAAACTACATGACATTCCATAACATCCAACAGCTAATGCGTCAGATAGTAATGATTAATTAGACACACAAAAAATTTCCTTTTAAAGCACCATTTCTACATTAGCTACTAAAGCACGATTTACATAATTTTAGAACAATATTTTATAAAATATTCCAGGTTATTACATCAAACCATTCATTATTTTTCAAACATGCAGAGACAGGAACATCATAGCATAAAACATCAGACTCTAAAGTCATAATAATCCATATCGTCTTCTGCACCATCATTACTATCTTCTATTGAAAACAACTCCAACTACATATCAAAGCATTGTCTCAATATTCCCGACTAGACCGCGACTTAAATAATCTGGAATCTAATACTCTTCAATGCATTTCGAGCTATATCATTACAATAAAGTCCTTCATTACATTACAAACATCTGGAGAGAGACCAGAATAACGTCTTCATAAACGCATTGGGCTCTTAAAGTCACAATACCTCACATAATGTCCTCTACACATTCTCAAATGTAGCAGCCATAGTAGAACATGGATTTTAACATCACTAATTAGCATGCACAGACAACTTTACCCACAAAGTAGAGGTTCGGATCAGGTTTCCCATTCAAAGTCGGCGTCCTTTCACAAATTCGCCAACCGAGGCTTTTGGCACGAAATATTCTGCGCTTTATAGAGGAATGGAATGTAGGCCACATATATGAACTTCATAGTTAAATGTTAATACCACATTTCAATTAAAACTCACACTTATAGACGATAAAATTTTGCATAGTCCATTCAATGAGCTTGTTTCAGATGACGTATTTCCTTCTGGTTTTCATTCCTGTACTTCTGCGATCGCTGCTTGTATTGATGCTCTGTTTCCATGTGACATTGATTGACCAATTAAGACTCAAGAAAAATTCGATTTCATTTCCACATATATGTTGCCCCTCTAGACCTAAAACTTGCCCATCGTTTTGTTTATAGTGCTTTTTGGTGTATGTTGTTTTGATTTAAAAAATTATACAGGTTAATTTGAAAATTTCTCCAGACACATATTCACACAAGCCCCATTAGGAGATATGACAAACTTAAAAAGTTAATTAAAACATTCTCTGAACTCTGTTTTGAACATATGACTACTAAGGTAAATGTATGACCAAAACAAGATAAATCTCCACACATTTACCATGAAAGTCCGAAATATTTTTTATGTATTTACGAAAAATTACTTGTTTGGTCAAATTTTTGAAACGGAAAGAATTTGGACTTCCACTGTAACATATACCAATTAATAACACATCATTTTTTACCCTAAACTATTTATCATATACAAGCCTAGTAGATTCCATAGTGGAATTTGCAATTAATCATACCGCTTTTGTCATGCCACTCATTAAACAGGTAAACCCTATTCGCTTTCAAGTTTGCTAAGTAACGAGAGGACTCGAGAAAGTATACAAGAGCTCTGGGGCAACTTCCCCGAATTGATATGAATAGGTACGTTGCTAAATTCGGAAGAGTATGGGGCTGGTTCTAATTCTCTAATGTTTAGGGGTTTGGTTTTAGGCAATAGTATGGGAGTTATACTTAATTTTAAACTCTTTAGTTTGGTTTTAAGTGATTAAACATAACGTTTAGCTTGAGGTAAGAGCCTTCAAATAAATAGCAACAATAATGAGTTTCATTATTTTGCTTTACTTTAAATTGGGCTAATCACATATAAACTGTGTATTGGTGGTAATGATAGGTTTCAGTTATGAGGATATGGTTTAAATTTGACTCGGACATCTTTCTTCTTCTTAGACGAACAGAACCTCGTTCACGCAGTCAAATCATCTACAGAGGTATCCACCCACTCCAAATATTTGTTCATCAGATATCAAAAATTTACCATTCAGATACCAAATATTCATTTTCATTCATTTACCCCTTCAATTTTTCACATGAATTAAATAACGAAGGTATCTCAAATAAACCAAAACAACATCAGGTGTTATAATGCAAAATTGCATATTGATTGTAAGGTTGAAGCCCATACAAATTGTTGTACTTTTCATGTGATTTATTATTTATTTATGACTATAGTTTCTAGGTAACTCTTTTCCAAACTTATCAGAGATAACAAATAAAATATAAACACCCTCTTTTATCAACAACAAAATATGCGAACTATGATACATTATTAAGACAAAAATTGTGGGTTATTAAAAATAAGTTTCTTCGATGTAATTTCACTTCAAAGCCCTTCTCATATTACGAAGCAACATATACTTACAATGAGTCAAAGGGCTTTGTTTCATTTTCTTCTATACTCATATTAAGAATACTTTAATGAAAATGTTCCAGAAACAATGAAAGTTTTGCAATAGGCTTATGGTACTTTCCGTTTTAAGTTCTAGATTTAAATGAAAAGTTATTTTAAGAAATTTTCATTTTAGTTACAGGGGTTGTTTAATCTGATACCTGCAAGCAATAGCTAAAGTATTACACTAAACATTATTTTAATATAAAATGTTTCTCGGGTTATTCGTTTTCTATCAAGATTACTTTGGTTTGGTTTCGAAACTTCAAAGAAATGTGTGCCACTAATTAAATGATCATTTACATAACGTTAGTGGAAATTTAGAGGACTTTTCATAAAGTTGCTATGGAATGGTAACACAAAACCTTTGCTTTTTTATATAATGCTCCATAAGTTTTCAAAGTTAAAGGTTAAATCTTTTTTAACGTGGAAAGTCTTTTGTCAAGGTAAGACTTTTTTGTAAAAAGATTTTCAATTTGTTTTTGAATCAAAATGAAAACCAATAAATCGAAAACTAAATAAAAAAAACTTTCTCCTAAAGCATTTAAAGTCAGAACACTTAAACCAGACAATTTACAATTCAATAATTTCTCCTTTTAAAACTCTTCCACGCATGTATTGACAAAAACTATTCAAAACCGAACACCTAAATTCGAAATCGATTGCAAAATAGGCTCTTTGAACCTAATATCGCATACTTTAGCACATCACTCAACTTGGATAATTTACAGAAATAGGAGAACCTCCAAATTACGATTCTAAGAAATGTGACTTTTTTTGTTAATACAAAGGTGCATCCTTCCATAGGCATACATTACTGGACTTTAAAATAGAAATAATAAAAGAAAAGTCACGAAAAAATCGTCATCTTCGACATTCAGGAATAAATTGGCTCGCGTTTCTACTTCTTCTGGTTTAAGGCCAATCAGATCCCGACAATTTTTTTTAAAGTTTCAAATGTAATATAAGGATAAAAAAGGGGGGGAACTCGCTTAGAAATAGAGATTTTAAAGAAGGGAAGATAAGGTTATTCTTCGTCGCTTATTTTTAAGGTAAGTAGTCATTATTCATGCAGCAGGTACATCTACAATAATAAATATTACTGTTATCAAAATAAATGAATTGCAGTTATTAAAAGTAGCATATAAGCAAAAAATTGTGCTTTAAATATATTCAAAGTGTCCTTCTTGCCAATGACTTCTCCTACGAGTAAATCACATTGTAGAGAATATGAGTTAATAATAAAGGCAGTTTTCAAAATATTTATATTATTTTCATTCATAGCTATTATACTAAGTTTCAGTTAGGAATTATCGTCGCACTAGAGCTACACGAGGGCTATTGATGGTGGGCGTCATAATTTAGAGCCACAGTCAAGTGATGTAAGTTATAGTTAGTCTTCTCAATGTATTAACTGAGAATATTTTCAACGATTTCAATCTTTTGTTGTTTCATTGTATTGAAATACAATTTTTATAGATTAATTAAGGAAATGTGATTACATGTTCTTTAAAAATATTTATTATTGGTCATTATTTTAATAAACTTATATTTGTTATTAGTAATTTTTTTGTTTTTGTTATTTAATCATATTGTTTGTGTTCCTATTATTTTACATTTAATGGTAAAATTTACTACAAAATAACAAGATGGATTTCTTAAGTTAATAGTTATTTAATTAAATACTATTTCCAATGAAATTTTATAATATTTGTTATGTGCGTTAATATTTCTTACAATTAAAATGTTTCAGTTTAGCTATTTTATCAATTCTTTCATACTTAACCATTTTTAGAAACACAAGCGCTTAAAATAAACATCCGGAAACAAAATCAGTGGGTAGCTATTATCGAAAAACCACTTCGAAATATCTATAAGAAAGTGAGAACAACAGAACCAAGTAAAACAAAATCACAAAAATATATATTTTTCTTTCAAATGTCATTAGGTTAGTCAGAATGCTAGACGGTTCACTGTTTCTCCAATGCTTGATATGTGCGGGGTTTTTCATCAAATCCACTTGTTTTAAACCCTTTTGCGTATTTTTTTTTAACTATCTACACCTTGAACGACTTGGGAAAGATTTGTAATTGGATGCGATTTTTTTCAAAACGCCTGTCGTATTTATGTCAATTAATATAAAAAAAATACCGCGTTGGGTCAAATCCCCCATTTTAAACTGCTTGACGTAGGAGATTTTGGTAGAAAAGTTTTTTTTTCCAAAGGAATCTTTAAGAATTGTTTTGATTTTTTTCTCTCTTCTTTTAATAAAAAGGAAAATAAGAAACTATTTTTGCGCTTTTGGAAATTGGAAAATTGTTGAAGGAGAAGATTCTAATAACTTACACTCGGGAATGATTAGATTGAATTTGTTTTTGTTCTTGGAATTGAGTTCTTTGATTTAGTGTTAACTGTATTTTAATGAACTCACATGTAAAATATTTATCTATATTAAAATTTAAATCAAGTTTCGCAAAAGTGGTTCAGAAAAAAAATGTAGATTTAAATATTTATTGAAAAAAGTAAATATCTATTCGTTGAAAAATATATACTTTAAAACTATTACAAAATAATGTAAGTTTTTCTATTATATTAAACAGTTAAAATTTCGTAAAATTTTCATTTATCAAAGTTACAAAAATAATAACAATTAAGAACTTTTTACATTTCGAACAATATTTCTGGACCAAATGGTTTAGAAAGAATGTTCGAACATAAATAAAAAATTGTTTTGTTTCGTGTGCACTGTCATTAATTCACAAAACATTAATAAAGTATTTTTAGTACATTTTAGATGAAGAAAAATCATAATTTGGTGCTTTTTTTTTACATTTTGAACCTTATTTTTAAACAAAGAACCCTTTTCCCCAAAATTTCTTCCCTAACAGACTAACACCACCCCCAAACTAAAACAACAGCAAGAATGTCACCCGTCTTACTAGGCCAATCTCGGCGCAAATACACGTCAAATCCCCTTGGCCATGTGACGATATGGCGTCACGCACAACTTTGCAATAACACGGAAAATAAAACGTATCGATCCAACGACGCAATTTTTTTCTTGACATCGTCAGAAAAGACATAAATAATATGATCCGCCAATGTAATAGCTAAAAAAGCGGCGAAGATGAATCGCGCCAAATCCCAAATTTCGCGAGAAAGGTTGCTACGTTTGGCGATGTTATCAGGACCGTTTGAGTACGTGACAAAGGAAAATAAACGAAAATTATATTTAAAAACTAAAATTTAGTTATAGTTTCGTTAAATATTGTTTGATACAGATATTGTATTGTTATTTTCTTTATAGAATATTTGAAGCGTCAACGAATCCTGATCCTTTAGAATTATGAAAGTTTTCCCTGGCGATCAGTGAGAAAGTCACGTGACTTTTCCATCGATCTAAATCCCCTTTTAGGTTAACCGATAAGCAGCCTATTCTATCTAAAGCCTTTGGTCGTCAGTCGCATGCCAGGTTTAATTTCCGGACTATTCCCGGACACCAGAAACCCGGACTTTCCCCTTTCCCCACGGGGGGGACGCAAATGTCACGCTTTGTCACGCTCTGTTTGGGGAACTCCGTGGGGGCGCGTACGTGCGAGAAGTTGTTTTACAACCGTGGAGACATTTGTTCTTAATTCGTTAATGATGTCGTGTGTTTGATGATGATAATGGTGATATTTGGTGGAATTTTTTTTTTGTTTATAAAAAATGGTTTATTAGGGAGCACGTACGAGTCGTTCCGCAAAAGAAAAATAGTTTTTCTTTGTAGTCATTTATTAAGATTTAAAATATATATCCAGTCTTTTACATAAGACATTTTTTATGCAAAAAGTTAATCAAGCTGCTGAAGAAAATATTTAAAATGATTTGATGAAGAAATAAAGTTTAAAGAAATAAAAATATTTATTTTATAAAGAAACAAAAAATATACAACAAACACACGAATAATGTTGCATTATAGTTTTGGGATGTTTACCTTATTTTTTTTCAAAGGAAATTTATTTACACATTTATCTGTATTGGAACCTGTTGCAATGTCGTTTTTTTTACATGAATGCTCTTTTGTTTCCAAGAAAGGATGTGAATGTCTATTAGTACTTTTTCCGATTTGTCTCTGCTCGGGAGAAAAAAAACAGGCAAATAATACCCAGAAAAAATTTAATGTGATCCCCGCATTTTTCAGCTAAATCTAACACAAAGTAATTCCAACATCAGGCGAAAAAAGTATCAAATAGAATTGAAGTAGAAGTAGGCAAGTCTACGATAATATTTCATTAATTATTTTGTTGCTAATGAAAATCAAAGTACAATCTCGAAAATAACATCCTATATTGAGTGTATTGTGTGTTTCTTAGTATAATTAGGTTTTCTAAAACTACTAAGATATTTATTATTTTGTTTATATATTTTTTATGAATAAAATGTGTAGTAGTATTAATGCATAAAAACGTATTCCTTGTTGTAAATATTTATTTACGGCAAAAACAAGAACGTGTGCAAAAGGATTTTCAACACATATTTAAAACATTTTTGGATCTTTTGAACACACTTTTATATTATAGGGTAGACTAACCAGTGAATGAACGCTTAAGCACAATTTGTTTTAAGAAAATTCATACATTTTTAAGAAAATATAGCTTCTGGTGTATGACAATGTGTACACATCTGTCATTACATGTAAATTCTCCAAAAAAGAAAAAAAGGAGGTGACTTTATATTGCATTGCTTTGGGTCTTTTGGGGGTCCAAATAAAAAGTGGTACAAAAACCAAGTGAATTAACAGTTCTTATACCAGTGAATGAACACAAAAATGTCCAGTCAATAAACATGTTGGATTTTAATTAAAAACTAGATTCATAGATTCATAGACTAGATAGCTTCCTACTAGATGGGAGGAAGTCAGTGTTGCCAATTCATCCAGTGGAATGATTTCCAATCCTTATTTTTTAAATGTATTTACCAACTGTTTATTCACTGGGGCCTGTTCACTCACTGGTCAGTCTACCCTACTCCTCTAAATCTAATTAGCAGACTCAAAAAAACTTTACTTTATTTGCAATCGCTTAATTTAATCGATATTTTTAAATGGATTACATGTAATAAATCATAGGAAAAATTCACAAACCAAACGTTTTTGGATTCAAAAGCTATAGTAGGGAAAATGAGTCATGTCGGTCAATTTTAGTATATCATGACCAAAAATACCACTATTTTGTGACAAAAAAAAAACTTAATCCTCATACAAATTGTCAGATTATTTGAGCAAATACTCGCTTAATAATGAATAAATTAAAAATCTAACTTAATAAATAAAATGCAATCGGCTAAAAATTGAATTAATTACAAATCATACCCTTTTGTAGATTCTGATAAACAGGTACTATCTCAACCGAATCACAAAGTCTAATAATATTAACTTAACCTCGTTCTCCATTGTTAAAAATTTCTGATTTCGAAACTTTTCAGAGTCAAATGATGATTTGATTCAATTGGTTATTCTATTATATCAGTAAATTTGTAACAAATATCAACAGATAGGAAAAGATGTTCACTGAAACATTTATTTATCACATTAGTTTCGATGTTCTAGTTGCTATATTTTATTTTTTATCTTAGATTTCTTACGTATGTTGACATTCCTTCGTGATTAAATTTATTTGCGTTCGACAGTGATTAAATAAATGAATCAAATCCAATTCCTTCAAGTAAAGAATCTTAGAACTGCCGTCAAATAGAAAACGTTATCTCATTTTGTTGATGATTGTTATTTCGTTATGTTTGGTATCTTTCATAATTTCTTAACGAGATGTTTGTATTTTTTTTACTCGAAGTTTGTTTTGACATTTGAAAAAATATTAAGGTTAAAATTTTAATGAGATGTATTTGGTAAATATGCGTTATAATTTATTCAAACCAGAAGTATTAGGAGATCCAAATACTAAATCTAATGGTTTAATAAAAATAATGTATGCTTTTTATTAATTCAAATGCTTAAATGTCCTGACTTCCCTAGATCAACCAAGTTGCAATCTATTATCTATTACTGGGTGTTTTGTCTCATAAGATTAATTTAGAGCTTCATTCATCTTGTATTATCTTCAAATTTCATATCTTCTTAACCAATAACCTCTTCGCTCTAGATTGCATTTACGGGGACCTTTGTAAAATTCCTTTCTCAACTTCCGTTTACAGTTTAAATTAATACTAATTTTCCTATTGCAAACTAGAATGATCAATCTTGTAAAGAAAACTTATGCCAAAGCAGCTAACGTATTAATAAAATAAAAGAAATGACGTAAAAATAGGGTCAAGCCGGTTTCGAAAATTTTTCCAATAAACTCTTTTTAAGGAAAAAAACGCTTTTGCAAAACAAATCTTGGGTAAATTTATATGACATTATAAATTAAAACGTATATAAGTTAGAATGCACTATTGATTATAAAAATCTAACAGAACTAATTCGTAAAAAAAGAGAATGCGTATTTTGTGTATTTCAAAACATGTGTATTTTAACCGGTATTAACCTGGAATTTTACGAAATTAATGTGACCATCAGCAAATGTTAAACGCAGAATTTTTTTCAAATATTTTTACAAAATACACTTTGACACTATAATTGAATGGAAAAATATGTTTATATAAAGAATATTTGCGTAGGATTCTCTTCGGGAATGAATAGGATAACACATCGATACTAAATCACATCTGTAACTGTAAACACGCTCAGTTTACAGCATAATTGAAAACCTGCAAACGGAGTGTGTAAAAAAGCGTAGTTGCGATGACATCAATTCGATAGAAATGGAAAAAGATTGTTTTTCGAATTTGTAAGGTGTTGAAGGTGTATTCTTGTTTTTGTAAAATTCAGTAGTGAATGGGAGGAGTTAATGTATTAATCCACAACATCTGCCACTACATAAATATGCAGGAAAACTACCCAAGGCTAAATCCATGCAAAATTATCCTTTCTGTAGTGTAAGTCACGTGTGTAAAAATTGATTATCACAACAACTTTTAACATTAAATGAAAAAATAGTGGAATAGCTGATCTACAATTATTAAAACTAAATAATATAACGTGCTTTCTTTTTTTTGATGTATTTTTTCAAATTTAAAAAGCTTTTAATCTCCTCTTAAATTGTGACTTACACTACAGTTACATGGAATTACCCCCAAGTACTACGGGATCTCCAAACGAACTTGCACCGCTTTCCTCTCAACGTGAACAATTTCATCTTAGAAATTAATTCATGTCACTGCGGTTTGCGTGTCTCAAGCACAGGCGCTAGACATCTTGTACCTGCACATTCGTCATCTATTTTTCATTCGCTAACTTGACTGAATGCGTGCTAAGCACCAAATGTTCAGCCGTCACATCGACTGTGCTCATCTGAATAAAGTGAAGGAGATAGTAGATGCTAATGGAGACGTTTTTCTGACAAGAAAATGAAGATTAATATGGGTCATGAAAATGTGGGGGAACAGTTGTTCGTTGTGTCCTAAGTGGTCGTAGGACATGGGGTTTGGGAAATTGATGGATATGTTCCGTGGTTGTTTCGCACTTTTATAATGTCGAGACAATGTGACATTCTATTTTTGGTATTCTTTATGCAAAAAAAGTTTTGTCAAATTATATAGAGCATATCTTATGTTTAAAAAAAAGTTATCTGATTCGTGTTTTTTTGGTATTGATACAATAAACAATTGTAACAAAGAATCATCAATTGTAACATCGTCATCGTTGTAACGTTTTTGTTTCGTGATTGTTTATCATTAGCCTACTGCTCCCTTACTAAATCGGTTCAATCCGTCGGATCTTTTTTTTGGAATGTTATGATTATGAGAGACTTATCCTTTGTACTTTTTGTCCGTCTGTCTGTAAGTCCGGACGGAAATCTGCTTACCGGTTTGTCGACAAACTACCCCTATGATTATCAATCAAATTTTCAAAAAAAGTAGTAATTTAAATCAGTGTTGCCACATCAATAATAGTATAGTAAACATTTTTTCATAAAAAGCTAGTTCTAAAAGTAGTAAAATCACAAAATTTCAAATTGTAACATTTTTTAAATTTTATTACACACACGCACACACGCACACGCGCGCGCACATATATATATTTCTGTTCATACCTGGTCAGAATTTAACATTATTTTTTAAATTTATGTATATATAATCAATGTTTTTGTTATGTTAATACCTGAAGAATGAATTTAATTGTAAAAAAATATTCCCTTTAAATTGAATATCAATACAAAATAAAACATTACATGGAACTGACAATCTTCCTTAAAAATTTTCGAAACTTGTTCCATGCGTCAGCTTTTTTATTTAATCTTTAAAAGATATGCTGCATGCTGCAAATAGAAAGTTCAGGCAATGTATGTTCCTTTCTGTTAAAAGTGATAGGAAGCGATACTTGTATGACAGTAAACGATAACGGAGACGTCGTTTTAGTTAAAAGAAAATAAAGATTAATATACTTGAATCTATCTATAGTAGAAAATTTGTGTATTCCAAATGTTTTTCACCAATTTTATAATATCAAAAACAAATCAATCAATTCTATTTCTGATAGCCTCAAAATAAATTTCTATTTGTTTACGTTTAAATTTACCATTTTCAAAATACGTCTACATTCTTTTTGTTGCTATTTTAAACGCACATTATGAGCTAACTAAGTGTGCGTGACTTATTGTCATATATCGTATGTAATACGAAATGAAAAGAGGCAACTCAACTTCTAGTGTTAGTTTTAATACTTTTATTGTTAGCATTTGCGTAAAGGTTGATCTTTATGAAAGTCTAACATTTTTACTCCAGAATCTCAAAATATCGTTCATATCTACGATTAGACATATAACACTTCTATATAATTTTTATTGTTTGGAATTGATATTAAAACTAATGCTTTAATTATTTTAATATTGTTTTGCTGTATTAACAAATAAAGCCATAATTTGAAATATTAATAAAAAGTTCTCATTTCACTCACATAACCTCTTTTCCAACTATATAATATAATAAATTTTAAGCTCACCTTCTTTTATTTGCTTGCTAATTAAAAAGTAAATGAATATTTTTAATCCAATAATAATAAATTTAGGTGACATTTATTGATTTTCCAATATCTACTCTCGATAAATTATTTGACGCAGCTCCACTATTTACATTAATAGTTATTGCATAAACTATACCATTCCTTGCAATTTCACCAAGCAAAGGTTTCTGAAAATAAAAAATATCCTATAAAACCGAACAAAGGCAAGCATAAAAATATACATTTCCTCTCCCTTAAAAGTCATTAAACCTTGAATATTCTTCTACCTCACCCGCTTAATGGCAGAATTACTGTTTTACCAATATTCCGGGAGCCGCCAAATCCGTGTAAAACGCATAAAATCTCATAAAAAGAAGCTAGACACAAAAACAATAAGCAAAAATCTCCCCCCCCCCCCCCACCGATTCATTAGTGGCATTAAGCAAGTAAACAAAAATTGATTATGCCCAAAGACCATTACGCATATATACCTTTCCAGCTCAGAGACTATGGATAGAATGGACAGTGTATTGGGAAATCTTATAGGTGACCTTCCATAGTCACGTGGCTTGGTACTAAGTCACATGGGTGTGATCAGAAATAATTTCTAACTAATCACAATAATTTTGATTTTAAATATTCCATAAAAGAAACAAAATGTGTTACCAGATTGCATACTTTTCACACAAAAACGTAGAAATGCAACAAAGATGATTTCTTTTAGTAATTTTTATTATTATTTTGTGGGCACTTACTCAAACCGCTGCCAAACGTAACAAAACACACTTTTTCGCCAAATTAAGGATTTGGCGAGATATATCTTGGTACCCTTATTAGACGCTTTTTAACTACAATATCAGAGCTAAATTCAAGTATGTCGTTGTCCCTACTTGCCAACCATGATAAATAAGCCAACAAACATCACAAAAGCGCCGCCATTTTTTTGTTTATTTTCGGGAAATTCCGCCAAAGGTTGGCGTGTCTCGGGCCATTCTGTTGGCGAAAGAGTCTTCTGCTTTATCATAACATCACGGGGTTTCACGCGATGCCTGCATCAGAAAGGCCTTCTTCTCATCATCAGACCCTATTTTTCATGTTTATATCAGGGGAAGTGGGAGGTATATTTAAAAGGTAAAAGCTCGGAAAATTCTTTGAGGCTTTTGCACGTTCGCCGTTTTTGAATGGGCCTCACGCGATTTCTGTCCGTTTCGTACTTACCTCCCGGTATTGATTGCTTTAGTTTTCCCGTTCCGGGAGGTAGTCTAACCGAGTATAGTAAAAAATAAAGCTTCTAGTAATATATTTCCTTCCTGATTTATCATTGTAAAAGTATTTAAATTTTACTTGAGCCTTCCTTCTAAATCATTTATTATGCTCAGTGGACTTATTGACCAACCCCTATAATATAATTCTACCAAAATATATTATTTTAAGGAGAGAAGGAAATATATATTTAAAATATGAAAGCTCTCTGGAAGGAAAATTCCTTGAGGCTTTTGCACGATCACAGATTTTAAATGGATATCACGCAATTTCGGTTGATTTTAAATTGACTGACTATTGAATCCAGGAAGTAGACTAATCCAGTATAGTTAAAAATAAAGGTTCTAGAGTAATATATTACGTACCTGATTTATCATTGTAAAAGTATTTCAATTGTACCTCAACTTTGCTGTCAAATCATTTTTGAAGTTCAATGGCCTGATTGGCCAACCTCTATAGCATAATGCTGCTAAAATATAGCATTATATCAAGGGAAAAGGAAGTATATATAAATTTAAAATATAAAAGATCTTTGGAAGGAAAATTCCTTGAGGCTTTTGCGCACTATCACAGATTTTAAATGAATCTCACGCGAAATTCAGTTGATTTTATATAGACTGCTTGTACTGATTGCTTTAGTTTTCCGTTTCGGGAAGTAGTCTAACCTAGTATAGTTAAATATAAAAGTTTTAATATATTACGTACCTGATTTATCATTGTAAAAGTATTTAAATTGTACCTGAACTTTACTGTTGAATCATTTTTGAAGTTCGATGGCCTGATTGACCAACCCCTACAATATAATGCTACTAAAATATAGCATTATATCAAGAAATAAAAGTTTAAAATATTATATATTAATATAAAGTTTGAAAATTTATAAATATAGATTATATAGTATTTAAATGAAATTGTTATTTTATATGATTATATTATTGTTATTATATAAATTTATATTATAATATATAATATATATATATATTACTTCATGTCAAAGGAAATTCCTTAAAGCCTTCGAGCGATCACAGATTTTAAATGGATCTCACGCAATTTCGTTTGATTTTATACTGACTTCCTGTATTTATTGCTTTGGTTTTCAGTTCCGGAAGCAGTTTTTAGTTCATAATAATCAATTTTTCATATATGCAGTACCTTCATAGATCAAATGGTAAAAAGTACAGATTGCATGAAAGCACATTTGAAAGCTCTTTTTGAACAACTACAGTTAGATAATATTTCAAACAGTATTGCACTGTGGAAATTTACATTTTTACTCAAATTAAACATCAAATTGTAATCAACTGTTTTAGTATATGGTGTCGATAAAAAAAATATCAGAAAATCAAAATTCTTAGGTTTCTTTTCTTTAAACGAGATGATAAATCAAACGTTATAAGTTCTCTTAAATATACCTTTTGTGCCATTTTATTCAGAGTTTCTTGGTAGTTTATATTTATTTGTACAGTTTTTGACATTATTATTGCAAAAAAATACTGTTTTAAGTTTAATGTATTAGTAGTAATTTCCTCTTTTCTGTGAATAAGTACTTTAAAGTACCCCCAAAAATGATCTATTTCATCATTTTTTACAATTTAAACATATAACATATGATTACATTGCATTTTAAATTTCTACAAAATTTACCTTAACTCTGTAACGAACAACTGTGTCGAAACTCCTACTTTCATTAAAAAATTAAATTTATTAAATCCTCTCCAATTTATATTCAATCTTTTAAATATTTCTGACTCAAAATTTGATTTAGAGAAAATTGTTCATCTTGAATAATAACAAATTAAATGAACCTAAATGTTTTGTTTCCTTCATTTATTTTTGTTCAATCACAATCCAGTATAATAGTAAAAGATAAATAATAATTTCCTGATTTGTCTTATTCTTTTGATTTATTATGTTTACTTGTCAAATTTATCTCAGGAAAATTACTAATAGACATAGAAAAAAATAAATATTGAAGTGTTAACTGTGTCATTTTTACTTGTTTCAAGACCCAGATTACCTAGTTTTGTTTATTCCTTTTCTGTCTTGTGTGTGTTGGCATTTTCCAATTTATTTGATTTATTTTGTGTACAGGAGATTAGAAATAAGATATTTAATCTTCTTTCTCTTAGAAAGGAATGCGATACAACAAACAAAAATGATATATAAGCAATACTTTCTTTTCAGTCGCTTTGTTCTTAATTTTTTGATCCAAAATATTGTGCTACTTACAAAAGTATAATCCAATAATGTTTTAAGTTTTCTTTAATTTAAGCATAATCTAAAAATTTCCAAAACTGAAAAACAATTTTGAAAAATAAATAAGCTATTTCTATGGATATCAATGCACGTATGTATATGAATTTTTTTTAGTAGAACAGACACTACATTTTAATTCGTATTGACGAACTTTGTTTTAAAATATTCTTTTCTCTTTATTTTAACATTTTTCAAAAATTTTAATTTTAAATCTGTTTATTTAAATAAATTAGGCGTTAAAAATTTGTGTTACAATTTTTTTGCAAAAGTGCAATACTTTACAATGAGGCCTTAAAATTTCCTTTAAAATCATTATTTAGCTGTCGTAAATTTGATGGAAAAAATATCTAATGTGGATTGTTATTATAAATAATACTATTATTTCTTTCAAAATTAACACTTATCCACAATAATATTACCTTCTTTTGTAAAATAAAACTCAGCCAAAAACTCATTTGTAAAAGTTATTTTTATTCATATATACTTTTTGTGCAAGTTATTAGATAACATAAAATTAAATTTTATACTAGGTACATACCTCTAAGCTTTAATCACATAAAAAGTTGGTGAATAAAATTGTTCATGAAATATGTGGGTCTGAATTATTTATAAAACAACTTAGTTACAGGTATAATACAAAATTATTGTTTACATTTGTTATTATATACACACATGCATTATGTTTTTCAAAATATAATATTAATAAATAAATTTTGTATTTTTTTGTTGTTAATATTACAATAATTTTATGTTGTTTCTAATGTTTATTATGTTACATTTATAACTAAATATGACTTAATTTCAGTCATTACATAGGGGAAGTCATTACATAATGGATACCAAGCCTCCCTTTATAAGGGAGGCTTGGCCCATACAAAAATTCATAATTTTAAAGTGCACAATAATAAATATTTCAAATTACTTTTGTAAGCATTAAATTTTAAAAAAATATTATAATTCGACACTCTGGAATCATTTAAAAATCATGTTTATCATAATTAATATTTAGAGTAATACATTTTTCTAGTATTGTATGTATTAAAAATTATAATAATGCCCATATCAAATAATTTTTGGTATTTATGTTAAATATATTTTATTCAGTTTGTACACTCATTAAAATGCACAAGATATAAGCCTTAGTTTGATATTTTTATTTTAACGGCACAAACTGGAAAAATCAAAGTCAAAGAGCACTTTCAAAGCTACACGTTCAGTTCCCCCCTTCCCCCCCCCCCCCCAATAAAGAAAAATCTGATAATATTTTAATATTAACCTGGAGTATTATTATACTTGAATTAATAACTTATAGTTTTTGCAGAAAATGTTTTATATCTGGTCATAACTGACAAGTTAGTTTAGTTTTAGTTGAGTTTTTCGTTTTATTCTAAACCAGTATAATTATTGATAATCAATCTATTACCTTCATAAAGTTATTATCATAAGTTATTGTTAACGGTATATTTGATAAGCATTAGTTCTACATTTTCATAACTAGTTCACTAAGGGAGCATTGGTCCAGTGGTCAACCCTCCCTTACATAGAGTGGCCAAGCCTCCCCACCTAGATATTTCGTAGAGAGTGGCACATGGTGCTTTGAAGCCTACATCATTGCACAAACTTTATAGCTAAAATAAAACCTTAATATAACAGTATTTATAAAACTTAATTGAATTGGTTTGTCTGAAAAAATCTTACAAATTATATCTAAAATGTTTACTTGTTGGATGAGAAACTTTATTTTTTTTATTTTCCCTTCATTTCTAAAAAGTAGCTCAATGAAACTAAGTTGGCTGTCTGCTGACAACAATAGCTTGAAGTACCATCTATTGAGAAAATCCTAAAATATTTTTAAATACTAAAATTTAAAAGTGGTCCAAGCCCCATGGCCAAAATTCCCCAGGTTCCCTTAATATTCAAATTGTATAATGTACCATTTTAGGCTATTAGATACACTATTCTAAGAAAATAGCGAAATTGTTAAATTTTAAATGTCTGAATCTCATGTTCCATCAAATCCATTTGTTTGATATTTACACTTGAAATACGACATCGTTAAACAAGTGAAACTGACAGTCGGGATATTTTGAGTTGAGATACACATTTCCTTCTGCCCAACCAACCGAAAATTAATATCAATTTCAAATATTCATGCAAGATTTGCATCAAAAACTTCGTGTCATTTTGTTGGCAAAACACCAGTGTGATTGAGTGCTTCTTTAACTATGATTCTCTTCTCTTTAAAAAAAGCTTAACGCGGTAAATTTATTCTAAAAATTTAATCTTCGAATATCTTTGAAACAGCCCTTCGTTGGCAACGTGAATGACGTTCGTAGATTTTTTTTTTATTTTAGAAACGTCTTACATACTTGCATGTTCCTTTTGAAAAGCGTTTAATGACAAAATATCTTATTTTAAAAAAATGTGCGACTTGTGAACATCAAAAGAAAACATCAAGGAGGATTTTAATTTAAACGGATTTACAATTTGTCTCAGTCGGTGTTTGAAGTAAAAGAAGAATATTTCTTTTAAATTCTGCATCACTTATTCTGTTAATGTGGAAGATTTTTTTATACAGTTACAAAGATTTTTTTTAGTTTAAAAACCGATTTAGAATAACCAAACAAGTGAAAACCTTATTCAATGTTAAAGAAATTTTTATTCAGGAAAATAGTTAGGCATTGAATAGATTAATAATAAATGCGAGATTTATTGAAATTAAAAGGTTTAATTGTTAATGAATTTCACTAAAGGAGCGGGTGCGATGTCGAAACCTATTATGATTTCAGTTGAAAAAAATTATTTTAACCTTAAAAACCAATACTTATACGATTAGGAAATAGGGGAATATCAGTTAAAATTCCAAGCCAGGTAATTTATAATAAATATGAAATCGGTGTACGAAAAAGAAAAAAATTTCTTTCTAAAAAAAATAATTTGTTTAAGAAAAAAAAGAAATTGTTTTAAGGAAAAAGAAAATTGTTTAACGAAAAAAGAAATTGGTTTGAAAAATTCAATTTTCGGTTTCAATTTTTAAAAAAATTCGGGTTATGCGAAAGCACCACAAAATGGCGTCAGGTCAATGTGTAAGCACATAATGTGTTAGCAGAATATTAAAATCTAACCATTATATTCGTTTTCTCTAACAGTAATATGTTCTTAAGGTAACAGGGAACAAAACAACCACTCAAAATATCGAATTTTCATTTAAACTTCAGTTACTGTAATCGTACCTGAACAAAAAAACTTATGTGATGCACATTTGAATATGGGGCTAGAGTTTGCAAATTTGGTAGTTAATTTCAATATAACTTTGTTGCCAGCTTTAAATGTCATTATTCCAAAACACCAATTTTCAGCCTTAAGGTAAACTTTCCTCTTTTTCTAATTTACTGGAAGGTTTGAAATTTTCTGTAATGTCGTATACATGTCTATTTAACACAGTGAACCAAAAATATTCCAAAAAATATTAAGTGAGTAAAAATAAGACGATTTTTCTAATTTAAGAAATGCGCAAAAATTCTATTTAGGTTAATAACTTAAAATTATGAATGTTTTATTGTCAAACTTGAGGTTCATTGCGTGAAATGGACTTTTTTTATTTCTATAAAAAAATTCTTTTTAGATACACGCGAGCAAGTTTTTAGATACACGATAAAGTGTACCTAAAAGGTAAAAATCGCTGTTTTAAAATAATGACATATGAAGCTGGAAACTAAGTTATATTGAAATTAACTACCAAATTTGCGAACTCCAACCCCATATTGCGTATTATATAAATTTTCCGTATATATTCATTTCAGTGATTGAAAGTTAAAATGAAAACTTGATATTTTGTAGCGTCGCTGTGTTCCCTGTCCCCTTAATTAATCGCTGTAGTGTCGCCAGAGACACTTTTAAACTCTTTTACACATTTTTTCCAACCCATTTTATGTTCCCCGTTAAGATGTTATAGCTTTCTTTATGTTTGGAGCATCCTATTCCTTCAAACGGGCCTGTGGTTTCGACCCGATTTGCTTCCACAGCCGCGATTACAGAAGCGCGAAAAAGTGTTAGTATGGCATGTACACATGTTTCAAGGATGCGTGGCGGAAGGCAATGTGCAAACTTTTCCACATTTTCATATTCCCCACATAGCGGCTCAGTGGCTGAGAGGTATTACGTGTCCGCTTCATAAGCCCAAGTTTGCGGATTCGAGAACCGGCTGAGTCGTCAGAGTATCTGGATGGAAAAATCGTGGGCACGCATGCCATATGATTGTGTAGCATGTAAAAGATCCATTAAGTACCCATATGGCTTGAGTTTTCTCGGCTTCTTTAACATCCACAGACAGCTCAGTTTCATTGCAATCTGAGCGTCAAAATTGGTAGCGAGAGTCGCCTAGATGATACCACATCAAAAATGGCTCGCAGTTCTGTGGAATATGCCGAATCTGCAAAGGCTAAGCAGCCAATAAAGCAGCCCAGTTGGGGAAAAATTTATCCCCATATGTCGTGATGAATAAGGATGAAAGTGATTGCTTACGGTAATCGCCACAAAAGTAAAGCTCGCTGTAGCTGAAATAGATTGTGTTTCCACATTGCACGCCCTCCTACACTTTTTGCGCATTTTAACCCTTTCAGTCCCAATGATGCCATTTGGCATCATCATGTTTTTAATCATAATTTAAAAAAATAATAGGGCTGACATCTAGTGGGATTAATAAAAAATATTTTCTAATAGAAAAAGTTTGAAGAATCGAATGATTGGCTTTTTGATATCATAAATGGCTATAGACGATCAGAAAAAAAATCTAAAATGATGCCAAATTGTCATAGGGACTGAAAGGGTTAAAGATTTTTAATGGTTTCATCAAAATTGTGGTTTCGTCTCGATGTGCTTCCATGGCATCTATTATAGAAACGAGTAAAAGGTTAACACGGATGCGTAGCTGAAGGCGATATGAAAACAACTCCCCATTTTCATCATCCTAATATTCCGTGTGCCATATCCATGATGAATAGGGACGAGTGAATGGTTACGGCAATCAGAGCTTAGGTACAGCTCTCTGTAGTTGAAATAGGTTATGTTTCCACATTACTCTCATATTTCCACACGTTTGCACCTCTTCCTATACTTGAGTGTTTGTATCCTTGAGTGTTTAGTGTTTTAAATGTTCCAATCAAATTTCAAAATATTGCAATTAAAATAAATTTTAAAAAATACTGATACATATTTTTTTTCAAATTTAATTTAGATTTTTAATTAAAAGTTTAAATTGTTAAAGTTTAGGATCTTAAACGCAAACAAAAAAATATAGATATATGACATATTATAACTTAACCCCCTCAAAATCTTATATTTTTAACTCCAATTTGAACTTAATAAATTAAATTACCTTTTTCACATATCCTTAATATCACTTATTAATATCTTTAACATCCTAAAAACAGCGTCATCTAGTCGCTCCAAGTAACCGTTCCCACATAAACTGTTTAGTCAGCAAATATTTTACTGTGTCAACCCTATTGGTCAATCGAAGAACATGCAATAACAATCTGTAGCTGTGAATCACTTTATAATTAGACTTCGAGATGTAAGGTTGTGTGTTTTTTGGCTGCCGAGCTTCGGCTCCGGCCCCGTTCTTTACAAACTCTAAAATATGCTTTCTTTACAATAAACCACTCTTCGGACGTCCAATATTCCTTCATTTCTAGATTAACTAAATAAGAACTATACTCTCATGTGTAGTAGATGTTATTCTAATGTTTTCTATTTCATATATTTTTGAGAAGTGGCTTCATTTATATAAATTTTTAATTTAATGTAACGTTTATAAAACTTATTTTACACCAGGGTTAAGTTTATCTGAGAGAACTGAGGATCATTTCTACCTGTTTTATGTAAACATTAATAACAGTATTGTTGCTTATTAAATAAAAAATATATTTTTAAAAGTTTCACGTCAAAAATACTTTCTCAATTTTGCATTTAGATTTTGAACCCTTCAAAATAAGCTTCCGGTATGCCATACATAAACTAGCATGCTAAAGAAAACTTAAACTATTTATGATTCTTTACTTATTAAATCTTTTTAAGAATTAATTCTCTTGAAAGTATTGTCAGCATTATGTACAATGTGTTATTGAATAAGCTTTTATTATAGCGGGTTTAAGTTAACGTTACATTGCTAAAATATTTAGATATTGTGGAATTTTTTTTATAAAACTTGTTTTTAGAAAAACTTACAATAATCTTTCAAGTATCCGTTTTTTAATTTTTGAACTCACTGTTAACTTAAAATACCTCATAAAAAATCAAGATCTGTAACAAGGATTTTGATTTAATTGGTTAACCCATATAAAATATTTTAATGCGTTGTGATGCAATTCTAAAATGCGTTTTCACGTTATCGTTTCCTTCTCTAAAAAACAGTTGGTAATAATTGCCGGAAATCTAAAGCATTGTTCATACTATTAAACGAATCTAAAGTAACAAATCACTATAATACAAAGATAGTTTCTCTAAAGCAATACCTATTCTCGACAAAGAACCTAGCATAAATATTAGTAAATTATTAACAGCAAATAGTATTCTCATTAAAAATATAAAAAAATCGAAAACTTTAAAAATAGCACTAAAATAACTATTTTTAGATTAGTTCTTTAAAATAATCCGATAAGCTTTTTAAAATATGAGAAACAACATTTTTAATTTAAATAAAAACAATTACAAATGGAAACCTTTTTTAAAATAAGACCGTTACCAAAACAAAAGTCTTTGGAGTTTCATTTCTTTTATATTTTGTTTGAAGTTTTACATTTACTAATAAAATCATTTTGTAATCTATTAAATAATGCATTTGTTTTATGCTGAATAGAAAACTGCTGACGTAAGAGTTTCCATTTTTTATATTTTTGTCTACTTGAACTATAAAGAAATATCTCAATGCATTTTTTTTTTATTTCTGGTGCAAAATATTTATAATCGTTCAAATAAATTAGAATTTACCCATTTGTATACAAGTTCTGATATCTGCGTATAATTAAAATTTAAAAAACTTTGTTAAATGTTAAAACAAAAATACGATATCAAGTATAAAATACATAACTTCTTCGTAGCTAGTGCAAATATTTTAGAAAAATATCCTTCAAAAATCAGCTTTTTAAATATATTTCCAAACCTAAGACAAAATTCTCAAGTGGCCTACGAACAATTACTCAAAACTTTAAAAAAAAAAAAAACATTTTACGCTAAAGTAGAGAGAAAACTTTTTTAAAGAAAAAGTTTTTTACTAGCAAGGATCAGTTCAAATATTATCACTTAAGCATTTTTTTAAGCAGCAGCTTTAAATATTCTACGAAGCGTTACTTGCTTTTACTTTTAAGCGAGAGTATACATTTTAAAGTAAACTTCATAAAGATTGTTTTTCCAAGATACATATTCTTTTTCGTAGAATATTCTTGCTATAAAATAGTTATTTTTACATTTTTATACCCCTTTGTAAATCATTTTATTGATTTGAAGATCTTTTCAATAAATATTATGCACTATATTTTTTAAAAATAATTTAATTTTAAATATATTTTTAATGTAATGGTAAGTTAATAAAAATCGAGAAAGTCATAAATGAATAACTCAAACTATAACTTAATCTAGAAATTTCATTTTAATATTACTTTTAACATTAATTGACCTAAAAATTTTTATTCTTCAAATATTCGATAGTACAATATTTTTCTAATTTTTCTGTAATTAAATACTTTTTTTACTCACAAAAAGCGGATTTTTAGACGTTTTTTTGTTCCATTTTATAGCAAGCAATGGCAATTAATTTAAAACTGTAACGATATTAAATATTTCAATAATTTGCTTCAAGCATTTAACTACTTTTTTATTACACTTATTGCTGCTTTGACTTTTGTTACGAAAACACTAACAAGACAAAAAAAAAAGCCGGACTGCTGTAAAGGATAACGGAAACGGACCAGAGATTTGAGATTTGGAACATGGAATGTGTTGAGTCTATTTCGAACTGGTGCAGTGAAACAACTGCTGGGGCAGTGTGATAAATATAGATTAGATATCTTGGCAATCCAAGAGGTTAGATGGAAAGAGAGCAATATTACTGATCTAGGAAAATATACTATTTTCAACAGTGCCGGCTCTGCTAGAAATTCTCATGGCACGGGATTCATTGTGAGAAGAGAATTAAAGAGTGAAGTAATTGATTTTCGAGCGGTAAATGAAAGAATGTGTACGTTAAGATTGAGAGCTAAATTCTTCAACATAACTCTGTTTAGTATACATGCTCCTATAGAAGATGCTGAAGAAGAACAGAAGAATGAGTTCTATGAGGATCTCAATAATGAAATTGCAAGGGTACCAAGACACGATGTAAAGTTAGTGTTGGGAGACCTAAATGCTAAAATTGGCAGAGAACCCTGGTTTAGACCAACAACAGGCCAGTTTAGCTTGCATGAATCCAGCAACGAAAATGGAATGCGAGCAGTGGATTTTGCAACTGGCAACAACATGATTATTAGTAGTACATGTTTTGATCATAAGAAGATTCACAAAGAAACTTGGATTTCCCCGGACGGTGGAACGAAAAACCAAATTGGCCACATTTTAATTGATAAAAGACATGCTTCGGATGTTATGGATATCAGAAGCTACAGGGGAGCGGATTGCGATAGTGATCACTTTTTGGTTGTTATGAAATACAGACAGAGAATATCAAAGACCCGAAACATCATTGGTAAGAAGCAGGAAAAATTTTACGTTAAAAAACTAAAGAATAAAGATATCGGAGATAGCTATAGGAAAGCACTGGATGCGAAAATTGAGGAGGAACACCTGGAGGATGCAGAAAATTTGTCAGTGGAAGAGAAGTGGGAAACGTTCAAGAATATTATTATAAATTCTGCTGATGAAACCTTGGGAAGAGAAAAAAGGGAAAAGGAGAAGCAATGGTTTGATGAGGAGTGTGAAATCTCAGTTGCAGAAAAGAATAAAGCGAGAGAAAGGTTGATTGCCCGTCATACAAGAAACAATGAAAAGGTATACAAGGAAAAGAGAAAACTAGCTAAGAGAATTATTCGTACCAAGAAAAGGGCGCTGGAAAAAGAAAAGATACAGGAAGTGGAGGACCTATCTGCGATAGGGGACATCCGTGGAATGTATGCAAGACTTACTTCTATAAAAGAGGGTACCAACCGCGTACCACAATTTGTCGTGGAAATAATGGAAACTTGGTTGGAAAGGATGATGAAATTTTGGAGACATGGGCGGAACATTTTGAAAGCCTACTCAACAGAAATGAAGTAATTGGACAAACAGAGGGTGAGCTATTCACATCAGTGAATGATTGTGAACCGTTGGAGATCAATGAAGTTAAAGAAGCAATTAAAAAGTTACGTAACGGAAAAGCTCCTGGAGAAGATTTAATTTGCTCAGAATTATTAAAATATGGCAGTGAGAAGCTATACAAAATGGTGTATGACCTGGTAAATGATTTCTGGGAGAAAGAGCAAATGCCGAACGAATGGAACAGTGCAGTGATCCACCCAATTTTAAAAAAAGGAAACATACTAGATTGCAATAACTATAGAGGGATTTCCCTGCTTAACCTGACATACAAAGTATTGACAAAAGTTATAGCTGCAAGACTTAAACCATTGATAGAGAGAGAAATCGGAGACTATCAATGCGGTTTTAGACAGAATAGATCAACCATTGACCAGATATTCAGCATAAGAAATATATTGGAAAAGTTCAAGGAAATGAATGTGAATGTCTACCAGCTCTATGTTGACTTTAAGCAAGCGTATGATTCAATAAATAGAGAATTGATGCTAAAGACTTTGAACGAGTTTAATATTCCTCATAAATTGATCAGGTTGGTTAAAATGACAACTTCAGCAACTGGGCTAAAGTAAAGATACAGGGCAAGATGTCCAGGGAATTCGAAATTGTGACTGGATTGAGACAGGGTGATATTTTATCGACCTTGTTGTTTAATGTTTGTCTTGAAAAAGTGATGCGTAACACAGTATCAAGTAGAGGTGGTACTATCTTTAATAGAACGAAGCAAGCTCTAGCTTTCGCTGATGATGTAGTATTGATGGCAAGAAGTAAAAATGCACTTGTTGATCTTTTTGAAGATTTAACCAAAGAAGCTAGCCATTTTGGTTTAGAGATAAACATTGAAAAGACCAAATACATGATATTGGATTGCAAGGGGACTGATACAAATACAGAACTACAAATAAATAATGAGACAAAATTTGAAAGAGTGAAGGAATTTAAATACTTGGGTGCAGTTGTCACCGAAGACAATGATATTATGCCAGAGATTAAACAAAGACTAAATGCTGGAAATCGCAGTTTTTTTGCACTTAAAAAATTACTAACATCAAAAACAATAACGAGGAAGACAAAGCTTCAGGTTTATAAAACTATAATCAGACCAACAGCTATCTATGGATCAGAGACATGGACTTTAACGCAAAAACAAGAAAAAATGCTGATTACATGGGAAAGGAAAATTCTTAGAACTGTTTTTGGACCTGTCAAGGAAGGAGATCTTTGGAGAAGGAGATTTAATTTCGAAATTTCAAGACTATTTAAGGAAAAGGATATAATCAGTTATGTAAAGGCAAAAAGAATACAATGGCTGGGACACCTGGAAAGAATGGAGGAAGACAGAGGCACTAAGAAAATATTCAAGGGGCAGTGCCAGAGACAAAGGAAAAGAGGAAGACCAACTAAGAGATGGTTTGATGAGGTGGAGAAAGACCTTAAGACTCTAAAAGTCCGAAACTGGAAACAAAAGGCTAGAGACAGGAGGCTTTGGAGGAAAATTGTTAGTGAGGCCATAGTCCAACATGGCTGTAACGCCAAGGAGTAGTAGTAGTAGTAGCTGCTTTGACTATTTTATGTGATTGAGAAATCTGTGAGCACGTTTTAAAACCATTATTACATGAAAAATAGAGTAGTGTTATTGGTGTAAATACAATAATAATAATTTAATGATACTAAACGCGTTCAATTATAGCTGACTAAAATAAATATAGCTGGCTAAAATAAATCTTTCCTGTAATTTTAACCAGTTTATTTTCATTTTATATTAGCAGGTGTCGAGGAAAATCAACCTTAAAAGCAAATAAAAGCAATCTTGTATTAAAAACCCTTTACAAAATTCTTCGAATTTCTTAAAAATAACAAATTAGATTTTTATATAATACAGTTAAGCCTTCTACGCGAAACAGCGTTTCAATTATACCATAACAAATCATTAAAGATTAAGGTTACTTTTATTTCATAATGTGAAAGCGGATTAGCAAAGCCGATTAAAGGAAATTAATTCCTACCATCCCCCACCATTATCATTTTTATTGATCCCAAATACATTTAATAGAAATTTGATCCACCTTCTCGCTAATGTAAAGAAAACATAATTCCCCCCTCACTTTACCATAAAAAACTAAGCCTTAAACAACAACAGAGCCTCCATAATATCCAAAACAGTAATCTTACACCCTCGGCGCATATAAGAGTTCAGTGAATTCGCTCATCTTAAGAAAAACGTGTCATAATAGAACCATAATGAAATCTGAACGAGCCCTTATACAGTAACTTAAATTTAGCGCCCAGATTTGTGTTTATTTTCGTCATTTTTGCCGAAAACCCAAGCCTTCCCATTCATACATTTTTTACACTAAATTCGTCCCTCATAAATTTAGATTACCGCTCTTTTATGTCTTTGTAGTGCAAAGAATACTCTCGTCGGTTGGATTTGTCGGTTTGAGAAGGTTTTATCTGACATTTGAGTATTTTTTTAAAAAAAGAAAATAAGTTTAGTTTAGTTTGAATTATCGTCGCACTAGAGCTACACGAGGGCTATTGGCGACGGGCGTCATATTTTAGAACCACAGTCAAGTGACGAGCCGACACCTGAGTAGGCACCTAACGCAACCGTTTAGAGCGACATCGTACACAGCGTTGGGACTTTGGAGCGTATTTTAACGTGCACTCCCTCTACACGGGGTATCATTCGTCGAACATTTTTGGCTGCACGGGCCGTTTATAGGTCGGCAGTTATTTTTTCGATGCCCGGGCCCGAACCTGGGACCTTTCGCATGCTAGGCGAAAGCCTAACCGACTGGGCTCCCCAGCCTCAAAAAGAAAATAAGTCTTTAAATAATAGCTAAAACGAAAATCTTAAAAAGGTAGACATTTACCCTAAAAATGTCTAAAAAACAATACGGTAATCTAAATTGATTATATCACAAAATAAAAACTACAATATTTAAGAAAGAGTACTTAAAAAAGCACAGCCAATAAAGATAAAATATTTTTCTTACTAGCTTACTTATTTTACCTGCATAACTACATAAAAAGGACGATATTCAAATTGTTCATTGTTTCTCAGTTTTAACTTTCGCTAAATACAACCAAGATGTTTGGTAAGACAATTGGCTTGTTTCAGGTGACCCAATTCTTTCCCGCTTTCATTCAAAGCTTCCTTCGATCAACTCTCTATTTGGTACTCTTTTCTCACATGACATTGATTGAAGAATCGAGGCTGGAGAAATGAATTTATTTTTTATTTAGCATTCCTGTTGCCACTCAAGACCTAAAACATGTTCATTGTAGCTAAAAACTAGAATGTTTTGGTTAAGTGAGATATTTAGATAAATATCCAACTTAGCCACGCATGGGTAGCAGTCAAGTGGAGTCATTATCCAATATTTGAGCGGACAAACTGCCATACGTACATACACTGGTGTGCAAAAATTAAGGACGAAGTCGAAAAGCCGGAATTGGAGAGACAATGAATGGGGACGAGTATTCTTTACAGATGAGAGCAGATTCAGTCTGAGTAACTATTCTCATCGCATACTCAACTGGAGAGAGCGAGGAAGCCGCAATCATCCCTCGAACATCATTGAAAGGGACAGGTATGGAGGTGGCGGTGTTCTCGTTTGGGGAGGCATCATGCTTGGTAGTCGTACAGACCTTCACATCTTCGACGCAGGTTCAGTCAACGGGACCCGTTATTGTAACGAGATTCTTCTTCCATATGTGCGTCTTTTTAGAGGCGCTATGGGTCCGCAGTTCCTTTTCATGGACGACAATGCACCATGCCATCGCACAGTAGCTGCCGAACAGCTCTTAGAGAGTGAGGATATTGAACGTATGGATTGGCCGGCACGATCTCCGGATCTCAATCCCATCGAGCATGTATGGGATTTTACGCTTGGCAGCTCGTACCTTACCACCAGTAACGATTCCGGAGCTTCGATTGGCGCTGCAAAACGAATGGGCAGCAATGCCTCAACAACTCATTGACACCCTCATTCTCAGCAAGGGCAGACGCTGTGTAACCTGCCTAGCAGTCAGGGGAGATCATACCCCCCGCCCCCTACTAAAGACCCTACATACCCCCTACTCCGCAATTATCTCTAATTCCGACTATTTTGAACGAACTATTATATATACGATTCTTTCTTAACTATATTTTAAATTTTAGAAGAAAGGTCGGTTAAAAAATGTCTTATTATTAAGTACTAAATTGATTTAGTACTATTTCTTTAATATCAAATTTTTAAAAAACGTTCCTATGTTAACAGTTCATTTACATTAATTTAGTATTAGAAATTAAGAACTGAAAAATTTTATTGGAATCTATTCTAAGAAATATTATTCTCATAAACGTAAAACATGTAAAACTACTACATTAGTTTTAAGTGTTTTGTTTACACAATACAAATTTAAGTACAATTGTGTAGTTATTGTGGGTCAATTTAATTAAACTAACCCGTTTTGAAAATAAAATTAACAGTTAAAACTTTGTCAAACAACTTAGCAAACTTAAAGAATAAGACGTGAAAAATGAATTCAAGGATTCTATAGAGAATTTTGCGGCTTCCTGTGGTCTTTGTTCAGTGTTAGGAAATTATTATTATAGCATATGAATAATATCTACTCACAATGATGTAAAAAAATATACCAAATTTGCAATTTTAATGTTTTTTATTCTTATTTCTATAGCTACGAGGTATTTGTTTTTGTGTAATTTTGACATTGTTTTACTATTTGAATGTAGTTAAAAACGTCATTGTGTTTCAAATATAAGTTTTGCTAATTTTAGCTTCCACACTACGTTTATAACGTAAAAAGTGGAAGGTATTATAATCGTTCAGTCCGTCCGTCCGTCTGTCACCCACTGTCACAGAAAGAACCACAAGTCCCACAGACAAGTGGGATACGTCATTTTGAAGTAAAAAATCAGATTAGGCTACATTCCAAATTTCATTAAAAAATGTAAACTAGAAGTTTATTTAAAATTTAAATAACTAAAAAAAATTATCTACATTGAAATAACATGCAAATTCCATTTTTATTCATATTTTCACTGTTGCCATCCACAAGTCCCACAGACAAGTGGGATGCGTCATTTTGAAGCAAAAAATCAGATTAGGCTACATTCCAAATTTCATTAAAAAATTTTAAATAGAAGTTTATTTAAAAATTAAATAACTAAAAATTTAATCTACATTGAAATAACACGCAAATTCCATTTTTATTCAATATTTTCACTGTTGCCATTTCGTTAAACATACGAGAAACTTTATTTAAAATAAAAATAACTTTTGAAAGAATATTTATTTATGCGATATAATTCAGTTTGGATTGTTGTAATATCACAATAGAGTTCTTTTGATGGTTTATTATATATGTATGAAGAAAGATGCATAGAAAATTCAAACTTGGCATAAAAAATATGCAAAGTTTCGCTTTTATTTTTAAAGCATCAATTGCACCAATTATATATTTTTCGAACTGTAAATTAATTTAACAAACGATAAATAACTTAATTTTCGAAAGAAATGTAAATGGAAATTGTGGCGACACAAAGATATTTATTAAAAAAGATTTATATTATTATTCGAACTTCAAACAAATTAAGCAAACGATAAAGTCTAATTATTAAATCTGAGAAAGAAGATTAATGGAAATAATTAATTTCATCGTTTAAATGTTTAATTACAACTAGCTAAAGGCTCTGTTTGGCGAATTTCTTTCTGAGGTGTATAAATCGTTTGTTTCCTGTTGAGCACAAATGTTGTGTGGAAGCAGTTTAAGTGACAGATTCTGTAACAAACCTACTTGTTTCTGTTTAAAAATAGCAATTTAACAAGCTTTAATGTAAGCAAAATGAAACATAGTATTACATTTTTTTTACCAACTCGTGTTTGCTTTCTATTGCATTGCCAAAAATTTTTAACTGATGGTCAAATTATACGTTTAAATTTTGAAAAATGGACTTGCCAGGTATACACTTCATGCCAATAATAATTAAGCAGTAGAAATATATAAATGTGATTGAATTTGGTTTTAAAAAATTATACAGTAGACACCCTCTAAACATCAGCTTAAATGGGACAGAGGGCAAGCCAGTTAAGCGAAAATCCACTAAAACCGGAGAAGTGAAATTAAGGTTTGGATACACATTTGATTGCACATTTATATACCAATGATATTTGCCTCATAAATTAATACACAATTAAATTAATGTGTCATTTTATTCAACGAATTTATGCATTACAAGTTACATGCCATTTGAAAATCCATATATATATATTTTTTTGTTGAAGTCCAGAAAATCGGAAACTTGCCACATACTTTCACCACATTTTTTAAAAATCAGAATCATATGAATGGGGAATTGATAACCAAACAAGTCATTTTTGAGTTATTTAAATTAAAAGTTATTTACATTAAACAAACTTGAACATGTTTAAAAGTACAAATAATTATGATGGTTTTATAAAAGTATCAAAAACCCTTAATTTTATATTGTGGTTCTAAAATACGACGCCCGTCGCCAATAGCCCTCGTGTAGCTCTAGTGCGGCGATAATTCAAACTAAACTAAACCAAACTTAATTTTATATCTAAGTTTATTATTTCCTTCAAATACTCAATATGAAATTTAGGGTAATGAAGGTTTTGCGATTGGATCGAAAATCCGAATTGGAGATTTTGTGTCGTATGCATGTTTTGGAGGTTTGGGTTTAGTTTGAATTATCGTTGCACTAGAGCTACACGAGGGCTATTACATGTTTTGGAGGATGTTTTAAAAAGTAGGTTTTTGAACATTGGTCCGTCTGTCTGTCTGAAACCACTCTACAGCATGAACTAAAAAAGATGCGGACTTCAAATTTGGTACACAAATTCCTAGTACTTATCGGACGTCAAAAAAAGGTTTTCAAGAAAATAGCGAATGCATTAGGGGTAGCTACCATAGAACTTTTTGGGTTTTAAAGGTATTGCTGAAAAACGAATTGATATACAGACTTCAAATTTCGTACACGAGTTTCCAGTATCTGTCGGACGTCGTAATAAAGTTTTAAGAAAATCGTGCAAGCGCAAATGGAACATGGAACTCTTTAGGTTTTAAAGTTATTGAAATTACCTTATAGGGTATATATTATAAAGGGTTGGGATTACCTGATAGGATACTCTTTAAATGTATGGATTTATTGAGTGGAAATTGTGATAATCGTGTAGTGTTGCATGTCCAAGTTTTAATATGCGATTTGTGCCTTGCTACTTGCAGCTACTCAAGTTTATAAGTCTATTCGAAGCCCGTTTTTCATTTTTTAACTGTTATGTTACCTACTTATTTAGAATTATATTCTATCTCAAATTTAATAATTTTAGTTATTTCGAAAATCATAATTGGCTAAATTATTTAACGTAAGAAATGTACGTACCTTTTTGAGTAAATTTTTTTAAAAAATACTTGACTACACCATTCACTTGGCCTTTCATACGTTAAAGTAATGTTTACGTAAGACTCTAGTATCAAATGAAGAGGGTAGTTGCAAAACTCGCATTCTCCAAAGTGTGAATAAAATATAGGGTTCGGTTCGCGCATTGGCGACTTTTGATACGCGTTTATACAATTTGACGAAGTCGCCAGTGAATGGGCCGGACCCTATATCTTAGTTATGATTTAGAGAATGTGATTTTGCAACTACATCCCTAAAATATTATAATTAATTTTAACCAAAATTAGTAATTTAACTATTGAAAAAATAAAACTCAACCATTTTAGAAGATGGGACTTTTATCAAAATTTTATTCAGCTTTTATCAACATTTATTTATCAACATCATTCTTAGTTTTGCTTTTACATCAAAAATATTTACATTCACGATAATAATTTAAACAAACTATGTCAGTGTTCTACGCCTGTGTGTTTGCTTTTCTTCTAGTAAAGTACATAAAAGGAGAAAGCGGTTCTACAGAACTGCTATCTTGCAGTAAAAATAGCAATTTTGTAATCACCGGAATATAATACTTTTATAAATTAAACATGAGTTTTTCAAAACAAATTGTAAAATAAAAAAAATTGTCAATTTATGCTATGTTTGTTGGTTAATAACTAAAAACATGTTGATTTAATTTGTAATTGAGGTTCTCTATTTAAAATCGTGTACGTTAGGAAAGCTGTTGTTAATAAACATACAAAGAAAATATCGTTCTATGTCATAAACATTTCAATCATGGAAAAAAAATGCATATACTAATTAGCGACCAACTTATAGTAGACCTGTTTTATTTTTAATATAACGAAAATATTTACAATTTCACTTATAAGTATCAATTTTAAATTGGGATATAGTTATTTTAATTAATGTGCAACAACTTGGTTAAGGAGTTTCTTTTAATATAGTTCCTAATTAATTCACGTTAAATAGGGTTTTTCCTAAATCTAAAATTAAGTATGCAATAAATAGTTCTTAAAGAATTTATTTGTCGAATCAGAATACTTCAGGATACCAGAATTTGCAAAATTTGGAGTTCAAAACTTGTAGTACACTTACATTTACTTTTCATCAATTTAACTATTAATAACATTGGTTATAAATAAAATTTAAAATGAATTAGACAGAAACAATGAAAAACTTGAAATAATAAAGTAATTTTAAGTTTCCTTAAAACAATTATTCTACTTAGAAAAACCTCGCGCGATTATTCTATCAGAAACTTTACTAAAGTAAGGCTTAAGTGATCTAGATGGTTATTATTCTTGGGGCAAAGTACAAACCTTCAATAAAATCTTAAAAACTTTGAGACAAGAGAAACTACTTCAAAAAAGAATCTATAAAACGACTTAGAGTTCGAAAACTCAAAACTATTGTCTTACGGAATCATTCCCAAAAGTTTTTCAAAAGCTTTATAATAACAAAAAACTTAATCCCGCTTAATACTAAAGTGAAGAAATTATTTTTGAACAATTACGATCGAGATTTTGATGAAAAAAAGTTAGTTTTTTATAACTGAGAAAAATATACGAAGTCGAGAATAAAAATGGAAGACTTTTAATATCGAAAACATTTCATTAAGTAATATTTAATGTTCTTAAAAGATAAATATAGAATATTATATTTTCTTAAAAGTTTAATATTTGGAAACTCAGCTCTCAATTTCTTTCAAAGTTGGTAATTAGTTTATCCAAGAATAAAACGCTGACTTTATTAATATTAAGTCATTGAAATAACATTGAAATATTTAATATAGGGAAAATATATAATAGACAATTAGCTTTTTTTTAAATCATTTTTGTTTCGTCAAAAGCTCCATTTTGAATATGACTCAAGATTTCTTTCAAAATATTAATTAGTCAGCTGTAAAAGTCTAAAAGATTTATTAATGCTTCTTGGATTTATAATGCTGCCTTTATTAAGACTTTTGTTTGAGTATTTCTATGTAAATATAACTTTGAAAATAGTTAAAAGGAAAATTTAGGTAATTTACTTTTAAATAGGCATTCGAAAAAAATAACTTGATAATATTAAATAGAAATTAAACTTCTTCGTTGTCATCTAATGTGAAACGATGAATAAAAGATAGCTTTCTTACTAGATTTTACTTAAAATTAATTATAATATTTTAGGGATGTAGTTGCAAAATAACATTCTCTAAATCATAACTAAGATATAGGGTCCGGCCCGTTCACTGGCGACTTCATCGAATTGTATAAACCCTTATCAAAAGTCGCCAATGCGCGAACCGAACCCTATATCTTATTCGGTCGGTAATTTTTCAGGACTCAAATTAGATACTATGGAAAATACGCATGAAATGTCGAAGCACAAAAATTGTTTTAAGAACACAAGCAACACCCATCTAATGTCGGAGATAAGGAATATTGTGTTCAAGTACCACGTTCTTTTAAAACTTTTAATTAGTTTAATGCATGTTTTTTTAAGTTTATGTCAGGAAAGTTTTTTAAAAAAACACTATTTAATTTTAAAAAACGTAGCTTATATAGCTACCGATTTTAATAAATTTACCTTACAAAATATTTAAAGACAAAAACTAAAGCTATTTTTAAGGTTGTATTATTTTTTAAAATCTTTAATATACTATACATAGTATTCTTTTAATTCTCTTTAACAGTAAAAACCGTTTAAATTAGCCTCCAATTACCTGTACTGCATTTATAGGAATAATAATAAATCCAACATTTCATAACTTTTTTATGACATTAAAAAAACATCTCTATTAACAAAAAAAACTCTGCAAACAAAGAAACCCATAACTAAGTTATCCTTGACTACGCTTTAGTTTCGAGAGGTAATCATATTTAGCAAAAGATTACCTCTGCGTTAGCCTGGTAAGGCTAAACAATTACCTGAGCACATCTATAGGTACGAGGACTTGTATGCACGTAATCTAGTTATGCTGCTTCCATTACGAAAAATTCATTAGTTGAATGTGTTTTCTGTCGTACCGCTGGCGAAAGACCCATCAATTAATATTAACTAAACCTGTCCGAAATGGCGTGTGTGTATATATAAACGAGTTTCTGCTTTTTTTTATGTATTACTATTAGCAGGGTGATGTTTGTTGGATAAGATGTGAGGTTGATTTTGAAGAGCAATTGTTCTTTGTTGGGTTTTTTTGCTTTTGTAATCAGAAATTTGTGAGTACTTTGTTACATCAAAAAATATTCTACCATAGCATAATTTATTTTAAAATTTTATTTCCTTAGCAGGTAACTCTAAAAGATTTTTTTTATTATGTCCTTAATAAAATTTGATTGATTGATTAATTAAAGAAGCCAGTCGAATACCTATGCATTCAAGATTTATTACATATTTCAGTTATTTTCTATTTCAGCCAGAAATTCCCTGCAATATAACAAGATTATTTTATAGTGTTAGGGGTCATTCTCTGTAAATGGGACAAATTGCACTTTTAAAATTGAATAAAAAAATCTTTTGCAAATGAAATAATTTGTTTATATGCGAGTTGTATACATTCAGATGCATTATAAATTTTTTTTATTCCGATTCATTTCAGGATTTTTGTTAAATATACATTTATACCACACTAGACAACTGGCATAAAATCCTTTAGGTAGTGAGCATGCGCAAAAAACTATATACAGCGCATGCGACACCAGAAACACTGCATGTCTTTTTGACTTATTCCTCAAGTGTGGCGTACGGTGTTTTAGTTCAACAACACATTACATTCAAGGCTAATTACTCGAAAAATACTCGTGATCCGAGTAACGCGAGTCGAAAAATTGCCAAACAATTTTATTTCACTGTTATTTTATATCAATTGTTTAATTGCATATTTATAATTATAATAAAATAGTTTTTGTAACTTTATCACGGTTTATAATTAATATCACAAACTGAATCTAATCTAGAGGATAATCACCCGGATGAATCTGGATTGGAAAAGATTTAACGGCGTCCACATAATCGGTACTCATGGTCGGGACTGGCAGGTCGTCGAGACGAGAAACGCTGAACGCCTGCATCTCTGTCAGCCTGGGCTGGCTAAATGGTCAGGAACTGGCCAGGCAGTCAGAAAGCCTCGGGTTTGAATCCAGGCATATGGGCATGGGTATTTGTGTAGTGTATTTTTCCTGAGTACGCTACAATATACGTGCTCGTTAAGTCTGTGGAGTCGAAAGTTCCAAACAAGCTCACGATGGCGAAACTGGTTTGCTTTGGGTGGCTACTCAGGTTTCTGCTTCGTCACTTGACCAAGTTTGTAAATTACGAGGCGTAACGTGGCGGTGTTAAAGTTCCATGGATGCTAGAAATAAACAGCCGGAAAACGTACAACCTAAATATTTTTTGGGGAAATATTAAATACTTACAAGACTAAATTTTAAAAAAATGTTAGTGACTTAATAAAAATCATTAAACTTTTACATTTTAGAATTTTCTATAAATAGTTCTACATATTTTTTCTTTAAAAAATCAGCTTTTAATTTTAAATCCTTTTATAATTTTGTTATTTTCCATCAAATAAATAATGACCGTTCAAAATCGACATTTTTCTCATTTAAAAAATATTTAACTACTTTATAGGTTACTAATTTTACCTAAAAGTAATGTATTCAGGTGTCGTCTGGTCACTTAACTGCGGTTTTAAATTACAACGTCCGTCGCCAATAGCCATCGTGTAGCTCTAGTGTGAAGATAATTCCAACTATCCCTAACTCCACTCATCTTACACAACACCGACAGCCGTGAAAATAATATCCAAACACGATGCGCTTTGAAAAAAAACCCCTACAATTTAGGCTAAAAAAACCCGGTTGTATTGCATGCGTTTGGAAAGAAAGATCCAAGATGAAGTTATCCAATGTGGGCAGACTTTCAAGGCTGAGATGTGACGTAGTGACGTGTGAGAGTGACGATTCTGTAGGAAAAACCAAATAATAGCATTTTCAAATTATTCTTATAAGGTTTAGGGATTGTATAGTAATTTACATCTAAATGCCCACATTTTGAAACTAGTAAAAAAATATTCATACTTATCTATAATTGGTAAATGAGTTTGAGGGAGTGACTATAGTAAAAGACCCGCATGCTATTTTTAATATTAAAAGTACCATAACAATTTTACCAGTCATGGAGCGAAACAACTGATGTTTGATTTAGAAGCCTCAAACCTTTAAGAATAATATACCAATTTAAATTCGATTTCTTTTTCTTCTAGTAAGTTTTTAATTGAACTTTAAATCAGTGATGAAGGAGTGACTCTATAACCAAGGGACATTACATGTTCATAAAATTACAGAAAACTATTGATGGTAGAAAAACATTATATACACTTTCGGAAACTATAGAAACTAATTAACCATAAATAGTTCCACCAAAAAGGATTATTTATTTTAAACGGCATTTTTTATGATGTTAAAAGTTGAAAAAGCATGTAGGGACAGTGTGAGGGAGTGACAAATCGGGTATTTAAACGAAATTTATGTCAGTAAATTATAATTATTTGATATTTTTTAGTGGGACAAGTTAGGTTGTGGGTCACTTTAAACTAATCAATCACAGAAATGCATATATAATTTGAAAATAAAGAGCAAAGAATCCGGGACATCGATTTGTCTCTTTTACAGAGAATGATCCGTAGACAAAACTAAAAGCTAGACGACTAGACCTACTTTGCTGACTTACGACGCATATAGGAAAGAGAGGGTAAGGGAATTTCAGACCAAATCACTCCAATAACTTCTTTTAACTTTCGGCTTTTAAAAAAAACTTCTTGTAAATTGGTACTTTGGAATTATGTTTGTGGTCTTAATAAGTAACATCAAAATATTGTTTTCAATCAATTTTAGAGGTTTTAGGATTGAAAAAGTTAAATTAATTTTCTTTCGCAAAAGGAAACAAAAAATCCTTATTTCTTTTATCACTGTACAGGCAAAATTTTCAGATTTATTTGTAGATAATTTTTTGGAATTGGGATAAAAAAAATAACCATCAAAGTTTCTTTAGATTAATATATTTCAAATGAAAATACTAAATTTAACTGCTCAGAATTCTAGAAATAATAAAAAATTAATCACATAAACTATTGATAAAAACTACAAAATAACAAATAGTCCTCGAAATTAATCTTGTACATTTAAAGAAAAAGTAAAGAACAAGAGTGTCTTCTTCAGCATCCTATCCATAACATCCCTTTTGGTTAGTCAACCATACGTCTTTTTTCAGCGTCGGTTTTTATCCTATAATTTATGAGATTGTTGAGGTGATACCGTCGATCAAAAAGAGGGTAGTTTAGCCAAAATAAAAGTCAGAATGTACCTCAGTTTATTTAATTAATGGGCGTGTTATATTAATAGCGAGGTTGTTTTAGAAAAATTATTATTAGTTTTTGTCGGAGTCCAATATTCGTTAAACCGCTTACTGTAGTGTCCTCAAGAGGATTGAATGAATTATTCAATTATGTCTTGATTTTGTTATTTAATTTGCTGGAATTGGTTTTTAGATGTGATGTATGGCGGTTGTGCTTTCGGTCGGATAAGTAAATGTATCACTTGGTTAAAGTTTTTATAACAAGTCATTTAAGATTGTAAGATGGGTAGTGCAATTAATATGATGCTGTTAGATTGGAAAAGGGGATATGCGCAGTTATGTGTTGTTTTTAAATGAAATATTAAAAGAAAAACTCATTATAGTCTTGTTTTCTTAAGTACCCCTTTGAGTTTATAAGGGTATTTAATTACTTATTATAAACAGAATTTTTTCATAAGTATATTTGACTATTGAAGTTTATATGAGGTTGGGTAAATATTGGGAAAAGATAAGAATTATTTTTATAAAAGATAAGAAAAAAAGCTTTTAAAATTCAATAGAGTAAAATCAATCCCTGGGTTTTGTTGATCGGCACTTTTTCGATCGGTAAGAGCTCCCTGTTTTAATTATTTTTAACTTCAAATAATATATGTTAGGACAACGCAATTTTTTTCTTTAACTTCCAGTAATGTTTATGCCTGAGACAACAAATTTTGGAGAGGAGACTACTTAGTTTCCCCATTGTAGTTAACGACTTTTGCTTCTTAAGGTAGTTTTACACTAATTAAATGTTGTTTTTAATAACATTTTCAAAAGTGTGACAAAGTGCGCATCTAGAAATAAGTTAACAAAAATGCAACCACGTTTGCTACCTAGAAAAGTGATATGAAGTCTTTTACTTAGCAAAATGTTATCCAGTCTTCAGCTGACCTAGCAAAATGCTATTCCTGCAAGGAATTTAAGCTCTACTCAAAGTTTAACCAAATCCTTTACACTACAAAGTGTAGTATATTGGAAAGTGTTACGATTCTTTACCTAACAAAGTGTGACCATTAATGTCTCATCTACCAGAAGAAACGTATTACCAAATCTTTTACCTAAAAAGTGTGACTAAGAGTGCTACCTACAAAAAGTGTGATGAATGATATTTAAAACTGGTTTATTCAATCTATTAAATCAAATAATTGTAATTATATTCTGATTAGAGGAATATCAACACATGAACTTTCTGATACAAAGAATCTAATATAGCAGTGTTTCTTGTCTAATATACTCAACTGTTAAGGTACACAAGTACTTGAGGAGTCTATTAAAAATTCAAAGATACTTTAACTTCTTTCCAAAGATGTTTTTCGTTTCTGAATTAAAAAGATAGCATATATTTGAAAAGTTAACCTGAATGTCTTACTAAGCAAGGTTTTAAAATATACACACAAACGAATTAAAAGAATTTATTTTTCCTTCTAAATAGAAAAAATGTAATGAGAAAAAACTATGCCGCACAAGTTCATATCATTAGCTAAAATTAAATTCAACCCCCATCAAGAAACAAATCCCATCGAATCTAATTGAAATTCCTACAAATTACAATAAAATAACTCTTAAATAGACTGATTTGTTACGATATTTAAAAAAAAAACTAATTCGATATCCCACAAAAAAATACGATATAAATTTTCTTTCGCTTTCTAAGGTATTTTATTTCACTGTGGAAAAAAATTAAGTTCGAAAGAAGTTTTTACTTTTGGAAGCAGATATTCAAATCAAAATCGACTTTCCAGAATTTATTAAATCCGTCCATTTAGTCCCAATGTGTCATTTATCGTATAACTGTATAAAGCGGTTTTCTTCTCTTCCTTTCCAATGCTAATACAGTCCAGTTGCGAAGTTACTTTTAACACTTGAATAAAGGAAGTAAGAGAAATCGCAATGGGTTCTTTTTCATTTGTTATTTATTGTACTTAAATGAAAGAAATAGAATTGTTTTGAATGAAGAAATTGCAGTGGGTGTTTTGAGAGTTTTTAAATATACTTTTTAACGGGTAAATTATACGAATGGAGTTTCATGTAAAAAAAAGTTTCATCGAATTAATTTGAGGGGACACAGTACCTCAAAAATGACAAAAATTGCGAATTATTTTTTATTTGCGAAAATTAAAGTTTGAAATCTTCTAAATAAGTCTACTAAGTTTTAAAAGTGTAGCTATATTTTTAAGTTATTCTACTTTTTATGCGGAAAGGCAGGATAAAAATGCAAACGAATGAAAACTTTAAATGTGTTTTTCTCGGTGTTCATTTTTCCTTGATGACAAGTTTTTCAAAACGCAAAGGCTTTTTTAATTATTTATAAAAGTCTAAGAAACTTTGTACGCAGTCTGTCAAATATGTTAACATTAAGAATTAGCATTAAAATTGTTTTCAAAAGTAATACTTTTTTTATAAAAAAAAATATTAAAGTTGAAATTTTTCAAATACGCTAAAATAATTTGGGATTTTCTAGATAAATATTTTTTTTATGTTTTTTTTTAAAGTGGTACTGTGTCCCCTTAAGCAATAAAAACGCATTTAAAGTTTTGCATTTAGTTCTGAATCCTATTTAGTATGAATACAAGACGCATAGGTGAAGATGTAAAAACTTATAATACATGAAGAATATTACCACAAAAAAAAACCACTTTAGTATTCTTGTTACTTGAGGTTTGTTTTTTACCACTTAAGAGCCTCTGGTATACTTGTCTCACTTAGGACTCTATTTAACATCTTAATTTATTTTGTAGTTTGTAATACGAAATGTTCGTTCGTAGCTAAAAACTTTTTAGGGGGGGAAAAAGTCACAATAGCCAGATTTTCTTAGAAAATTTTTTGAATGTTTGTTTATAAAATGCATGTTTGTTTTATAAAAACAAAAATCATGAAATATTTTTTTATATAGAAAATTCTAAGAAATAAATTTATAAAATAAACCAATATTGAATTAAAAAGTGGTAAAGAAAGACAGGAAAAGCAATTTTTTAATGGAAATATAGAATTAGCTTTCAAAAATAATAAAGATCTCGTTAAAGAAAAAACAGAAATATACATCATCTATGCCAAAATATAACTTGCTATGCCACACTTCAAACTTTGAATGCACAAAACTGTACTTTCTATGCATTTTTTTTTCTCTATTTCTCGATTGAATCTGATCTATAAAGAAATATTTGTTTTTCTTCTTCCCAAGTCTTTTTTTTTCTCCAACTTTTCCGTTTTTGACTTTTGTTATTATCCCAGATAAGCTTTGCGAAATGTTTTCTGGGATAAAGTCGTCCTCTTCGGACCGTGGATTGAGTTTTTACGGCAGGAATTATGTGGATTTAGTTTTCCATTTTCGCCACTTTTCATGCGTTGGAACTATCCAACTGTGTGCAGATCGTATCTTTCTTTTTTTTTATAGAAAAAAATGAAATACGAATACGAAATTTGATTGAACCGCCTTAGTGTGAAACGGATTTTTGATTATGTTACGTAAAATATTTAGATTTAAACTATTTTTGGGATAAATGGTTTTAAATCGACCCGATATATCACGAATATCATTATTGAAATGGTGAATATTTTTAAAAGCCATCGAAATAACTAGGCCAACCAAAAAAATACTTTTTATTGGTTATTTATTAATAAATGTCGGGTTGAAGGGTAATTGTTTTAACGGTATTTTAACTAATGTAATTGCAATATTTCTTTCATATTTTCCTTTGTATTTCAAATTTATTTTGGTAACTTGGTATTTTAGACACCTTAGCAAGTCAATTTTTATAATTCAAAAACTAACTACTCCATTAAAATCCAGTATTACTCCATTAAAAAAAATTTATGAGAAAATTTTGACATTCTTTTTTATACGCATAGTTTAGTCACGATGAGTATTCTGCCAAACATATTCTACAATTACCTAATTTGTTTATGTAAAACCTATTAAAATGTAACTGTCTTCTAATGCAAGTCAAAACTTTAAGTCTACTTTAACACAATTTATAAGCAAATTAAATCAAATTGAGAAGCACAACTTCCTAAACCTATGGGTGTGTAACATTATACGATTAGCAATAACCATCAATAAATTAACACATTTAAAGGTAATTATATACCCTATAAGGTAATTTCAATAACTTTAAAACCTAACACGTTCTATAGAAGATACCATTTGCGTTTGTTATTTCTCTTTAAATATTAGTATTATTAACATTTAGATCGAAAAAGTATGAGATGATGAAATGTAAGAGAAATTCCAATATCTTAAAAATAAAATTAAATTTGTCACCAAGTCGAATGTTAAATAAAATAAACTTGTTGAAACATAACATAATTTATTAAACAAAAATAACTGTAAATAACAACAATAAACTTATACAAACAAGATGAACTCATAATATAACGAACATAACTATCCGTGGCACAACATAAGATATATGGTAAAATAATAAACCCAAAAGGGGGGTGCGCGCCAACACAGTGGCACTTCTGTATTTATACAAAACACAAGGCATCAGAAAGTTACAGTTTAGTTAACTAGTTAGTTAAAGGTGCATCGCCACACGTGCCTTCGTAATACAACACAGCCATCAATGAAAGTTACAGGTAGTAATATCCCACTCAGTTAAAGGTGCACGCCACATGGTAAACCGCCATCAATGTGGTAATATCCCACCAAACGTAAATTAATTCTTTTGGAAATTCAGCAGTATCAGATGTCATGTCCTTTAAAATTGAATGAATTAATAGTAAATGCACTGTAGCGAAAAAATGTGTAACATTACCATGAATTTTGTAACGTGACACGAACTAAGGAGAAGAGGCTGACTAAACTCAAATTACATGAGATAAATTACTCAAATTGAGGCCCAGTGGCTTAGTGATAGTGCATCGCATTGCCACGCCACAGTTCCGGGGATCGAATCTCGGATTGGGAGAGGCTTATCCATCCTTTCATCCCTTAAGTGGGTCGATAAAATGGGGACCAAGCATGCTTGGGAACTAAACACTGGGGGTTCCGAGTGAGGCTGACCACCTTACCGGACATATGCCTAGCACCCCCAGAGCCCTAAGTCACGTAAGCTGAAATGGGCACAGCAAGCCTTGGCCCTCTAATGGGCTGTTGCGCCGAGGAGAGTTTAGTTTTTAATTTACTCAAATTCACTCCAATTGAAAGGGCAATCAAAAATTTAGTAGAAAATGATAAAGAAAAAAGTGCCTTTGCAAGCAAATCGGCAGTAGTCGGTAAAGTGACGCTCTTGTAATTGAATTATTGCAAGAATGAGACTTGCCTTATAACAAACTGACTTTGGTTTGAAAATACAAAAAAAATATCACTTCAGAACTTCACATTGATATATTTACTGTCGTATTATAGTAAAATGGCAGTTAAATGTCTCCTCATATTAGGAGGCACTATTTTTTACTCCTATTTAGTGGTGTAACCTTACTCTGTTTTGGGAGTTGAACCTGCTCCTCTTTAGTTTCAATTTACTCCAACTTGTGGTGTAACGTTGCTCCAAAAATCTAGCAGAAGTCTGCATTTTCAGCCACCAATTTTGTGGGGGGGGAAATGCAACAAATGCTTTTACACTGTTTTATGAAATATTTAGAAAGTGTCTAAATATATATAGTTACATTGGGTTTCCGATGATATTCTCAATATTTAAATAACCAAATCAAACTTAAATACAATCCGACAAATCCCATTTAGCCTAAGTCCCAATCGGCAGCTAACATTGATAAATATCCTAAGAACATGTATCGTAATCACTAGCCTGGTCGTTAGCCGAACCTTACAAATTAACCTTCCAACGGGACAATTGTAATACGGGTCGGGTTTTTTATAAAATTTATGTACATGGTGTACATAATTAAACTGACAGTACTCAGGGCCTTCTATATACAGCAAACTAATAGATGGAATAGCTTTACGTGTACCAGATCTGTCATTTCATTTCCAGGTCTGATTTCCAGTAATTAAATTCATTTTGATTCCTAAATTTAATTATCCCTTCAAGTGTTATTACTAATGCTAAAATAAAAATATATATTGCTGAAGATTTCAAAAGTACAATGTTTGTAAATTATTTTTGTATTTACTATAAGATTTAAAATTTAGAAAGGGCACCAAATTTTCTCCAATGGGATTTTTTTTATTCGTGAATTATCTCTCCCATGTCCTCTATAGCTTCTGCCAAATTTGGAGTTTAACATATAACATTATGGCGTTTTTACTTAATGGAAATTTACCTATCTTACTTTTGTAACAATAACATGGATCCGTTAAAAATGGCAAATTTAAAATGAAAATAAAAACCTTTGACACTTTTAGTCATAGCGCCTAATCGGGTAAAAATTTTCCGTTTCCCACAATATGGTTATGTTACGTGATAAAATTTAACTGCCTTCAATTTTAAACTGTAACATAATGTCGATCCAATAACAAAACTGCCGAGTATACTAAAACACAGAGGTGGAAAACCTGAAACTTAAGGACGCCGTTTTCAAACACCGTGACTCCCTACACTTTGCACATTCGTGGTTTTGTCCTTGGACCGACTATATGTCATTTTGTACTTACAAATTAAAACCGAAAATAAATCAAATTGAGTAGCACAACTTTCTAAACCTAAGGGTGTGTAACATTACAACGATTATCAATTACCATGAATTAATTAACCCATTTAAAGGTAATTATATACCCTATAAGGTAATTTCAATAACTTTAAAACCTAACACGTTCTATAGGAGATGCCATTTTCGTTTGTGCGATTTTCTAGAAAACCTTGTCATGACGTCCAACAGGTTCTGGGAACTCGTGCATCAAATTCGTAGTCAAAAAAACACATTTTTAAAATTAGCAACCTCCAAAACAAGTAAAACACAAAATCTCCATTTCGTACAATAGACCCCAATGCAATACTTTCTTTACCTTATCTATAATAATAAAAGAAAGAGTCTGTCTGTCTGTCTGTCTGTGGATCGTGAAAGACCTACTTATACAGCCCAGAAAAATGTGAAGTTTTTGATAAAGATTCCTTTTAATACCTACTTGTGCACCTGGGGCATTTTTTTTCATATTTGATGATTATTTTTTTTAATTAATATTTTCAAAACTACGTTATCCATCTAAGAGTGATGGAACCATAACATGGCTTGAAAACACATGGGCTGGGCCAAAACAGGGGCTGGAAGTCATCCGTCAATAAACGTTAAAATCCAGTAAAAAAAAGTATCGTATTTTAAACATTGTGTATCCGGAAGTTCTTCTACATTAATGTTCTAATCTTTTTGAGGATGACAACCACTGTTTTAGGTAAATCTTAGGTAATCAATCTTATTTAAGCAGAGAACCCCATTCCAATATTCTTTACGTCAATTTTTTTATTATATTAACGGGTTCCCAGCAAGGCGAGACCATACTGCTAGTAGAACATAAAAGGTAAGTGAAAGTAATATCATTAAAATCCTTAATTTCATAGGATATTCATCGTCATTCTAAGTACGTATCCTCAAACCCAAAAGGCAGGCAATCTGACAAATCTCTTTCAGCCAAATCGCCAAGGAGGATAATTTCCAGTTTAAAGTTCCCCGAAAAAAAAACTCGTTAACATTCGGCAAACTGACGTTGATAAATAGCCGACGGTCGTATTTTTTCGAACAACAGCCCGGTCGTTAGCTCCCTATAAATTAACCTTCCAACCCGACAATTGTTGGAAAGGAACGTTTTTTGTTCTATCCCTGCTTGTAAATCACAGAAACAACTAAACACAACGATCCTGGACTTCTTCTAGAAAAGAAATAAAATAGAACAATGCCGCTGAAGAGAGAATGCTGGAAAAGTTTTTCTCGTTTTTCCTGAATCAATTTGAAAGAACACACTTCTAAGTTTAAAGTGTTGGATTTTAATTCGGGCTATAAAAAGTACAACAAAAGGAATTGTTTATTCCTGAAGCTGAAGATTTTTTTTCAATTCCTGTAACTTACGGGGTCGTTTGGGGTCTTGTTAGAATACAAAGTGTGTGTTTCTTTTGTTTACTCATTGGAAGGGAACCGATTACTGTAAAAAGATATGCATGGTACAGTCCAAAAGTTTTGGACACTTTTAAATGTTTTTAGAAAATCCATTAAATGTAATAGAAAAGTATGGTTTTCTACATTGAAACTTTATGATGTCAAGTTGAGAATTTTTATTTTAGAACTATATCAATAAAACTGTAAAAAAATAATCGAAACTAAATTCTGGTAATACGCTCAATGTAATTGCAATTAACAAAGTTATGCAAAAAATTATTGTTTTTCCATTGCCTTTTTGAAATGAAAATATATCATTATTCTAACATTTTTATTTCTTTTTCAATCAATCTAAGAGAAGAATCATTGGCAGATTGCATTTAAGTTCAGTTGAATATCTTGAATCCTAAAAGGAAAACAAATTGAACATATAACTAATATGGTTAGGTTTAATTATCGTCACACTAGAGCTACACTAGAGCTAAGGTCGACGGGCGTCGTAAATTAGATCCACAGTCAAGTGACGGGCCAACTCTTGAGTAGGCATCTGACGCAACTTTTAGGGGCTACATCGTTTGCAGCATCGGGTATTTGGAGCATGTTTCACGTGGACTCTCTCTACAGGGAGTATTATTCGTCGAACTTTTTTGGGCTGCACAGAACCATTTACAGATCGGCAGTTATTTTGGCAATGCCCGGAACCGAACCTGAGACCTATCCCATGGAAAGCAAGTGCCTAACCTACTGGGCTACACAGCCCCCATAACTAATTCGGGAACTTGTAATGAAACAAAAAAAATCAATAGGTATTCTACCCACCCACACTTGTACAATTTGAAATAGAACACGTATGAATTCCGAACACCTTCTCAATTGTTCCGAACTAGACAACCGAGCCCAACAACAAGGTGACATTTTTAGATTATATTGTAACGCAAGAGCGCTTATGGATGGATGAGAAAAAGTCTGCCCCCTCTTCACCTGTTACCTCGAACTCTTTGATGTTTTGTTTTATTTGTATTGTTGGTTGTTTCCCTTGTTCGCTTTGTTGTTCATGTTTATATTGTTCCTCAAGTTCACTTTGTTGTCGACGATGAGATCTTTATATTTCTTGGTGTAATTTCCCAAATAAAGCCATAAGTTACAAAAACAAATAAAAAATAAACCAACGTAAGCCAGATCAACATTAAAGTTATTCCCTCAACTTCACTCCCATAAAAGGCCAAACACACACACAGAATGGTTAATGAATCCAACATAAAAGAACCCCCCGAAAAATAACCCACTATCGAAAAAAATATCTAAGACAAGCCACACATTGATTCGTTACAGCAAGACTTACGTTCTGATTGAGTATCCCACGTCCGTATAAAATTGATATTGATTAAATGCGACGCCTTATACGGTGACCACATCTACCTCTGCGCCTTTTAAGGACATAATAAATCTTCCCCCAGCACCAATTTCCATCTATGGGCTATCGTGGTTAGTTTCTGGTTTATGGATTTTATTCATAAGTATTACCCCGAAGTCAAGCCAATGATGGATAACATGGGTGTTTACCATTTAGGTTCTTTCTGTTAATTCTGAACTTGGTCACAGTTGGCTTATACATCGATTCCACTTTGAGGTGTTAAAGTTGGTTTCAAAAAGTTAACTTTTTTCTACAATCAGGTGATTTATACCGAGACCTAATACTAAAAACGAATACCGAACGGCTTACAATATGCATCGGGGAAGTGATTCAAACCCGCATAAGTTCCGCACTGATAATCAGCACCCTTATCACTTGGTTTTGTTTGTTCTAGTGTTTTTGAAATGTTTACGCGATAGTGCTAATTGTTTTGCTTAAAAATATTACCTTACAATATCAGCTCACAAGATACATACATGACCTCCCAATATCAGCACACATGAAATATACATAACCTCACACTATCAGCACACATGAGATGTATTCAGTTGGTAAACAACTACTGTCATAACAAAACAATTATTCAATTTTGGCTTTAGATTTCTGACATAAGATATCCATTTCATTAAACCAATTGTATTTTATGGTAACTTGGGCATGTAATTAGAGGAAAATTTTGCAATATTTAAACTAGACACAGTGTTCTCAAACTGAAAAATATTCTGTTGTAATCTTATTTCTAACCATGGTAAGACTGCAAGAACAACTGATTTTTCACTCAGAGCCATATTAGTAGTATTATGACTTTAAACCTTCAACATTTGACAGTTCGCATTTGTTGATATATGCTATTCCTCTTGTAGTAATGAAAATACTAATACCCACACATAGATCAATACTTTAAATAAAAAAAACTTAAACATCCGTGCGGTTCAAATACCTAATTCCATTTGGTAGTCTGGGGCGACTGAAAATTGCTCGTGAACTGTTCTGCAGCCCTAAATCAAAATAGCCCAACAGCCAAAGTCAACTTCAATGTTCGATTCAACTTATTGATTTTTTTTAGAGATATATATTCTTTGCTGTTTATTTCATATAATTACCATGCATTACCTTTTATAGAGTAGATCTATATTTTAATAATATTTCAAATTGGGTATTGAAATTAAAACTTTACATTTTTATACTCATATAAAAAAATAAAAAGGATTTCATTTTATTTAAATTTTTTTGCCTACAGAAAAACAGTCATTATAATATACTCATAAAAAGTAATATAAATCAATAAAAATTAATATTTAAGTCATAAAAAAATTATTATAAAAGGTCGTATTAATCAATTATGACTTTTTTGCGATGAAGAAGTTTAACATTTTTATTTTTTTAATCGCATCGTAATATTTAGAAACTCTTAAATCTGTGGCAGGCAGCACAAATACCCAATACTAGCGACCGAGTAATTACCTTGTCGCAGACGGTTCAGTATTGGGCTAGCCTTCAAGAGGTCCCTAGATCGAAACCGGACCGGTCTATACTTCTTCAAATCCAAAATATTTCCTCATTCGGTGCAATATTTACTACATTACGTAAAACTGATGTCGTAGCATGTGCATAAGTTTTTCCGCGGCCCTGTGCTTTTTTTTCCTACCCGCTACAACTGTTTAAGAAGTTTTAAATTCTCTAATTAATATTAATATTAAAAAAAAACTATAAAAAATTATGGTCGAACTGCCCATATACAGAAATCCATCATTTTTCAGCATACGCACGTGTGACGAAAGCAGTGACGTTGATTCTGGAGACTGGCGTTTGTGATTGAGCTCTCAATATGATAGTGGGATACCTGCTTAAGCTTCGCCAGACACAAGCAAGTCGCGGCAGGGGATTGTAATTATGAAGAGGCTAAGATTGTTTTGTGGTTTTTCTTGTTTCTGGTCTGGTGATTGTTTCTTGTTATTAATATTGTTTATGGCGTTTGGCCTTGATGTCCGGAGTATTTATTCAATGACTTAGATGGAGCTCGAAGTTCCGGTTGAGTGTTTCGCAAAGATTAGTTGCGTTTGATATTTTTGGTAATGTTTACTTATGGTATAAAAAGTTATTCCTGTATAAATATATTTTCGAGGAATCGCCCTAAGCTTAGAGAGAGATAGTCAAACCCTTAGACACAATTCATTATTTTAGAAATCGCAATAGCTCTCAAAGTATTGCTTTACAATTTAAGCAACTTTTCACCGGGTATGAAAATAGTACTAATAAAATAAAATTTTAAGTGAAAACATCATCCGGTTATTTAATTATTGAAACATTTTGATAGTGAAAACTGATGGTTGAAAATATTTAAACTACAGGTTTTTTCGTTCAATTTTTAATACATTTTACTAAAAAAATGATGAATTGAAACTGATTTTTTATACGCAAAAAAGGAATGTTGGGAAATTTGGATTCATATCTTTTATGCACTCGGGAGAATGGCCTATAACAACGTGAGGGTTTAAGTCTGACTTCCGCTCTCTAATAGTTCGCCACTTTCTCAATTTAGGCACGTTGATTGAGGGAAGGGGCAGACGTTATTCTCAGCAGGTTTTTCGTGGATCTAAAATATGACACCCGTTGCGAATAGCCCTCGTGTAGCTCTAGTGCGACGATAATTTAATATAAACTCAGCAGGTTTTCAGGATAACACAAATATTCAAGCTTTATCCGGGATTCGAACCCGGACCCACTGGATTGACAAGCAACGGTCGAAACCACCATACTGACTGGGTGACAATAGTCTTCAAAATTATTAGGATTATATGGGAAAACAGTTGAATCAATTAATAACTTGTTCATCCTAACAACTGATGCAAGTTGATCTCAGGAGACCACTTTTGCACAAACCATCGAACATATTAACAAAGAAATTCATTTAAAAAAGAACATTTCATGCATAACTTTATTAAATAGTAACTATAAAAAAAACATGGCAGCACATCATGACTGCTTGTAATCTTTAAGATATTTAAAAATCGAATCATTGAGTGAGTACTTTAGCTGTTTTAAAAACCCACAGTTTTACGAAAAATATTAACAAAAAAACAAACAATTTACCACGCACCGTAAGCAATTTCGAACCATTTTATAGCCTAATCCTTATTAAGTTTTCCAATGTAAAACTATAACCAAATCCCTTCCATTCTGCTGGATGTATTCATGCATCAGGGAATTTCAGATAACTCGCATAGTTCCTAAGCACTACGGAAAGTATTTCCCCTCTCTCTTCAAAACTTCCAAAAATTATTTTCCATTTCCCATAACTTTCAATTCGTGGCTCATTTCATCCATTATTAGTCCGAAATTATGTTTCCCTTATATAATCCTTATAAACTCTCCTCCATTATAGCGTTCGCCAATCTTTTCACTGCACTTTTAATAATTCTTAAACTGCGGTGCCAGAGGAGTTCAGGCCTCGTTTTACGAGCTCATTTAACCCTCGAGATTATGCCTAAGCCTTAAGCTTTTACGAAAAGTCGGCTTAAGTAAAGAGCTTTTAGATCTCTTAAGGTAAGGCTCTAATTCCAAACAGGCATGTAAAGCTACGTAAGAAAGGGTTTTTAAGAGGTGAAAGGATTTTTTTTGGTAGAAAAAGGGTGTATAGGAAAGTAACTTTTGTATTCGGTAGGCAAATCACGGTACTCGAATTGAAATCAGAAATATTTATTACAAAGTTCCAGGCTACCAACGTCAAAACTCCGGTGGATAAACAGGTAAAAAATTTATAAATTTTTTAATCCGCTCACATTTAAAAGGCTCAGATCGGTAACTCACCCTAAAAATATTAGGAATAGATAATATTTTTATAATGTAAAAAGATAGATTTTGCAGAAGGAAAAAAGCCAACATGTTTTTCACAGTTTGACATTACAAGAGATAATAAAAAAACAATTTTTTATCAATTATTCAGATCGGTTAGCAGCTAAATCGGTAGTACTTCCTCATTAGACTGTAACAACTTGAAAAATGGACACAATGCGGGTAGGGGTAAATAAAACTTTTTAGCTTCCCCCATATTGTTTTCTTGCATTCAAATCCAATTTGAAGTTAAAATGCTCCATTACTTTTAAAACTAGATATGCATAAATTCTGCTTTTAAATAATATTGCCCTATGATAATTCGTTTTAGATTTCACTATTATAGTGTTTAAGATCTGAGAAAATATCACCAATTCAAAATATATAATTTAACTTTTCAAAATAAAACAACAACGGTTAACATTTTTATCTTTTAATAACTTTTTAGGAAATATACAAAACAAGATAATTTAATTTTGTTAAGTTTTCTTATTTATAAAAAAATTATTTACTGTCAGGAGATTGGAAAGAGATTCATTCAAAAGATGGGAATTCTAAATGAGTAAAGAAAAACTCGATATAGAACTAAGTCCTTAAACAGTAACTTGAATGTTACATTTTATGCAAAACCTACAAAATATTAGAATCTAACTATACATATTCATTAACATATTAAATATAAATATCGATGTACCATTTTTTTGAATAAGAAGCTTCAAAAAGATTGGTAAACAAACCTGCATATTCAACATTATTTTTAAATACTGCCAAAAATGCATGCGCATAAAAACTATTTTATACATCCTTATTATAATTTAATTTTGTATAATTATTTTTACACTATAATTATTTTTAAAAGTTTCTTGAAAAAATATCAGCTTCTTATTAACGCATTCCTAAGAGACTACGCTCCCAAAAAAAATTATTTTACTTACATTCAATCCAAAAAAGAAAAAATAATAATTTAATCTGTTACATATTTTCAATATCATTAGTAAAAAAATCTAAAAAGTGTGATAAACACGATTTTTTTTATTTAGTAAAAATAAATTAGTTCAGTTACCATAAAAAAATATATGTTTTTTTCATAAAATTTTATATTTAAAAGCTTTATACGATTTACCAGTTATTTGTAAATACGATTCCTGTATAAATTAATGATCTCTAATACCCAAATTTGTTTTTGAATTTAAAACTAATTTTATGTTTCGATAATATTCAATTAGCTGGTCTTTAAATGTGTGTGCTATTATTTACTCTTACTTATTTTACTGGTCGTATTTTTAGGGTATAAACTAATAAATTGGACTAAACAAAGAAAAATTCTTATAGAAAATTCCTTTAACAACGAATAACTGGAACATAGGGAGCGTGGTTTGTGGAAAAGCAGACGATGTTTAGCGTAACTGTGGCTTCATATAGGCGTGACCGTTCTAGTTTAGGCGAATTTGCCGCCGGGTGGGTTGTTTGTGGGGTTTAAGGCGGCGTTTTACGTAACTGTGTGTTCCAAAACCAGGCATAATTTCTTAGCATCTGCATAATAACAATTATTATTTATGTAATTACAAACTGTAAATGGGAAGTTTACAATACTACAAGTCTCGTGGTTACTATTTACTACTAAAATAACCTAAGAATAGAACCCAGAGCTACAGTTCAGATCGGTTAACCTTTACCGACATTTTCCACTTGTCTTCTCACTACCCGAAATACTCTTTTTCAAGAAAACCCTATAAAAACCAGGATCGTTTAAACGAAAATGGAACACCTCTTCACATAAAGGGTACCGAAAAAAGGAAGCAGGAAGTCCCCCGGAAGGTCCATCAACGTCACTTCCGGGTCAGCAGTCCCTGACACCCCACGGACGCATAGACAGTGACTCTGACTAATGTTTAATGCATTCCGCTTGAAAAAGGTGGATCTATTTTTCAGGGACAGACACTGGAAGGGAAAAAAAAGAAAAATAGTTGATATGGTGAAGGAGAATAAAAAGTGAGGAAAATCGCGTCAAATAGAAGGGGAAGTGAAAGGTTTTTTTCTTAGCGACTTTTTTTTCTTTCTTTGCAAAGTGAGGAGACGTGACAGTCTGGTTGGTAAGTTGTTGTCTTAAAAATCTCCATATCAAATACGGTATTCGACACAGCCATCCCATAAATTGTGTAGTTTAAAAATCCAACTACCCAAATTAAACCAGCGTTTTCCTAATCTGTAATTTAACGAATAAATGCATAGTAATATGTATGTTAAGGTAATTACAAATAATTGATACTAGTATAGTCATTAAAATCATATATACATGCCACAGGAAGTGCATGTGTGGGTTTTTTTGGCAAAGAAAGATTTTGCGAAAAGTACGACACGTTTGGGCGCGAATTGTCGGAAAAACAAAAGCACAAAAAACACTTGCTTTTGTCGTGGCTTGTATATAGTATTTTAATGACTAAACTCATCAGTATAATTTGTAACTACATTCATCGTCGAATAAGGCTCATCTGTAACTGTCATCCCATACATGGATAGTGTATTTAAACAAACTCAGTATCATGTAAAAAATGCCACAATAAAAGCAATTCTTGAAAGTACAAAATTCTCTGAAAATTTTTATTTCTTTTAAAGCACAATTTTCAAGACGTTGAGCATTTAGGGTAAGGATATAATCATAGCAAGGAATCATCCACTAACTTTTTGCAAACAAGGGAAGAACTTATACTTACAGTCATAATTTATGAGAGCGTTTCTTTTTACTTTAATTACCTGATTTATAACATGAAATTTAAGAATAAAAGAATTGCGATGGGGTCATTAATCCAAAATAAAGATTTGTGTTTCCTACAGTTTTGGAGGGTTCTGTTTCCAAAAAAGTGGTTGTCGAACATTATGCCGTCTGTCAGATAGTCTGTTATTCGATCAATCTGAACCCGTTCTACAGCTCTAACTAAAACAGCAACGGTCTTCAAATTTGGTACACGAGTTTCTAGTACTTGTCGGACAACATGTAAAGTTTTCGAGAAATTCGTGCATGTACAAAGGGCTTCTACCATAGAACTTTTTTTCTTTTTCAAGGTATTGCTGATAAACTAAAAGATAAGCAGACTTTATAAAAGATAAGCAGAGAAAGATAAGCCACATTTGGGTACACGAGTTTCCAATATCTGCCCGACGTCATTATAAGGTCTTCGAAAAAAACTATTTTGTTTTCAAATGTATTGAAATTTCCTTATGGAATATAATTATATAATTACCTTTAAATGTTGAGTGGCAGCTAAAATTCGTGTAGGGTTATGCACTACTTGTTTCAAAATCTTTCACTGACAAATGTTTTACTATGCCATTCGACTTATTTTCTAAATCACTTATTAAATGAATTTTTCGTTAATGAATTTCTACTAATTGATCTATTTAAGGTAGTTGATACTGATGAGGATAATCTTTAAAATACTATATACTTACGATTCTCGTACTTTTATTAGTAATAATCTATTTTAATAAATTTACTTGAAATCTAGTGAAACTTTAAGTCTGTGCAATAAAATAAATGAAAATATGCATTTCGATGCATATACCGTTTTAAAATCTTACTTGCACATTACAATTGATCCATTTCGATTATATATTTCTAGCTCTTTCCACAAAATTTACATTTTTATACTCGTATTTAAACAAAACTTCAACGTACAGTGCACTTATGCTAAAACTATATTACTTCGTTTAAAGATTTTCTACGCCACACCAAAAGCATTTTTATTTTTAGAAATTGCAAATTTTTCTGTCGAATATTTTGTTTATGTTTACATTTAAACATTAAAAAGCACTTAAGAATTCATGCAGCTCTAACAAAATCCCTATAAAACCTTTTTACCTTTTACCCATTTGTTTTTATCAACAACTTCTACTACATCGGTCTTTCGTTCAGGTATTTTTACTTAGTTATTTTTATTTTATGTTCACTAAAACAACATTTCACTTTAACAAAATCTTGATTTTGTTCTAAATATTAATGTTTCTTCGAAATTTATTTGCAATCTTAAAATTATAAAGAAAAACGGAAAGATTTTTTTATTTTATTGGTTGAAGTTTTATTACAATAATAAAATTACCATTTGCTAGTAAAAATCACAAACATAACTCGACAATTATCAGATAATATTTATTTAGTTATCTAGACATTAAATATTATAAAAAATGTATATATTTATTTATATTTTCTCATTTAATGATGTTTAAACTTTTAATTTCTTTTATAAATAAAAGATACGTAAAGCCATTATGTTTAAATGCAAGCATACAGAACTGAAAACTTTGTACGTTTTATTTGCAAAAACTTGCACATTTAAAAAAAATTAAGATCATTTTATATTCATAAACAAAGAGAAAAATAAAGTTTCACTCTAGAATAAAATGTCCTTATGTTTTAGTTTACATGCGAGTATAAATTTTATTTTGTTCCATTAAAAAATTATGATTTTTTTTACACAATATTTAATTTAATACCATGCGTCATCCAAGTATATTTTTCCTGTAATATATATTACGATATTTTTTCATTGTAATATACTTATTTTATAAGACTTCATAAAATTAACAGTTCAAAACCACAGTTCTTATGAAGCCAGCTGGAAAATGAATAATGTTCTTTAACTATCGTTAGAAAAAAGATTTAAAAATTTATTGTTTTATGTTTTTTTATTATTTTAATTTAAAAATGACTAAATACGCTTAATTTTTTTCCTTGAAAAATGTATCTAGATTTGTTTTGTTAATTATTTGATTCGAGTATTTAGAAATATATTTTATTCCGTTATTAATGTAACAATAACAGGTTATCAATAAATTATTCATATTTTTAATAAACAATTACTTATTCACGCCTAATGTGTGGTATAAAGTTGTGTCTTAAACTTTTAAAAGAAGTCTCCTGGAGAAGTCTACTGGAATTTTTAATCAACCCTAAATTTTAATGTATGATTGGTCTTTTTTGTGTACGACAATTCACATAAGCCTAAAAATATCTAAGGACTAGTGTAGATCTGGGGTAAATTTCAAAATTTCACGAAAAAAACTCCATATTGTTAAATGTTAGGTATAAAGTTACTCCAGACTACTACTTACTATGTTCCAACATACAATCGGTATGCTTCCACCTTTATAGAGTAACGTCACACCATAAAAACAGATTATGGCTATGAAACAAGACGAATGACACCACGGTTATCCCCAAATTTAAATGCAAAAATTAACTGCTTTTACTGTGGTATAATAAAGTGTGAAATTCTAGGGCTGTATTCTGCGGTCAAAATTTTAATTGCTTAATATGAAATATAAGATAATTGAAGAATTACGATGGGGTTGAAAATCCGAAATTAAGCTTTTTTTAGTTTTCTATACGTTTTGGTGGGAGGTGATACAAATCTCCTTCTCGAAAAAAAATGCAAAATTTAAGTTTATTTCAAATTTAATTAGTTGACTGACTATAATAAATCTGACGAAATGGCAGAACTGAAATGACTTATAACATATTCTGCTCTTCATTATCAATCTTATCATCGCATATATTTATCGCCGTTCAATCAAAAATTAACCTCATTTTACAGTCTTAATTGTTATGAATATATTTTATTTGTGTAATAATAGTTTACAAATTTCAAATAAAAGTCAACTGGTGGAGATATAGTTAATTTCCATTCGCGAACAATTTGTTCTTGGCGTTTTTATAAATGAATTTATCTTCTTAATCGGGCAGAAAATTCTGCAACACGTGCGAAAAATTTGACAAGATTAATTTTTCTACATTTTTGAGAACTTTGTGATTGGATTTTCTTCTAAATGAACGTTTTTAGCCATGAGTATAACAGACAAAAAGAAACACCACCAGAAGCAATTCATTAACCACAAAAAATATCCGATACAACCAACAATAAAAATTAATATTTAATATTGTAATTAGAACCTACCCAACTCAATTTATAAACAGCCAAAAAATAAAACGAAACTTCATTCTCCTTACAAAACACTGCCTAATCCACTCCATTAAACCTGTCCAATAAAAACGGCCTTCTTTCTTGCAGCGCCGGTTTTTTTTTACGACGCAACAAATATTTAAAATCCTAACTATGTTCTAAAGTTTAGTTAGTTAATATTTTTAAACTGGACAGTAATGAAGTACCCTGGAAGGCGTAACTCCGGGGCACTTTTAGGCTCGGCATTAATCATTCGGGCAGTTTATCAGCGACCATGACGCGTAGTATTTTTCGAATAGACTGCCCACCATTTTTTTTCTTCTACAGATTGTTCCAGACCTGATTAATTTTCTTGCTGGGAGCGCTAAGTGGGTTCGTTCTCCCGGCTGCATCATTAAACATATGTTGAGAAATTTATCTAAAAACAAAGCGAAAACCGGAAGTGTAATTTTTTATTGTTATTTTCTATTTCGTAATTTGGCAACGTCAAGTTAATTTTTTTTCGTCTGATGGAATGTGTGTCAAGTGATCCTTTAACCACCCTTTAACAAGTTAGATTGGATTTGGGAGGATTTTGCGACATTCATTTTTTTTTTTGTATTGGATCAGTTTTCTGTAATTAGTTTAGGTGTGGGAAAAGAGCTTTAATATTTAATAAGGATTTTGTACTGATTTCACATACCAAGGTAAAAAAGTTTTTATGAAGTTCATCATATAATATTTCTCAGTATTTTTGTTTCATAAAATTTATTTTTCAGAGACACTATAATACCAGTGGGATTTACTCGTATCATAGTGTCTATTATGTAATATTAAACTAGTCATAGTAAGCAAACAATGTAAAACCCATTCACAGTTTTAACCCTTCACTAAACGATTTTGTTTTTCAGCAGAAAACCTAGGATTTAATATCTTTAATCGGCAGATTACTTGGAAAATTATTTGAAAAAATCTTATGGTGGGGTGGGGAAAATGGTGGTATGGGGGAAAATGAGGGTATGTTAAATATATACATTTTTCCACTGTATATTTAAAGGTATTAAGACTTTTTTTCTTTGAAATATTATTTTTAGGTGATCTCTTATTATTTTTATTTGGTCTTTAGAATATGGCAACACCATTAATTTATTCAGATTCTTGTTCTTAAGCTAATTTTGTTTCAGCTGTTAGAATTCACTCGTAAAAACTTTATTTTTTTTTATTTTATAAAACATGCTGTGCTCTTAAGCATTGTTACATGCAATAGCCACATTCTTGAAGAGTATTTGTGCAAAAATAGCTAAGAAATATTCCAATATTTAAATTTTTAATAATTATTTTAGGTAGTGGGGTAAAGTGGTGGTATGGTTAGGCTTAGCTATGGTTGTAAGATGTAATGGAGTTTTGGTTATGGAATGAACTTAAATTGGATTATATTGGAGGATATATTTTAAAAACCATTTTAATGTTATAAAAATATACAGTGTTATTAAAAAACTTATTTAATAAGTTTTTTTTAATTTAATTTAATATATTAAGTTTATCAATTTACCTTTAAGAATATGCCCAGCAGAACATGTCATGTGCAATGTTTTTATTTGCAATTAATTTACTAAATGATAGAAACTATCATGTAAAATACTTAACCAAATCAAAGATGGGAAACTATTAATCATTTCCAGAAATATACGATGAAGATTATTTTGTAAAGTTCAGTACAATCTGTAAAGTTTACAGGTGCCTCAATTTAATAGTAGAGGACAATACTCTTACTTAAATATTCTATTATTCTACTATTATTATCTCTAAGTTAGCTTTTCTGAAATAAAAGTGTAGATGAATATTAGAACTGAGTTTGTTTCAATTTTTTCGTTATATTAATGATTTTTGATTCAATCATATTCTTAAATTTGGGCTACCCCCCCCCCCATTTTCCCCTACCCTGGGGGAAAGTCAGGGTATGAAACCAAGTTCTCTAAATTGCCAGATATTAAAGCATATAGTGGGAAAAATTAAAAAAAATACCTGTATAATAGAAACAATTCAAATGTATATTATATGCAAAAAATCAATGAAAATTAGTTAAAAAGTAGGTTTTAATGAGATAATTTAAAAAATGCTTGATTTTACCCTCATTTTCCCCCACCTTCCCCTAGTTTATTCTTTGCTGCCCAAATCACTGATTTATCTGAAGGGAGTTAAACTAAAAATGCCCAAAAATATTTTTTTAAAGTGGATATTGGCTTTTTTAAGAGACACACTGGTTTAAGGGGTTTATAAAAATATACTAATCTTTTTTTTTACAAAAATCATTCAATGCATATAAAATAGGCTAATTAGGACTAACGCAATCAATCAACAAATCAAAAAAGATTAAGAGTAAATTAGTCTATTTTTTTGGTTGGTTATATTAATAGAATTTTCAATGAATTCGTTACTTGTAGCAACGTTTTGAAATTTCTAAAAAATATGAAATATTGTAAGAAAAGTAAACCTATTGCTTTATATGTCTAAATGTACGTCTGTACCACATATGGCACACGGTGCAGTGAAGGGTTAAATTAGCCATAGTGAAGAACTTTGAATCATTGATAAAGTATGATTTTAAGGGGCATATCGCGCACAGATGGCGTAGATAAGTAACGCTTCTGTCATCTTAACTTAATAATAGAGGAATGAAGTTTGGTTTAAGAAATGTTTGTGGTTCTGGGTTAGACTATTCTTTCCGTTAGTGCGCACTACATTCAGTGAACAATAAATGTCTCATTTATAGCCCACACTTAAAATGCTTCAGTATAAATTCAAAAATGATAAAATTGTTTGTGTTTGAAATATTAGTTTTTATTCAAATTAAATGTTTTTGAAGATTAACTTTTTCTTCTTAAAATCAAAATTTTGTAGGAATGAAAATGGTAAAAATGTTGACCTCAATTGGGGAATCTTGTTAGTGCGCACACTAATCAAACAATAAATTATCATTATAGCCAACTTTAAATGTATCATTATTCCAAAGATATTAAAATTCAAAATGTTTTAAAACTATGCTCCTTAAAAAAAAATTTTGAATGAAATTAAAATTCCCAAGGGGTTGTTGTTCGTAACATATTCTAAGATAACGACTCAAGAAACCCACAGCATAACAGTCTAAGAAAAAAAAGTAATTTCCTTTCTTAGAATTATTTTTAAACCAAATTTATTCAAGCTTAGTCTCTTTTACAAAATAGTCACTTATTATTAAAATAAATAGGACTATTCTGTTGACAATCTTCAACAATAGATCTGGTCTGAAACTTTTTGCAAACCTCTTGAAATGTCATAAGTACCTAAACTTCGATGCCGATATATCGCTGAATTGCTGCGAAAAAGTTGTAACTGTCTTTTAACGGAAAAATTACAAATAAATCTCCTATTTCCTCTTAATCTTACCCTATTTCCCCGGAAATACATTTCAACAAATTTTACTGTGGTTGTATAAATTAAACTAAGACAGATTTTTACTTTTTTTTTATTTCGCAGTGACGCACGCTGCAAATAAGATTTTTCAACTTTAATTTAAACCCTAAAATAAGAAATCAAACTCAGGTTATCAAATAATTAAAAATCGGAGTGTTTAAATCATAGATATCATAGTTAAAGTATTAGATTGACAGATCACGTGACCTCCAATGCTAACGACGGGACACGCATGGAGACCAAAATAAGGGGGCAAAATGGCCAGTATTGCCACCACTTTAAGGAGAAAAATGCTACGGCATCATCGGAAAAATACCATTTAATTCTAAAATTACCAAAAAAATACTAGAAAAGCATTTCAAGTCACTAAAAAGATTAAAAAATACTAGCTGCATTTTGGAATCTTTTTAGTGACTTGAAATGCTTTTCTAGTATTTTTTTGGTAATTTTAGAATTAAATGGAATTTTTCCGATGATGCCGTAGCATTTTTCTCCTTAAAGTGGTGGCAACACTGGCCATTTTGCCCCCTTATTTTGGTCTCCATGCGCGTCCCGTCGTTAGCATTGGAGGTCACGTGATCTGCCAATCTAATACTTTAACTATGATATTTATGGTTTAAATATATTTCTGATTAATATTTTTAAAATGTAGTTCGTGAACACTTTACAAACCGTTACAAGAAAAATGAAAGATTAGGCAGTTGAATAAACTGCGAAATTTTTTCTCTAACATAACCATATTAATGTATTTTATTATGATTAATTGAATACGTCATCAGCTCATTTGAAATATATATAAATAATTAAATTATAAATTCATACACAATTTTTTTCATACCCTAACAGCCAGGTTTGTCACAGTTACGTCACTGCAACGTAATTTTTTGTCACTCTAGGTCACAGTCGCAATGTGACAAGTATGTGACATCACAGTAATATCGCGTAAGTCGCCGTCACAATGTGACTGTTATGCGATATCAAAAGGATGTCACTATGCGATCTTGCAGTGACATCATATTGTGACTTGTATGTGATATCGCAGTGATGTCATCTAAATCCCAGTCAAAATGCGACATTGCTGCGATATCATCGATATCCATGTTACGTAGAAGATACGTAACAAAAGCGGACATTCAACTTCTATGTGACAAAAAGTGACTTTGAATGTGACATCACAGTAATCTTCAGTGACTTGTATGTGATATCGCTTTTTGTAACATACTCGTAACATGGCTGTTAAGGTATACAACCATAGTTTTTAATGATTTATAAAATATATGATTTACATTATTTATCATCAGAACACTATATTTAAAAACAAGAAATTTTCAAATGCAATTGTCTACTTTAAATGAATCGCTTTTTAGTTTTAAACGACTATTTTGGATGCATAGTACTTACGACTTTTTACTAAAAACCAGTTACGTTTCTGTCAAACTACCTAATCTTTGTAAGTAACCTACTTGAAACAAGCCATTCCCATGTTCACGAACCTTTGATAACATCTCATGGCTTTCATCTTATTACCCGAATCGAATCTTTAAGGTAAAAGATATCTTTGAGTTCCGCTGCCATTTGACTACGAATCTTTGAATTCGAATGTCATTTGACTACAAACTTCCACTGATGTGCTCCGACAAAAAAAAAGGTCTTTGCTTTCATATTTTCCTTGGAATTTTAAGAGAGAAATTCGCAGATATCTATCTTTTGAGAGAAGAGCATATTTCTGGAATGGCTTCACTGACTTTGCGTGTTCGTTATCTGTGGGAAGAGTTATTGCTATGGAATGTTCGCATAAAATAGAAATGCCGCCTGGTGGAAAACCTATGGAAAAACTGGTTTACCAATTGAAGCTATTGATTGCTTGCACAATAAGCCCAAACTAACACCAAACCATAACCTAATCAACTTATAGAACAAAAGAACCCATCCTTGACGTCACGGTATTCACACTGTTTGGAGTGTCGGATGTTTCGAAGAAGAAACCTGCTCTCGAAACCCATTCGGGAACCGGAAAGTATATATAATCAGCCTTATGCCAGCAAGTTTTTTCTTCTTCGGCCCAGCCATCACTTCAAACAGAATGGTCAGCTTGGAGTTAAGGGGAGGCTTTCTGGTCTTATGAGTTAAGTTGGATGTGACTAACACACGATCGGCTAACTATTTGGCATTACGTAGCATATAAATGTAATAAATAATAGTTAAATTCCATTGTATGAAGGGAAATTTTAAAACTATATAAACTCAAATCTTGTGCCACAAATATTAACTACAATTTTTTTATCTTGATTGCAAATTCCCAAAGATTAAAAATATCCGTATCGAAACCTATTGTAATTGACTATGGAGTCATATTGCCTTAACAATCAATAATTAATAGCTACTTAAGACCATCTAAGCTTACATTTATTAAAAATACACACCTACCTAACAAAGTAGATAGCGCTTCTAAATTTCAAACAGTATAGTCTCTGGTTCAAAATCAAGTTAGTAAACGCATGGATATTTATCTTGTCAATAAAAGGTTATTATGTTTGCGTTCGTTTTTATTTCTATGTTTCTATGGTCTTAGAAGGCTCTTTCTAACAAGGTTGGTATGTTGATCGTTTCCGACTGACTATTTCTCGCCTTCCGTGAGGGGCCTAACCGCAGCCAATTACGCCTCGTAATTTAGAACTTTGGTCAACTGACGAGGTTGGCACTTCAGCAGGAAACCAACGGAACTTCCATCATGAATGACATCGTACAACAACCCCGTGAAGATTTTCGACTCCGCCGATTTAACGGCACGTACATCGCAGTGTACTCGAGCACCCTAGTGATTTTTTCCTCCAGCACGAAAATCCGTCTATAGTATGGCTAGGACAGGGACAGAACCAAACATTTTTTTTAGTAAGAAAGAAATTAAGTTTCTTTGTTTTACAAAAGAAGAAAATTCTAGTTCCTAATGGCATCTTTCATTAAAGAAAGTACCAGTTAAGTGTGCAGATCTAGTTAACTGACTCATGTCAATGGACCAGGAATCTAAATTACGAGGCATAATTGGCTGTATTAAAACTCATAAAGGAGGCTAGAAATAAACAGCCGGAAACAATTAAATTACCACTTACCAACTGACCCTTCGGCCTCCCCCGGTGGGCGAGAGGTGTAATCGACAAGCCTCTCACCGAGAAAGTTCTTGGTTCTGTCCTTATCCTAGCCATACTATAGACGTATTCGTGCTGGTGGAAAAAATCCTCTAAAACTCACCGGGATGCCCGAGTACATTGCGATATACGTGCTCGTTAAATCTGTGGAGTCGAAAGTCCCGACGGCGTTAGCGTACGATGTCGCTCGAAGTTCCGTTGGGTGCCCGCTCAGGTGTCGAGCTCGTCACTTGACCAGGGTTCCAAATTACGAGACGTATTTGGCTGTGTTAAAGCTCCTAAAGGACGCTAGAAATAGGCAGCCGGAAACATCCTACCTCCAACAAAATCTCCTCAAGAGTTCGCAGTCGTATCACATCAACTCGACTAAATTTTGACGGTTTCACTTTTTCGCGCCAATCATCTTCACCTTAGTCTAGCCTCGATGGTTATTTTAGTTTGGAGAAGAATATATATCTTTAGATTTTATAGAGATTTTTTTGTGGGTTTGTTAGATTGATATCAAAAGTTCAAGGTAATTTTTTCAAATGTATCCCATTCAGAGCAAGTGATGATATTTGACTTGTCAAAACATAAAGAATTTCTTCGTGAGTTTCTGTAAAATTTTTAATATAGTTTTTTTTTATGTAATATTCAGTATTATTTAGTGTTGATTAATTTTTAACAAAAATTTTTGCTTAGTTATAATGTTATTAGTTGTATTGTAGCAAAACCATTTTGTTGCTACTACATTTAAGTTGTAATTGTAAGCATTGTGTTTATAATGGTAAGTCACAAAATATCAATAATAGTTTCCCGACACAAAAATGTTTTCAAGTGTCGGCTCACTACTTGACTGTGGTTCTAAATTACGACGTCCGTCACCAAGAGCCCTCGTGTAGCTCTAGTGTGACAATAATTCAGACTAACCTAACCTGGCAAAAAGTTTTTTTAAAAAAACCATGGTAAATAATGGTTGTTTAATTATCTCCTCGGTAATATTATATCTTTACCAAAATAAACAAACATTTCTGCATTAAAAAAATAAAAGATGCCACTAAAAAAAATTTACTGTTTCGAATCAATATTTTTTAATAATCAGTAAATCCGGAGTTCATTGCTAGCACTATGTATTAGAAACTAATATACCTAAGAATTATTCCATACCCTTACTACAAGATTTACTACTACTTGTCAAACTGCGTCATACTATGATCGTGATAAGTTATGATTGATATAGCTCCCTTATGTTCCAGACTAGATCAATTAGATAGTTAATATCTCACGGAAATCTTATCTATTAGTGAAGACAGTACCATATTAGTAGTCTAGTATAGCTGAGGGAAAAGAAGCTCCACCCGTTGTTTCTCAGCTGCTTTTGAATAGAACATTTCGAAAAAGATGTCATTTTTAAGGAAAACAGTGTGGAATTGATTTCCGGTATCAAAATTTGTATAAGAGGTTGTCTACATCTTAAAATCAGAACCTACTTCAAAAAATCTAATGACAACGCCCAATTTTTTGACATAAAAATTTTAAGCATCTTCAAAATACCCCAAATATCAATTTTCGTAACTTTCATGAAATATTTGCCGAGATATTAAAGCATTAATTTTTGGAAAAACTTCTGTGATTATCTTTATATCAATATTAAATTTAATGTGTCTTCAAGATGTGTCTTCAAACGACGACCAGTCAAACGATAGCCTATATTTCAAAATGTTGGAGGCGGGGTGATCATTTCAGGAACTAGTTAATAGTTTTTGCAGTTAGTATAAAGAACTGTTACCATCACTCGATATGAATAGTTTCACTGTTCAAATACAACTATGACGTAATAGTTAAGTTTGGTTTGAAGATTTCCGGACTATCTATATCTAGCCTCCGAATTGTAATCTTATGTATTTAAGGTAACAGGGAACAAAACGACCATTCAAAATATCGAATTTTCATTTAGACTTTAGTTACTGAATCGTGCCTTTATGAAAAGAACTTTTATGATGCACATTTGAATATGTGGCCGGAGTTTACAAATTTGGTAGTTAACAAATCCGCTGCCACTATAGCGCTGGAAAATTTTCATCGATAAGGCTGATGTGAAGTAGAAGAACGTCATGTTTTTTAAACCAGTTCGTTACAATGAAAATTAACTAACTCTTCTTCATTTTCGAAAAAGTAAAAATCTTAGTTCGAGGTCGTAAAATTACACGGTTAGGCCCTACACTTGAGACGAAAAATTTAATTTCCTCGTAATTTTAAATAGAATATACTCTTTCAAATCATCAAGTATTATTCCAAGCACAGTGGGATCGGTTGCAAAAGTGTAAAATCTAATATTCTACGTTCTATATCCTCAAATTGATCACCAAATAACCTTAAATTTGCTTGCGGTGTTAACATAATTCAAATATAGGTGTTAACATAATTCAAATATAGGTGTTAACATAATTCAAATATAGGTGTTAACATAATTCAAATATAGGTGTTAACATAATTCAAATATAGGTGTTAACATAATTCAAATATAGGTGTTAACATAATTCAAATATAGGTGTTAACATCGCTACATAATTATGGCTGTATTATATTTGTCGTCAATAGACCAAAGATACACTTCGCAATAACACAAAAACTACATAAGCTTTAAAATCTATGTATGGAAATTCATCAGTCACATCTGGGATTACTAGGTGTCAATTAAATATCAAACAAAATAGTAGATGAAAGAGCTAGATCGTGTAGTTTGTGTAACCACTAAACCATTATGTTCATCAAGTTTTCAAACGAACTTGAACTCATAAAAACGGTTGGCGAAATGATACTATGAATTTCATCAGAATGTGCTGTTATCGGTGAATCGGAACCACGCGACGCGCTGGCGCGTCATTGGCAGCCCACGCGTTAATTTCAATATAACTTAGTTGCCAGCTTTAAATGTCATTATTCCAAAACACCAATTTCCAGCCTTAAGGTACACTTTTCTCTTTTTCTATTTTACTAGAAGAGTTGAAATTTTCTGTGATGTCGTATACATTTCTATTTAACACAGTGAGCCAAAAATATTCCAAAAAAATATTAAGTGGGGAAAAATAAGACGATTTTTCTAATTTAAGAAATGCACAAAATTTCTATTTAGGTTAAAAACTTGAATTTTTATCGTCAAACTTGAGGTTTATTGCGTTGAATGGATAATTTTTTTATTTCTATAAAAAATATTTTCAGATACACGCAGTAGTTGTGGTGGAAAGTGTACCTAAAAGCTAAAAATCGATGTTTCAAAATAATGACATAAAAAGCTGGAAACAAAGTTATATTGAAATTAACTGCCAAATTTGTAAACTCCTACCGCATATACAGATGTGTATTATATAAAAATTTTCGTAAATATATATTTTAGTGATTGAAAGTTAAAATTAAATTTTGATATTTTGAAGCGTCGTTATGTTCCTTGTCCCCTTAACAAACTATCAACGTGAATCCATATATTATTTTTAAATGGCAAATTTATTATGTTTGAGGTGATGCTACACTCTTAAAACAAAAGAGTGAAATCCACTCCTATAGGGGAAGTGCATTTTCAGCATTGGAAAGGAGTGGAAATTAACTCAGACTGAGTTAAAACCGCTCGTTTGTTTTACGAGTGTAGTCTCATGATTTTCCAGTAGATAGCTTGTAAATGATTTTAAGAAATAATATGAAATATATTACTTAATAAGTATTTTCCTTCCATTATTCATCAATACAAAATCATTATACGCCAATATTGATAAACAATAGTCTGGATATAAAATCTCACCTCATTGAATCCATATTAACGATATGAATTTTAAAAAAAAAATGGTTTCATAAAATTACGACGTAAAAATGTAAAGATCATTATTTGTTAATATTTTTCCTTTTCTGTTCAATAGCATCCAAAAATCAATGAGAGTGGTGAAGAGTATTTTTCCCCGCAGCTGTACCTAAGACAGTAGTATAGTATCTAGGCAGCAGCATTTTCTTATCAAATGTATAACTGTTAAGTGTTAGAGGCTGGTTTCATAAAAGGTAGGCAAAAATATTGGAATATAAATAACATGTGACGGATACAAAATTTTAAGAATAAAATGCCTAAAAATCTATACTTATTAGACACAAATAAAAAAAATAAGAGGAGTAACGGTACAGTAATTGAATTCATAAAATGTTTTGCTTTTACAATATTCAGCCCTATTCATCTCTGAATATATCTCGGATACAGCACGCCTTCCCAAAGATTAAGTGAACACAACACTAAAATTTATCAAACACTTAATATTTCATTATATATAAATATTAAAAAATATTAATTTTTACCCCTTTGTATTGGCTTTACTATTCGTAGAGTACATTCAAGGAAAGGAAAGTTCTACACTTGGGGGAGAATTTACCTAAGTCAAGTATACCAAAAAAATTTCGAAAAAAGCAATTGAATTCAAAATCTTAAATGAAAAATAAATTATTTTTTTAAAAAATAGATTGTTTTAAGAAAACTTAAGATTTACTATAATTGATTATACTATATAATTGATTTTTATAACATAATTAAATTTATTTTGCTGTTCTCTTTAAATTTTGATATATGTGCCAAAAACAATTTAAACATTCTTCTAAGAACATTTTTATTAATCTAAATAATTCACTGAAAACTGAACTGCTGATTGAAATAAATCGTTTTGTAAAGTAAAATATTTATTTAACTAAACTTAATTATTACACCAATGGAACAAGAAGCAACTTTGCCTTTACCCCTGTGTGTTTGTTTTGCTGTTAGTAAACTACATGCAAGGTAAAAGGAGTTATACAGGAATTGGTTCTTATGTGTCAACTTCAAATATTTAGCGAACTCAAACACCAGAAGGTATCTTCGTTAAATAGTTTTGAACGCTGAAATAGATACAAGGTGTGTTCGATAAATTCGGTGATAGGTCTCATAATTAAAAAACCGCGCCGGTTAGGATCTTGCACTCACGCAGATGCAGTGAGAGAAATATCATCTAGAGAATGTCACTGTGTCTGCGTAAATGCCCGATCCTAACCAGCGCGGTTTTTTAAGGCTGAAATTTAACTGAAACGCTTCGAATTCGCACAAGATTGACCTGCGAATACGATCGGTTTAAGTTCCGCCCTGCGAACGCGGTCTCACAAAACCGTATTTAACTTCCCAAACCACGCGAATTCGCGCTTAAGGGCGTGTCATTCGAGCATTCGACAAGAATACTACACCTGCCTCTTTTTACGTGAAGTTGACCAATGAAAAAATTCGAAAATCACTGGAAATATAGAGATGGGCCAATCCCGTTCTTTTGAAGATTCATCCAAAGCGTTTACTTTCTTTTTAATGAATCGTTCAAAAAAACGAATCTTTTGATTTGTACTTTTTTGGCCAAGCGAGTTGGAACGATTCGTTATCCAAACGATATATGGTAATAAACTTCTTATTAGGCAAATCTATTGGGTTTCCCCTTACAACTTAATAAGTTCCCGGTCGGGGGTTCCTTTTTTCTTGTAAAAATAATATGGTATTTGACATTTTTCGCCGATATTGAGTGCCAAAACAATAAACAAACAGTTCGCACGTGATCGCTCGAATGGCCTGAAACCAATCGTGGCTGGACGTCATTCGCGCGCGAAGGATTTGTTTCATTTCAATTAGAAAACGGGCAAAATCTTCGAATCTCCACCCATTCGCAGGCGAATTGTTCGCGTTGCGTTTCAGTTAAATTTCGGCCTAAGTATGAGACCAATCACCGAACGTTTCGAACACACCTTGTATGATGGGTCTTGTTGCAAAACTGACATTCGTCAAAGTAGAACTAAGTTATAGGGTCCGCTCTGTTCATTGGTGTTTTTTGATGATCGTAAATTCAATTGGACGAAATCGCCAATGGGCCGGAGCCCTTATCTTAGTCATACTCTGAAGAATAATTTTCTACTTTGTTTTGACTGTACTGCTGCTAAAGTTCATTAAAAGAAAAGATAATTACACAGTCCTATATTGTTGAAGTCACATTATCAAAGTTAAGAGAAATATTAAAATATCAAAATAATTAAGAAATGAAAATTAAAATATTTTTTTTTACGATCTATAAACTAAAAAATAGTGCATTGCATATTACCATTAATTATTAAAAACATGCTCAAATAAATTTTTATTTTAATAAGGTTTTTTTCCATATTTTAAGAGATGTGCTAAGAACTGTATATTCGTTCCTCCAAAATATCTAAAATCCAATTATATACTGTAAAATCAAAAATACTGGCTCAAATTCATTAAAATTATAGCCAACTCAGATTGTAAAAATTTTATAACGAGTAAAATTATAACGATGTCATGAATTCGCTACTTCCAATGCAGTTATAAAAACACTAGCGCTCTTCTGATACCTCATATTTATGTAGCACAAACATCAAAGTCGACTTGCTACATTTCCAATAGAATTTGCAACCACCAACGGTATAGATTTCTCGCATGTGAAAATAGGGAAAGTCCCGATAGAGACCGGTAATCAAAAGCAAATAATCATTAGCACATCATTAAAAGATAATAGCGAAATCTCGGGGGCTGTTCCAATCCGACTTCCCTTATCATAATTCTACAGTCATTAACAGATTACACAATGGAATACCCCAATCCCCAAGTGAAAATATTCTAAATGGGCCGATATGTTACCTTTCGAACAGGAAAGAGATGCGATGAATGGAAATTCGTCGACGTTTTAAATTCGAACCGTGTTTGGCCAGGGAGTTTTATTGCGAAATGGAAAAGGCTTCGATTAATATCTTAGTCGTTTATATCTGTTATTTAAGGTAAAATAACTGTTTTCCAAAATTAAATTATCTATCATTCATAAGCATTATCTATCATTCAATAATCATATATCATTATCATCATGAAGATTAATATCGAGTTACAGATATCATTTATAGTCACAATGACGTCCTTTCTTCTAAACAGACACGTCAATTTTAAGATAATCTACAGGGCTGGGGAGCCCAGTCGGTTAGGCATTCGCCTAGCATGCGAAAGTTCCCAGGTTCGGGTCCGGGCATCGCCAAAAAAACTGCCGACCTATAAACGGCCCGTGCAGCCAAAAATTTCCGACGAATAATACCCCGTGTAGAGGGAGTCACGTTAAATATCCTCAAGTCCTAACGCTGCGTACGATTTCGCCCTTAACGGTTGCGTTGGGTGCCTACTCAGGTGTCGGCTCGTCACTTGACTGTGGTTCTAAAAGACGACGCCCATCTCCAATAGCCCTCGTGTAGCTCTAGTGCGACGATAATTCAAACTAAACTAAGATAATCTACAGGGTGACAATTTTAAAAGAGGCCTCCAAACGCAATCCGTTATTCGTTTTCATTCATTCGTTGTGAAGCCTTTTTTAAGATGTCCACCATGTATTTAGTTATAGCGATGTCCTTTAATACAAAAGGGTGTCAATTTTTAGAAATACTGGCTTGTCAAAATGACGTCCTATAGTAAACAGGCACTTTAATTTAATAGCTGTCAGTTCAGTCACAATATCTGGCTATAGTAAGTAGATAATTCGTATTTTAAGACGTCATTTTTTGTCACGATGACCTCTTCTAGTAACGCCATAACACATAAACTTTCAAACTTAATTTTTAAACATATTGATATCTTCTAAAAAAGCGACACATTAATTATCATCTATGATTTAAAGAAATACTAGAAGTCTAATTTGGTAATTAATAAGGCTTCCGGCCGATGTTTTTGACGATCTTAAAGAAAGTTTAATTAATAATAATATAAAAAAAGTTTATTAAAATGATCAACTTTTATAAAGAACGGGAACTATACGCAACTGTTTTCATAAAAATGGCGGAAGTATTACATTCCTAGTTGGTTTCTCTTCGCATTGTTATAAATTATGAAAGAATGGATATTAAGTTTGGTGGGTCCGCAACTCGTTATGATACTTCTTGGTGAATAACAATGTAAGTGTTCGATTTAATTTGTGTATGAATCTGAAATCGGTTAACAATTTTGATAAATTATTGTTCAATATAAGCTATAAGCGCTGCGTGAATGATCTATTTTAAAGTCAATTGTACGAAGATAAATATAGGCCTGATCGTGAAGTGAGTGTAATTTCACAATGATTTTTGAATTGTAGACCAAATGGTCTATAGGGAACATAAAAATTTATTATGTGATATGGTTTCTAAAGATTCAATGTTCTCCTTATAAAAATATTAAAATATAAACTTAAGGAAAACACTTTATTTTGAAAATGATTTCCATTAACTGATTCTAGAGACTTTAATCCCAAATATGTTATAACACTAATTTTTTTATTTCAGTATAGTTAATTTATTGATAGAGCAGATCAGTAATAGTTAACTTATTGATAGAACAAATAAGTAACATTTAATACTTTGATTTCATATTAAAATATTGGTAATTTATTATTTCTTATTAGTTATTTCTATATTTACATAATCTATCTTGTTTATTCTGTTCTCCTAATTAAGTGAAAAGGGTGCGCTTAACTAAGCGGGTTAAGCGCTAGTTTTAAGTATTGTCAGAAGCTGTGAGAGGTTGCAAAAAAGTTGTAACCATTAAAATTCTAGAAAATATGGAAATTTTTATTTTTGATTATTTTTTTAAGTCTTTTACTAAAAAGTAATCCGTCAAAACAAAACTTTTAAATAGTGCTAAGATCAGAAAATAGAAGGTCACACCTCTTCCCCTACAGATAAAGTTATCTTAAATGTCTTTTAAATACATAAACTGCATATTTATTACTAGTATTTTCGCACTACCCATCCCTAACTCAATTTTTATCCCCGACATAATGCGTTTAATTTTGAACAAACTAGATGAGAACCGCGCATCACAAAAGAATGATTTACTCCTATCCCAAACTAACTTTTTTTGTTACAAAAGCATAAATTGGAATTTTTAAACAATTTGTAACATAATTCAAGACCAACATTTTAATTATTTTCCAATATTTAGATAAAAATTTTCGACAACAACAGAACATTTGCAATGAACTTAGAACCACACAGGTTTAAAATTGTTTCGCTTTCATTAAGTTCTTTAACCCTTTCAGTCCCAGTGATGCCATTTGGCATCATCGTGCTTCTGATTATAATTTTTAAAAAATAATAGGGCTGACATCTATTGGGATTAATAAAAATTATTTTCTAATAGAAAAAGTTTGAAGAATCGAATGATGTGCTTTTTGATATCATAAATGGCTATAGACGATCAGAAAAAAAATGCTAAAATGATAATGCCAAATTGTCATTGGGACTGAAAGGGTTAAACCGTTTTCTTAAACTTTTTCACAGTTTAAAACCGCTTTCTTAGCCGCTTCTCAACACTATTTCTAAATGACGTCACTCTGGAAACAAATTGTGGCGCTTTTCTAGTATCTCAATGATTGCGGATTCGAATCGTGCCTAACGTGAAACCCTTTCTCTATTTTAAAAAGTAGGAATATTTAACGATAAAAAAACGTATTTTAACCAGAATTTAACGTATTTAACACCGAAAGTTCCTTATTTTATATCATGTTATAACATATCTAGAAATTTCCTTATTTCATATCATGTTATAACATGATATGAAACTCAAGTCCAATGAAACTTTTAGTAAAAAGGAATAAAAACGTCAAGTCAAGATAAAAAAAAATCAATCAATCGCACCATAATAAAAGTCATATGATATTGTGACTAATTAACAAATAATGAATAACATTAAAATTTTCAAAAATAGCCTCAATAATTATAAAGTAAATCTTTAAAAAATCCCTAAATTATTCAAAAGTTTTGGCGAATCCGTTACCTACAGTTTTTCTATTACCTCGCAATAAATATCCCGAATCTGATTTGAAAGGCAACTCGTATTTACACAAATAAATACTCAATCCTCGAGCTAAGAAAACTTCTCTTTTAAAGAAGGCCTTACAACTTTCCAAGGCAATTCGCAATAAGTCAATACTTCAAGAAATATCCAAGTAATAATATAAAAAAAAGCTTCAAGAAATAGATCAGAAATCTCTACGAACTTCCAGCGAAGTTGCTCAGAAAAGTTTTTCCCACCAACTTCTTTTAGGACTGTAATGTTTGCGGGGAAGATTTTAAAGTATTAAAACGCAGATTTCATGTTTTTCAAGAAAGAGAGCTGGTAGGAGGAAAAAAATAATAGAAGCAAAAAAATAATAATTCTGTATTTCTTTTTTTTTTAAAAAAAGAAGAAATGGAGAACTTTAATTCCAAAGAATCGTCGTTCGTGTATGAGAAATGGTTTATTTTCTCAAAGGCAGAACTGATATGTGTTCTTTTTAAGAAACAGGTGTTCCTTCTTTTAGGGGAATTTATTATGAAAATCTTACTTTTTAACATTGCACAATATTGTAGTATAAGATGTTGTATTTACGACACATATTCTAAATAAAGGATATTTTTAATTGAAATTTAAGTTTGAAATATAAATTGTTATATCTATACACACTATACGCAAAACACGTTCGTCATAAAAGCAGTTTAAAGATCTTTCAACATACTGTCATTAAAGTATCTGAACTACGTTTTCCACAAAAGTTCACAACTCAAACTTTATAACAAGTATTTGCTATCGTGTTAATTTTTACATTTTGGAACATTTTCGTAAAACCCCTTCTGACTTTATTTCCGCATAACATTAACTTTTTTAAGTATATTTTTTACGATCAAAACTTTAAAAAAAATTAACTTCTATTTTTAATGGGGTTGTTTCACGGAGGATCTGGCAATAGCTCTGCTGTTTTGTTTTCATGTCTCTCAAATTACTTTTGTTGATATTCGATTAGTTTTCTAATAATAAGTTATTTTAGTTGTTATTTTTTTAAATTACAACTTCTTACTGTGCTGTTGGTTGTTTTAATCATTTATCAAGAAAAAGTTGCATTGAAAGAAGTTGGAATTTTAAAAAATTAGCAACTAAAATATTACCTTCGTTAACTTACTCCCGAATACCAAAACAACAGTAATTCGAGAGACATGAAAACAAAACCGCAGAGCTATTGCCAGATGCTCCCTGAAACAACCCCATTAATTCTTCTTATTCGGAATTAATTCTCGAGAAAAAAATTTTAATCTGGTAAATTTATAATTTATTGTGCAACATTCTATGTTTAGCCACATATGATTTACATGGTTTAACGACTTAGCTTGCGCTACTGCAATTTCTATGGTGAATTTTTTGTCTGGCAAAAATTAAATAATTATTCAAAAACATATATGTTTATCTTTAAATAGTATATTAATGCGTGAGTTAAAGTAAGTTTGTGGGATTACTTTAATTCAGTTGAAAAAAAAGTAATGCTTTTTAAATAGTTATTTATGCAACAAGTGTGAAAAGTAACACTTTTTAAAACTAGTGGATTTTATTTCACGAGTGCAACAAGTGTGAAAAGTAACACTTTTTAAAACTAGTGGATTTTATTTCACGAGCGAGTGAAATAATGACACGTGTTTTGAAAAGTTTACTTTTCACACGTGTTTCATACACTATTTTTGATAATTACGTAAAAAAAAACCAATCTCATTGGTTCAAAAATAATTCACGTGCTAATTTTTTTACGTAAAGAAGATCGGCATCGATAAATCTCTGGAACTACAAAAGCAAACTTGTTTTTTAGTTTAAAGTCAAACATTTGAACATGGATACTGATTCAAAAATAAAAATAATAATAACATTCACGCGCATAATATTTATAAATAAAGCAGATCAATAAATTTCTGTATTTTATGAATATTATGAAATAGAAATTTTATTTGAAATGTTGGCATCTTATGAAAAGAGTGAAAAAAAAGTACTTTTTTTCACTGCTTTTGGGTGAAAAAAGGTAATTTTTTTATCACTGTTTCTAAAAAGTATAACTTTTCGCACGCGTCTGATATTAAAATTACAGTGTAAAAATCGGATTTTTTTCACGCAATTATAAAAAAAATATTTTATAAAGGACTACTAAATTTGTTTATTTTTAAGATCTATTATAACTACATTAGTTCATATTTTTAAAAAAAGGGAACAAATTGAAACTATTTTTCTTAACTTCGACTAAAAGTGCTACAAAACAGGTTAAAAAAAAGAACAGGATATTACTGTCTTAAGCAAATCTAACGGAGACCTTTAGAAATACTCCGCAGAAAATTCCTGATTTTCTGTTTATTATTTTTGCCATATTTTTTCCTAGCTTTTCCTTTGCCCCTTTTCTATCTGAATATCAAAAGTCCTAGTATTGCTACCACCTTTTTTTCATATTTTATTTCGCTTTATCTGCTTTTTATCCGGCTACTTTTAAAAAAAATAGTGACGAAACGTAAGGAAAAAAGCGGAACACTTGGAAACCGGGGGTATATATGGAAGTCAATTTCTAGGCGCATATTGCTTCTGGTTCGATACTCTTTTAAAAATATTTCTTAAGATGTAAGTCTATATCTGGGATATCTATGAATTTGTAATAGATATTTCTAAGCGGAATTCCCTGATACTTTTGCATATTAAGAGGACTGGCTGAATAGCACGAAAACGCTATGGTAATACTTCAAGTCGAACAACTTTAGAAAATAATTTTATTGTAGAAATTCATTGGTGTGTATTACTTTTTTATGTAAATTTGTTTTTAAGACACTGTATGTTAAGGTCTAGAAAAAAATTACTTAGCAATGAAAACTGTAAAATTTTATAAAATTGTGTACTAGTAGTATATCCATAACGGATAAAATAATCAGGAATTAAAATAAAAAGTAGTCATAATGTGAGAGTATGCATGATACCAATTAACCAATAAATAAAAATAGTTTCAGTATTCATGAATAATTGGATTTGATTATTACAGTATAAAATACTTATTTATAATATTATGCCTTGCTTAATTGAAATTTAATCGAATTAAAATGTTAAAACGTTGCTCATAAAGAACTCTGTAATCGAACACAGCAGACAACAAGAAGTTCATAAAGAACTAAAATAGCCTACTTTCCTGTTACTTAAATTATAAATACTTACTGAAGTTCTAATCGGGAAAAAACTAGGTTTCTAACAGTAAATATCATCAACAGCCGTTTCTACACTAGATTTATACATATTAGAAAAAAAATCGAAACACAGCATACAGCTAATAATTTAAACTTCTAAAAGCCAAAATAAACTATTTTCCTTAATATTCTTTCGCAAATTAATTAAATATTATTTATCGTCTGCTCGCGATTTATTTGTAGTTCGAGGAATAATTAAATATTTATTAATAACAAAAGTAATGAAACTCCAAACTGCATTAAAAAAATAAGAAATGTAAATTAAAACTAAGCATAATTGCATGCAAAAGTATGCCTTGCCGCTTTCTTGTTAGATAATTAATGAATAATCAAAGAATCAAATTGTGCTACATTTTATGACGTCATTCCAAACTGATTCATGAAAATATTATTTTGCTTCAAATATGTTTAAATAAAGTTTCTCATGCCATTGTTGATTTGGCAACAGTGATTTAAATGACTCAAAATTGAATTTCAATGCTAATTCAATGGGAAATTCGCCGAAAGATAGTAGATTTATGTCCGTCCGGACGTACAGACAGACGGACAAAAAGTATGAAAGTTGGGTATCTGAGGTCATAGCTTTCTAACAAAAAAGAATTTTTAAGATCCGATGGATAGAACCGATTTTGGAAGGGGGGTACGGACAGACAGACAGACAGACGGACATCGACCGCATGTCAATACCTACTTTTTCATTTTTTTAATTCTTTCGAATTAAAAAAAAAAAATAGGCTAAAAATAACGCACATTTAGAGTGAAACTGAAATAACCAATGAAATCGTGGATTATTAATAATAAAAACTTGAAAGATTTACGCCATATGAGACAAGCTAATTGTTTATAAGAAAATATTCACTTTGTTCAAGAAGAAGACGACCAAGTTTTAGAATATGGAAAAACATATGTGTAACTAGCAAATTTATACCCGTTCTTCGCACAGATTAAAAAAAATATCAAATCGTTCCAAATATGTGTACCATATAACCTGTTATAGGATCATAAACTTATGTTATTGTTCCCGCCCGTTATAAAGTATAAAATCCCGTTTCATTGCCTTAAAATTCCAAAATGAAAAGTAAGCTATAAAATGCAATCATAAATGTCATCACAATTCCCTCATAAATACATAAAAACCTTTTAACTCATTTGGCGCGTTTTGGGAAATAATTTGGCGAGAAAATAGTTATGATACAAACACACCCATTATACAGCTCTAACACAATGACCTTCGAACAACCGACCAGCTTATAAATTATTATATAAAAGAAATTGCATATTTGGCTAGTTTTAGTTAATAATTTGGCGAGTTTGGCAACGTATTTGGCAAAAAAATAAAGACATAAAACACTAATAGCTCTAGTGCGATGGCCTTTATTAACCATCATAGTTCAGTTATAGCTTAACTATACATTTATTGCTTAAATATGCATACATGCAGTCAACAGAAAAATCAATGAAAAAATCATCAAATAAACCCACAATAAAATCCGGGAATGAAGACTGGCGGAATTACGTCACTTGAAACATGTCAATTATTTTTCAAATAATGAATTTAGTTTCTGAAAGTAATGGCAAAACAATAAAATAAACATTTTGAATTTTAAATATTTTCGTTAAAAGTTTTATTTAATTTTTTCAGCCGATGGCATCAGGAAAGAGAAAAAATGATCGGTTGTGAGCGAAAGTGGTGTATTTTTTTCAGAAAATTCGAATTTTTCTAAAAATGGAACAAATATGAAAAAACTAAGCCTCAGGTGCACACGTTAGTATTAAAGGGAATCTAATTTCGAATTTCTGAGGACAGTATAAGTAGGTCTTTTACGATCCGAAGACAAACAGACACACAGACTCTTTCTTTTATTATTATAGATGCAGCTACATATAAATTTTCAAAACTCAAATTGGAATATCGTTTCAGGAGTTTAGTATTCGTTTGTCATAGGCTTTGTAGATAAAAATCATATTAGTTTTATAAATAACATAGACAAGAGAAAGGATCAAGAATTTTAAAAAATCAAGAAAGGAGTTTACAGAAACTTACATGGAATAATATCATCGCTGAAAGCTTTCTTTTAAAATCGACAATTCGGTGTATTACATTATTCAGGCATACAAATATATGTGCACTATTAGAACAAAGGTCAATGTTCAATTTTCGTACCATTGTATTTCGGCCTTTTCTCTATTTGGTTTCAAATATATATCTTAAAATATTTAATCATAGGAAAGAGATGATACTGGATAAAATACTTGAACTACTAAATGGCTACGCATCAAAAAGAAACAACAAATTGAAGGAATTTCAAATAAAATGTTTTTGAAACGTCCCATTAATATTTGAAAGCGCTGCCACACAAGAGAAATATTTGTTTGGAATTCAACAATATGAAAGTAATTTATAAATATTTGGTAAGGAGAAACGAATATATTATTTGTAATAGTTTTCGTATTTCATTTTATTGGTTTTTATGGTCAATAACTTTCGAAAGATGAATCGTGCGATGAAAAAGTGGATCAAGTCATTTACTAATCAAATTCTGTGACTGAATTGGTGTAGCATGATCAGTTTTTTTTAGTCTCCCTGAAGTGTACTATGGACTTTTTGTAATAAGTATAAACATTTTACAAAACAATATTCAGAATCCATACCTGTTTTTCCCACTGTTGAATGACGCGAATAACTGTTAACCAAAATCAAGAGTTGGTAGCCCATTACATTCAAAGAGCATCATCAAATTTTATATGCAAAAAAATTCTGTGACTGAATTGATGTAGCATGATCAGTTTTGTTTAGTCTCCCTAAAGTTTACTATGGACTTTTTGTAATAAGTATAAATTTACAAAACAATATTCAGAATCCTTACCTGTTTTTCCCACTGTTGAATGACGCGAATAACTGTTACCAAAATCAAGAGTTGGTAGCCATTACATTCAAAGAGCATCATCAAATTTTATATGCAAAAAAATTCTGTGACTGAATTGATGTAGCATGATCAGTTTTGTTTAGTCTCCCTAAAGTTTACTATGGACTTTTTGTAATAAGTATAAACATTTTACAATACAATATTCAGAATCCATACCTGTTTTTCCCACTGTTGAATGACGCGAATAATTGTTAACCAAAATCAAGAGTTGGTAGCCCATTACATTCAAAGAGCATCATCAAATTTTATATGCAAAAAATATATATTTACCCAATAAAACACAAGAAACTATTGATGACATATTTAAAAAAATATTATTGAGTATTATTATAACATTGAACAAACTGAGATATTAATTGGTCAAGAGATGAAATATTTTTCAACTTTGTAGCTTTGGACACCTCTGAAACAAATTTCTTAATGTAAAGTACAAGCTTATGTTGTACGATTTCTATCAATTGTGTGACACCAGCATAAACAGATCAACTACATAGCTGAAGTAACATTTTTGTTTATATGAGATAAGTTTTTTAATGTTATTAAATAATGTATTGCTTCATAATTGGCTTGTTTCAGTTGACGCATTTCATTTCGATGCTTTCGATGCTTCAAATAATTCTCTGATTGAGAATCAGTTAACACGTGACATTAATTGACCAATCTACCAACTTTACCTTTTCACTCTTTTTTTTTTGTTGAAAATATTATATTTAAAACTATTTTTGTAACGAATTCATCTTTCTTAATGTAGGGGAAATGGACATTTGTAAACGAAATTAAATTTGAAAACTTTAAATATATTTTCTTTTGAGATTTCTTGTTATTGTTATTATACTTTTGAAAAGAGACTCACAAATTTAAAATGTTCAAGAAGGTTAAACATTGTAAATAACTAGGGGGCACGCCCCGTTCTCGCTACCGCTCGCCAACCCCCGGGAACTGCTTGCGCAGTTCCCTTTGGATCGCTTCGCGATCCAGCTAGCTTCGCTCGCTCACCGTTCATTGAAATATTTTAGTCTAGCCTTAAGGGTTAACTTTAAGGAACATGCCCGGCAATTTTTTCGCAAAATTCGTATCATGGCAGCCATTGGCTTCAAAAATCGCCAAAGATTGTATTTTAAGCCTAATAACTATCAAATAGTTCAGGTTTTTTTCTATGCATCCTGTTTGCATTAGAGAATTTATTTTGCTACTTTGTTTATAAGTTGATCCTGTCCATTTCTTTCATCGTTAAGAATTCTTAAATCGTATTAATATATTTAAAATATTATCAATCATTACTTATTAAAATAACTCATTTCTTAAATTATTTTTTGTGCACATTGTTTTTGAACTTGCAGCAAACTGTTGAGTTCTGATTTCTTATTTTAAAATATGGCTACGATCTACGATCGCAAATGCCACGATAATTTTAATAAGGAAATCTTTCATGTTCTCTCAGCAGACATTTTCAGTTTTGAGCAGCATTTTAAGTAATTATTTGTTGTCATTTCAGACTTGGCAAACGTACGGTTTGCTGTCATTTTGACTTGGCGACATTTTTCGACTGGCGCTAAATCCGGACATGGTCTTTTAGGTTAACCGCCTTTAGTATCCTTTTAAAATAAAATAATTAAAAATTAATGGTTATTATTGAGAAAATATTTCGCTGCTTGACTAAGATCCATTTGTAAATAAATTGGAAACCGTCGTAGCCGTCAACGCTTAGAAACTATATTTAAAACCAATTTGAATTTTTCCTATTTTATTAACAACTGTGTTTGGTAGTTCGGTCAATCGAAATTATAATTTAAATTTTCAAACATTAAAACGTCCCTAATATTATGCATGTTTAAATTTAAACTTACTGATTCTATCCTGAAGTTTTTTTTAAAAACTAATAACGAATCTTATATAACGCTTAGAGTAAATCAAAATCAACTTTAACAAAACTCTTTACCGTAGTCGAAAGTGTAAACAAACTCGATTGTGTCGCCATTGCAGAGTTAGAAATCTAAGGAAATTTGGTAGCCGTATAAGAGAATTATATATAGATGTTTTTCTGTCGGTATCGAACTATGTTTTGTGCATAATATTTATAGTTATTTTTTCCCTTTTTCAAGCCATTCCTGAAGAAACACTTTTTTGTTGATTTCAGTCGGCCATTTTGAAATTAGTAGTATTTTTGTTCAGTTCGATTGTTGCCATTCCAGAGATAGAAATATAAGGAAATTTGGGCGCCGTATAAGAGTATTATATATATAGATTAGTTTCCCAAATTTTGTCCTTTGTATATTTCTAAACGTTTAAGAAGATTCAGAAGCCAAGAAGTTTACCCTAATACACAGAAAAGCTCCCTTTAGAATAAAACCAAGGCCACGGTATTTCAAAAAACCAATCACCACTTTCGCTTGATAAAAATCACTTTTTAACACATACACAAAAAATAGACTTTTTAAATAGGAAAAGCAATGGGAAAAGCGGTCTTTTAACCCAAACAAAAAAAATTAAATCTCATCACAATCTATATAGGATTACATCATCCTAGTCTAAGGCAAGTTTTTCTCCCGGTCTACAGCTCAACTGATTTCAAGCATCCTTATTGACTAAGTGTTGATCATTTTTCCGATCATGGATTAAGCACGAAAAAAACTAAGAAAAAATACAGTCAGGAGAGAAACCGTTTTTTATCTCTCTGCCATTATCGACCTTTTAGTCTTTTTTTTTTCTGATTTGGAGTATTTTGTAACTTTCTAGAAGCTTAGTTAATTTTTTTTACGCTTGTGACAAGCAGCGGTATTAATCTGACGTTTGGTAGCTGTTACCGGACTTAATTGGGGTTCAAACTTTCAATTAATTGCTTTTAACTGATATAAAAGAATTAGCAAGTATAAATTTAAAGTGAAGTGTTTGAAGTTGTTATTAAATTAAAGGAGTTTTTGTTGGCTTCAAATTAAACTTATCTTGATGAAAAATTATTACAGTAAACTTGTATTTTAGTTGCCCCTGTGTATTTAAATTTGCTTTTATAAATATATTTGTATACATTGAAATTCTCACGTGGTCTAAAATATTAAAACACTAAACACCTTTTTATTATTAAACCCATGAGTCAATTTTCCTTTTTTTAAGTATTTCTTTGATCGTGACATATATGACTCTCTTTTTTCTGCACTTTTTACTTTCTATTTTATTATTTTACATTTTTTCTACCTTTGGGAAGGTGTTCTAAGATTTTTTTATTTCTGTTTTAATTTATATTTATTTTAAAAAATACTTATTATTATCATTTCAATTATTTATTAAACGTTTAACTATGCCTCTTTATTCACTCGCTATATGCTTTATTCACTATTTCTCTTTCAATACAATATGCGTCGACTAACTATTTCTTCATATCTATTTATATCATTTTATGTAAAGCTAATAGTTATTTTTTTACTTAATTATTTTGCCAAACATTCTTGCACAACATCGAAATTTCCTATCATCTTAGATCTTTTATAACTCTCAACCACACACATATGAACACAAACTATCATTTTTTGATATCCCTTACTTTCTCTTAGGATAAAGCTGTTTTATCTTGAAATGTTTCAGTTGGTATCTCTTCCTTTTACCTTAATTTCTTTCATGCCACTTTTCATGTATGAGATAAGTAAGTTAAAAGCATGTTGTGATTGGAACTTTGCACATTTTTCGTGTACTCTCCTTAACTTTTATTGATTTTAATATTTGGCTCCATTCAGCGTACCACCTAATTACATAAGAGAAATAATTTCTGAGCGAATACGTGCACCGTAACGCATGTTATAATTTTCAAGTCATTAAAAGAATTTTACATTTTTTTAGTAGTTTTGAAAAAAAATTAAAATTTCTAAATATTCCAGGTGTACGAACACTTGATTGCCACTGTAATAAGGAAATTGTAAATATATAAATTATATTAGATATTTCCTTTTATAAATATATTATATAAGGAAAAATTTACCTTAACGCAAACAAATTTTGAAATTATTTCCTTATAAGTCAGGTCACTGATGGTTTTATTCAGTTTTATGTTTAAAAAAAAATCGAAAATTTTACTTTAAAATATTTCTAGTTGCTGCCATCTGGTGAGGATTTTGGAAGATAATCTTAATAATGCTGTTATAAGATAGATATTCTTCAGTTAGGGTAAATTATTCTCAATCTTTTCGATTTTTGAACTATTAAAAAAACACTGTAACACTAAAAGAGTAACAAATTAGTAAATTCAAACGAAACTCTTTTACAGTTTTACATTTTGACTTTTAGATACCTAACTTTCGTTCTTGCATGATGCTTGATAAACTATAAATATCAACTTTTTTAATTTCTAATAAAAGTTTAATTGAAACTAACTAATTGAAGTGACTTTTTAGGTTTTTGATATTTATACGAATAACAGTTTTTTTCTCTTCTGAAAGTAAAATTGATTTTGGATGAAATTTTACTTACATCGTGTACTTACATCATGATTTTTATTATTTGGAACAAACTATTGAACTAGTCTCTACACCAGCTAAAATGCGATGATTTTTTCTCTGTATGGAAATTAATGTATTGTAATTTTTCTTTCTGGGTCTTTAAATAGTCTTAAATAATTTTTGATATACATAAAAATTCAAAAAGAAAGCTGCATTATGTTTTTTTTAATTAAAAACCTCAGAGTATATATTCACAATATAAATTTCTATATTCCCAACTTTTAATCGTACTATCCTTTTTACCATAGTAGTTCATTTAACTTAATAAAGAAAAATAATCTCCGACAATAATTTCCAAAGTCTAACTAAACCAATGATTATAGTTTTGCATTATTTGTTTGGAAATATGTAACCAACTTTTGTTTGATTCTTTTTTAAATGTATTAGAGCACTGCTAAAACCGTCACTTTTTCGTCTACTTTTAGAAATTTCTCGTACTTCCAACGGTTTAAAATCTTTTCGTTTTTATTATTAAGTTCTTTAAACCGTTTACTTAAACTTTTTCACGGTTTAAAACCGCTTTCTTAGCCGCTTCTCAAATGACGTCACTTTGGAAACAAATTGTGCCGCTTTTCTTGTATCTCAATGATTGCGGATTCGAATAGTGCCTAACGCGAAACCATTTCTCTATTTTAAAAAGTAGGAATATTTAACGATAAAAACGTATTTTAACCAGAATTTAACGTATTTAACACCGAAAGTTCCTTATTTTTACCGTTATTTTCTAGAAACTCTGCTTTCTTTTTAAAACCGTTAATTTGATGTTTTTTGCTGAGCCGTAAAAGTTTATAGCTTACTTAAAAAATACAGCATCCCAAAATTATTTATGTATTACAATATTTTATGTATAGTTTGACTTTTATTGGAATTTATATGTATGCGATAAATCATATCTACGATGTAAGAGGAGATACGTTCTTTTTTAAAAAAAAAACCACCTTCTTCTGCCTACTATTCTATCTATCAGAATAAAATTCCGAAGCTGCAACAAAATTCCTTAAATTTAATAAATACTTCCAAAGTCATTTTTCATTAAGTTAATTTTAATCAGCGGACTAAAGTGAAAATACACCTTAAAACTAATCTAATACATCTCCAGATTTTCGCCTAGCATTTAATTCACTGTAAATTTATTACAAAATCTTTAATCGTCACCTTTAATCCTTTAAGTAACATCAAACAGTGAATAATGACCTTCAGGTTTCACCTCCCCAACTACAGCGCCTCAAAACGCATTATTAAAGGAATCGTTTAACATAATAAGGCTTAAGTAAACAGGAGAATTTCCCACTAGGCTTCTTCCTTTTCAAACTTAACTGATAAAAGAAGTTTATATGGAAATGTTCCTGTGGACTAGACCTGTTTTTGCATTCAGCTATTCAAATTGCGGACTAAATTATGAAGGTTTCTCAAACAGCGTTGCGCTGCATATTTAAATAATTATAAATTTGAGTTGGGCTTTAATGAATAATGCATTTGATTCGAAAGTCGCATCCATAATAATGAACTTCAAAGACAGCCAGCGCATTATCGAGGCTCGTTTCCCCCCTGGGGTCAAGCATGAGGGTCAAGTTTGACTGGATTGAATAAAGCCACTCTAGAGCTTGTTGACAGGGGATTGTTATTGCCTTTAGGTCCATCTTGTGGGAAATGCCCAAATCCAAGCTTAACCTATTTGCTCTAACGTTGCTACTACTGCCAACGCTCCATGTGTCAACAGAAATTTTTAAAACATGTCATTTTTTAAAAATCTCAACCTCGCAACCTTTATTTTTGAACAAACAAAGATCTAAAAAATAAAAATATTGAAAATGTTCAACTGATAATTTAAATGATACCTTAATGAACATCTAAATAAAACTTAAAACTCATTTTTTAAACTGAACTAAGTGGCTGATTTTATAAATGACTCAGATAGAAAAGAAAATTTATTTCCCTAGATTGTTTAATAAATAATTTTTGATGCTACTTATAACGGTTGACATATATTTAGCATATTGATGCTTGTTCTTCGCAAGGGCTAAAAAATAAAGTTTAAATTGTATTCAGTAATTATTTACCATTTACTACTTTAGTTAACGCTATTGTTATTTTCCCTCTTCATGTAAGTTAAGATAATTGAATAATAATTGTAAAATAATGTTATTTTAAGTCGAAATCTTATTAAGGATGCAAAAATACATTTCACTCATTTGGTACAATTTTTGGTGAGCTTGGCCGAATATTTGGTGAGAACATGAAGATTCCCAAAAAAAGATCCATTACAGATCTATATAAAGCAATATAACCCGAACAATGAATCGGCTAATAAAACAAACTAAATCTTCATTACAACCCACAGTGGCTCAAAATCGTTCAACCCAAATCCAGAAACCAAATTCCCCCCAAAAAAATGAGTCAAAAACTACTCAAACTCTCATTATACTTTTCTCCATATAAGGCAATCAAAAATATCTAATATGAAATGTTTCGACAAATATTCTTTAAAAACTATAAAAAACATTTTTATCTAAACATTACTCACCTCATTCTTTCAAAGAGTTTATGTGTCTTTTGAATTTGCAAAAATTTCATTTTAAAAGAAATCACACAATAATAATCACACTAAAGAAAAATAAGTAAATATTATTATTATCTTTCAAAAATGTTACCTTTGAAGTAAACTATAAAAGGTTTCTTACTTTCAGACAATATCAATGATAATAAAAAATTATATCAAAATTTATATAATAATCTTTTTTATTTCACTTGCATATAGATAGATAGATAGATAGATAGATAGATAGATAGATAGATAGATAGATAGATAGATAGATAGATAGATAGATAGATAGATAGATAGTAGATAGATAGATAGATAGATAGATAGATAGATAGATAGATAGATATAAAGATAATTAGATAATAATAGTAGATAGAAGTAGTTTTAAAAGGATAATAAGATAGATGATAGATAGATTAGATTGATAGAAAAATAGATAGATAAGAATAGTAGTAAGATTTAGATAGATAGATAGATAGATAGATAGATAGATAGATAGATAGATAGATAGATAGATAGATAGATAGATAGTAAAATCTTTATAAAGTTATAATATTCAGTTCTTTCTTAATAACTCACAGTTATTGTCTTGCCGATCCATCGAACAGTTCCCACGTTTTAAAAGGCGTCAATACATTCTTTCCAAGAGAAATTGCAGACGCATCAGAATTTGTTTTGACTTCTGACACAAACTAGAAAACCTACAGAAATGAGCTTAGTTAAATTTTAAAATTTGTTAATCCGCTCTTCTCCAACACACAATATTAATTATTAAAACAATATCTGTATGCAATGTTAAATTGATATTTCGAAAAATAAATACATGTTCAATAGCAAATTAAGAAAGCACTTAGAAAGTAAGCAGACTTAAAGCAAGCATAAATAATAGCATTAAAATTTGAAATAATATAATAAATTGAAATATTAGTACTTGAAATATAATAAATTGGAATAATAATAGAAATTGAAATACTATAAATTGAAATATAATAATTTGAAATATTATATATTGAAATAATAAGCATAATATTAATTGAAAAATTATTACACTTGTAAAAATTGAGATAAAATAAATTTAAACAATTAATCTGGTTGAAATGTTACAACTTGAGATAAATCAATGCATAAAATGTTTAAGAGCAAATTCCGTGTGACGGTTTGCAGTAAAATTAGTTCGTAATTCATAAATAACAATGCCGGTTAATGCAGTGTTACGAATGGACAAATATAACATGCCTCACTTTTTGCAGAATAAGGGAAAAAATTATTTGTCGATTAGTGTTTAATTGTTTGCTTATTTATTTGTCCGCTGCCGCTCCCGCCGCTGTAACAGATAAGTACAACCAATGAAGCATGCTATAGTTTGTTTAGACTCATAAAACGTCAGTGAAATTTTCGACAATTCCGTCGCATTGACAAAAGTACTCCTTTATAAGCAAACAGAAAAGCGTTGCTTTCTGGTGGCTTGTCTGAATAACTTTCAATCAACAACAAACCGAAAAAAGTCAAAAACCACCTTTGAAAATTTAGAATATAACAATGAAAATTCAAAACACGTCACACAAAAAGTTAGTTTTAAAAATACCAAATTAAATCAATAAAATTTTCCAAATTAGATGTGTGATAAAATCAACAAGATAACAATTTAAAGTTTTAAAGTGTCAGTGTAACAAATAATTAATATCAAAGGTAAAATTTCAGATTATAAAATGCTTCACTTTGTTATGCGTATTAAGCAAAAATTAAACATAAGTATAACAAAAGAGCACAGTGATATCAAAATTGTATTCATAGTAAAATAGTGAGTATATTAAAGAAATGAAACATGTATATAATATGTGAAAATTGAGAGTATCAGAATAAAATATAAATTTGTTCACACATTTTTATAAAGTAATGAAAAAGATTTCACTTTAAAATGCAAAAGTTAGAATAATCAATTTATATAAAATTATAATTATATTTTCAGGAATGCTAAATGTAAAAAATTAATTTTAATAAATTTTCAAAGGATACTTTTTGAAGCTTGTTCACGTTCATCTTTTAACAGTGAAAGCAATAATTTTTTAGCACCAAAATCGGCGAAATTGTCACATAATTGAAGAATCACAATGACGATTAATTTCACGATAAAAGGAGAAGGCACAGTTTCAGTACAGCAAAGGCATGAAATTGTAGAGAGATAAGTATCCGTATCCAGATCCAGCAATTCGACACTGTAATCCAGAGACAGCACACGGCAGAGAGGAGAGAGGCCACACCGCGGCCAGGAATTTAGTAGCAGGCATCGATGAGTCATTGGCAATCAGGAACTTTACAAAGACGATTTATGATATTGCAGAGATGAGAGAAGCCGAGGTCAAATTCAAGTTACAGCAGATGACGAAAAAGTGATAGTTTGTAGTTAGTCCATACAGCAGCAGATAAGTAATGAAAAAAAAATGGTTGTGTGCTTTGGCAATGTCAAAATTTTAAATTTTGGAGAGGATTCCGCGCATTGCAGGTAAACAATCCTGTCGACTAATGAAGTAGAATAACATCTACTTCACAGTAGAGCATACTTATTATTTAGTTAACTACAGAAATGAAGATAGTTTGGACGTCCAAGATCTTTTATTATAAAGATATCATTTAAAGTATTTAACGGGACGGAGTCAAGTGACTCTATTTTTAATGGATTGTGAGAAGAGTGGATCAGAAGTCAAAACAAATTCTGATGCGTCTGCAATTTCTCTGGGAAAGAATGTATTGACGCCTTTTAAAACGTGGGAACTGTTCGATGGATCGGCAAGACATTAACTGAAAGTTATTAAGAAAGAACTGAATATCAGAATATTATAGAGATTTGTGTGGTTAATATTATAACTTTATAGAGTTTTGTACGATATATCACATATATTTGAAGTTTAAAACATCAATGTTTTAGCCCGAAACCACATTTAGCATTTGAAGATTTATTTGGTGAATTTAGATATTTGGCGACGGATTTGCCGTATAAATGAATATTCAAACTTTGGAAGTTTCAAGAACCCTCGTTCAACCTTAACATACTTTGTATTCTAAATATATAAATCCAAATAACAAAAATCTTTTTCAATATTTTATTGACAATTTGTTATAAATGAATGCGCATTTTCTTATGCTAACTGCTCCCGAAAAAAAAAATTTAAAATATAAATATCATTATTGATTTCAAAATGTTAAAAATTATTCTTAAAACTATTCTTTCCATTTGCATGCTAAACTTTCCATGTAATTTCATTTACAAAATAACACTCTGAAAATCTGGCAATAGTTGCATTTTTTTACATTTAACATTCTATCTGTTTAATTTATAGTTGTTAACATCTATGAAAGAAGAAATAAACTAGAACTTGGTCTAAGAGAGAATTACAAACACTTAAATTTGAATTATTAAATATTTGAATTATTACATATTTCAGAAGTAGCTTCGTTTAATAAATTATCGTTAAATATTCGGGATTTTTAAAGAATAAGATTCACATTTTCAATTATCATGTTTCAAGTCTTGAGTGGCATCATAAATGCGGAATAAAAATTATTTATTTCTCGAGCCTCGGTTTTTAAATCAATGTCACGTGGGAACAGAACACCGATCGAAGGAAATGCAGAAATGAAAGATGGAAAGAAATTCGTCAATGAAACAAGCCAATTTTAATTATTTTGGCGAAGTATTTAATTTTTTCAGCTCCGATGGCAACACGAAAGCGAAAAAATATCATTTTTAAACAAAAATATTGCAAATTTTTCCCACTTTAATGCACTTAATTCAAATTATCTTCAAAAATAGCTTTTATGCTTCGAAAATTTACATCTACCATAGTAAGTATTTTTTTTCCGTAGGTGAGACAGGGGTAAGTTTTCCACCAGACCTTATATTGGAAGTGAGCAGTTAAAAAGCATCAAATGGCTGCTTGTCTGCGTCAGCATAGACATCCAAGCAACACGTCTTATGACACCCACAAGAACCTAGTTCGGTTGTTGCTTACATTCAAAAATTACGCGTACTTTTATTAACATTAAAGTTTTATCATTACGTACTCTAAAAGATTCATCTCTCTACGTAACTATGTATTTGTTTTCAAAATAATTTAAACCTATACTCGTCAAGGTACTATTGGAGACGGATCAGGTTTCCCAAAACTTTTCGGTTGCAAGAATTCCAACAATGCCTTGTAGAAAACCGTGCTCCAACCTTTATAAACTAATCTTAATATTCCAAAAATTTTATTTATTAATGTATTAACAATGTGCTACAAACACACCCACTTTTCTTAATTTTTATTATTAGTTTAGATGAACTTTCCTTATAATTTCATTTACAAAATTATACCATCAGAAATCTGACAATGGTTACATTTTTTTTATAATGAACATTCTACCTGTTTATTTAATATGACTTATAACTCATCATTTTTTTCACATTTACAGCATTTATTTGTAAAAGAGAAATAGTTTTTAATGCCCGATGCTAGCGACCAAACCATAATCTTACAAAATGCTTCCTCGAGTTTCGAAAAACAAACACTCGAAGATACTATTAGAAATATGAGAAGAAATTACATATATGCCAAAAATGTATCTTCCGATAGTAAACTCCTTAATGAAAACGACAGTGACCATCAAAATTCCTCGATTGTAAGAAATAATGAATTGGAATCTGATATCAAAATTTTGAATGAGAAAAATAATAATCACTTTCCTGGTGATAAAGATCGTCAATACAATGGGTTTTCTCTATCGAAAAGTAAAGGACAGCTGAACTTGTCATTTTGGAAAAAGAAACAACCTAAGACGAATAAAAAGAAACCTCAAAAAATCAATTTTATTAAAGCCAGTGAAGAGCCACTTTTAGTAGAAATAGAATCTTCAAATTTTGAAAATCAAGACCTAGAGGATGACTCCCAAAACTTCAGTGGAAATAACTTAGTTTCATCGAATTTAGAAAACAAAGATCTCAAGGCTGCAATCAAACACTTAAAGCGAAAACACGATGACATTCAAGAAGTAGGTCAAGAAGTACGCCTTCCAAATGCCAAGTATGACTATCATAAGGAGCCACCTAAGAACAACGAATTTACCAACTGGAGATTTCGGACAAAGACAAAACTGCAAGATAAAGATAATCAAGTTCATAATTCAGCTCTTGCCAGCGATCAACCCTTGCTTTCAGAGAATGTACTTTCACGTTCTGAAAACAACGAACTCATTTCGGCCTATAAAAGCTTGAATAGAAAGGGTATAGTTGTCAAAGAAGCATCTTCTGTTGTTAATATACTTTCATACGCTGACAATGGTCATGACAAGTGTACGTCGAAGAGCAAAGGATTACCTAATTGGAGATCTCGGAGTAATAACCACATACGGAATATCGGCAAGGAGTTTCAACGAGACTATTTAGCAGAGGCCATTTACAGAGCTGGGTATAACTTGCGGTATGGACAATTACAACAAATAATTCAAAATGAAATATCAGAAAAATATCTTAAATGTCTATATATAATTTCTTTCTACACTATCTCAAATTACTGTGGAAAACCTAGTCCAGCAAGTGAAGAACCCAATAAACTTTTTACATTTCTAAACAAGATCATTCCACTGACACCAGAAGACAGAGCAAAATGCGTTAGTATTTCTAGAAGGATTGATCCGCCTCCTTATGTAATTTCACTGAAAGTAATCGAGGCCAAGAACTTGATTGCACTTGACGCCAATGGACTCAGTGATCCCTATTGCAAGATCTGGTTGAAGTGCAAGGAAAATGATGTCAAGACCACAAAAACCAAGAAATGTACTCTCAATCCAGAATGGAACGAAATGTTCCAATTTCAGTCGGTAAACTTGAATAGAGATGTTATTTGTTTCCACTTATGGGATGAAGATCCCGTAGGTTTAGTGCAAAATCTAAGACAGTTAAGCCATGTTAAGACACTGCAAGGATGCTTTCATTGCTGCAGGGACTGTATGAAAGGCACGTCCCCTTGTGGTAGATCCACAGTTGATGATTTCATTGGAAAAACAGAAATTGATATTAAAAACATATATTCTGAAGGTGTAGATCAGTGGTTGAGTTTAACAGATGAAACTGGTAATCCAAGGCAAGGAGAAATTCATATTTCCATCAAGTTTGTAGTACCGAAACCAAAAGACACTTCAGATGCATTGAAGCGTCACTTGCTGCTGACAAAGTTCTGTCTGCAACATGGCTTGAAACTCAGTGACGTCAATGGTTTGAGTATTACAAGTTGGGACCATATTCTCAACACGTCGGCCCAAATTTTACTTTTTCAACACAGTATACAAGGTAGCATAGACGAATTTGAAGACTTAGTTTGCAAGTTTGTGAACGTTGTAAACTTAGCAGTACAGCATATTTCTTTTGACTTTGGGTTTCTTTACAACATCCTAAGAGAAACTCACGAAATCACGCTTTATTCGTCTGATAATTTGAGTAAAAACAACTTAGAAAGCATATTTCATCAAGCAGTGGAAAGTTTATATACTATTTGCCTTCACATCTTGAGCAATTTGCATTCGTTCGATCTTACTGAAAATGACACTAAACGAACTCAGTTTGAATTTGTCCTACGTTGTGTAAAGCTTTGCGAAGAGATCACGAAAAAGAATTCAAATCTGATAAGCACATTAAGGACTGAAATTGAAACGTGGTGTAATTTAAAAAGTGAGGAATTAATTAATGTTAAAAGTGAAGATAGAACCAAAGAACTTAAAACTTTTTTACTTTTTTTGCTTGAATATCAGAAAGCTGCTGATAAGGTATTACTATCTGTTTTTCCAGAAATGACTTACACTTACATAACTTACGACATTTTAGACAGTACACTTGTTGGAACAATAAAATCCATAGTCTGTAACTTAGCTGGCGAATCAGAACAGGCCACTAATGGCGATAAAATTGCTAAAAAGAAAGCCGCTCTGAAACTTTGCATTATTTTAGATACCACCTCTAACTATATATCAGAAAGAGCAAAAATACCTTGCTCAGAATTAAAAATAGGACAATTCCTCAAATGGTTTGGCGTTGACACAATACAAGATTGGTTTAAATGGAAAGAAGATATAATAACAGTTAAAATTGAACAGATTGTCACTGACGATGATTTGCAAAGTTATCTGACGTCTTGTGGAGAAAGATACGAGCTTCATAGCAAATCAGCTATAGCTGCAACCGACTTAATCAAAAATGAACTCTTTAGATTGTGGAAGTTGGTATCCAGTCGAGATCAACCTGAGTTCAATTTCTTATTTCTAAGGAGTTTGCACAATATTTGTATGAAATATGCAGAGGTTTTACTTGGGGTCATACCGATGAGAAACTTGAATAACAGTTTTAAAAGTGGAGGTAAAAGAAAGATTTGTGCTATTGCTAATAATCTGTGGTCAATGTCTGTATTTTCATCTATATTGGTGAAGCAAGTCGGCGTATATATTAGAAGTGATGAAGAACTGCCGTGCACCAAGTTCGTTCTCCAGATGATATGCAGGATCTTGTGCAGAGACTTGGGTTACCTCGTCAAACCAGACTTGAAGCAAAAAATGCGACAGGTTGTACAGTCCGTTTCAGGAAGGGAACAGGAAAAGAACATTCGCAGTTTTGTCGGTTACCTGAACAGGCTACTCAAAGTGGAATGTGGTTCAGACATGGCATTCGAAATTCGATTGCTTTTCATCAATGAGGTTTGGAAACACGTCATTGAAATGACCTGGCAGTTCAGAGACCAGGAAACAGACCAGGTCTCTTACTACGAATCTTGTACCACTAGATGTCTTAGATGTCTCAGCGGATGTCTTGGAAAGAATGCTAACGTGTACGAAGGACTTCTGGTGATGCTGAAAGAAACCGAGAAGTTCTGCTACCTCGATAGAGAAGGAAGCTTGAAGAAATTCATGTGGAATTACGAATATTGTTCACTTAAAATGGATTTGCAACGGTTAATTTTATTAGGATAAAATAAAATGGTAGTTATGTACGCTTTTATGTTTCTTTTTTATTACAATTTAGAATTTACGTATTATATTGAATAGGAAGGGGGCGTCTGTAATTTTGTCCCCTGAATATTTAATTTAAAATTAAAATATACGAAACTAATAGCGTACATTATTAGTAAAGTTAGTAGGCATTAAAGTATCAGTAGTTATTAAAGTATTAATAATTAAAGTATTTATTTAAGAGCTTATTTAAAAGATTGTCTGAATACTTAAACCTAGGTATTAGAATACTTTTAAAGATCTTAATCCATTTTAAAATCGCATAATGTTTCTTTCCAGAGATTTGAACTTTATAATATATTCGTAGCTAAAATAAAAAAAGAAATGAGGCAAAATATGGATACCCATATTGCTTACATAAAGAATGCTGAAAATAGTTTGATTCAACAACCTAAAAAATACTGGTCATTTTTTAAAACTAGTCAATCGCTGCCCATTGAAGTGTTTTTTGATAACATTAAATCTGATACTGATCTCGATATCGCCAATGCCTTTGCAAAATATTTTGGATCTGTCTACAATCAACCTACCCCTGATAATTCATGTGACTCCTCTCCCGATGTTCTTGGTGACTTAATTAAAATTGGTTGCATCACATATGATGACGTTGCATATGCTATGAAAGAACTCAAATCTTTCCTATCTGTTGGCATGGATAATGTGCCCAGATTTATTGTTAAGGGTTGTGCTGAGCATCTAAAAAAACATTGCCATTTTAAGTCCTTTTGCTAAAGTTTTCGAGATATAATATATAATTTATAAAAAAAAACTCTTTCCACAAATAAGTTATCTGATTAACGATGCTCAGCATGGCTTCTTCCTTCACAGATCTACACAGTCAAATCTTTATTGTTTAACCAGTAAAATTATTTCTACTTTTGAAGTTGGTGGTCAACTTGGTGTCATCTACACAGACTTCTCTAAAGCCTTCTACTCAATTTATTTTGGTATTTTATTACGTAAAATTTGCTTTCTGGGTTTTGAATGTGATCTAATTGACTGGTTTTACACTTATCTTACTGATTGTCTATTGTTCGTGTATTTTAATAATTCTGTTTCTGGTGGTTTTACGAATGGATCTGGAGTTCCCCAGGGTTCTAACCTAGGACCGTTTCTTGTTATAATTTTTATCAATGACCTTTGTAACTCTAAAAACTGTGCTTTTCTTTTGTTTGCGACCATTTAAAGATTTTTAAGCTAGTTATTTGTACTTTTGATGCTTTGATTTTACAGAGTGATATTGATAATTTATATAACTGGTGTTTAAATAATAGATTGTAGTTAAATGTTTCTAAATGTAGTGCTTTAAGCTATACTCGTAAATCAGATCGTTTGTCGTATCCTTATAATATTAGTGGCACTATACTACCTTGACTCGTAATAACTCAAAGACCTGGGTGTAACTTTTTGCAGTAATGTAATCTTGATTTCTCTGAACATATTAATAATATAACTTATAAATCTTACAAAACTCTTGGTTTCCTCAAACGAAAAACTAATAATTTCACTTCCCAACAAACTTTAAAAATTCTTTATTTCAGTATGGTCCGTTCTAATTTAAAATACTGAAGCCTCATATGGGACCCTTATTATGACAACAATATAAAATTAATAGATAGAGTCCAAAATTGTTTTCTTCGTTTTTTATATTTTAAGATCTTTTATACTAGTTCTTTAGATATATCCTCATTTGATCTGCGTAACACACATATTTAATGTCTTTACCCTTAAATCTAGGCGTGAAGTTTCCTGTCTTCTGTTTTTCCATAAAGTTTTAAACAATAGAATTGATTCCAACTACATAACAAGTACTGTACATCTCTTTATTCCCAATAGATTAACAAGCAATCGTTTATTTTTCATAGCTCTTCTCATTACAACTATATTCAAAATTTCTGTCTATATAAGTTTAATAAAATGTACAATAGCAGTTCCCACGAACTAGATATTTTTGCTATGTCTTTTAATGATTTTAAAGCAAATTATTTGCGACTTTTATCTGTCTAATGTGTTTGTTTGTTTTTATACTAAATTATTTCGTGTTTGTTTCCGTATCCTAATTGTTTTGTTCAAGGTACATTGTAATTAGACTTGTTCTGTAATGTGCATTGAAAACTGAATAAATAAAAAACAAATTGAAAAAAAATTATTAATTTGAGGGGGGGGGGGGGGTATTTAAACAAAATGAAAAATCTCAGACTAAAAGTCAACGTCTTACATTACTTACCCTAATCCAGATATCTGAAGTTAAAAGATATTATTATCGGCAAACTTAAAATGCCTTGCATTTATTCCGCTTTTAAGAATCAGTTTCGACGAGTCAAAATAGATAATAAAAAAAAATCTAATTTATTACAAAATGAAACATAACTTTGTGAAGTTTACCAAAGACTAAATTTCAATGTTTTACAAATAATTACTAAAAAATGCGCCTGAATGTCTGTTACGCAAGAGTATTTTCTTCATTATGTTGCTACTGAAAATTTCTGTAAACATTTTTTCCGTAGCAATAAGGACATTTTCTGGCAACTGTGCTGACGAAAATGTTCTGCAATATAACATAATTTTTTTCTTATGCAATAAAAGTAATTGCATTAGCCATGGTTCATACGGGACTCTTGCTCTTCTAAAAACTCCACAACAAAAAGTCTACTCACCGAACGCTACCAGCCACCCAACATCCCCTTACTTGAACTGTGAAGAAAACACCAGGTTCTTTTGAACATTAAATGAAACAAGAGCGGTATTTTCTTTGTTTTGAAAAAAACAGCTCTTCTTAACGATTTTTTCTTAACGATTTTCTTCAAAATTTAATTGAATATTTTAAATCATTTACTTTTGAACTTCTCGTATTCAATCGTAACATTATTTTCCAGCTTCACAAAAAAAAACGAAATCCAGCATCTAAATCCGTTACTCGTTAAATCAAATTTAAGTTCCTAACAAGTAACAGCCCCTTCTGAGGGATAAGCAAATTGGCTTAAGTGTAAACTTATTTTTACTGCCTTGAGATTTAAATTAAAAAAATTTAACCGAAAATTTCATTTTTTTTTATTTTTAAAAAAATTATATTACTGTGATGGTTATAAATGGCTCCTCCAGGTTTTAAATTTTAAAATGTAATATTATTATTAAATTTATAATTTTTTACAAATTATGTGTGCTGCTGGAAAACCTGACAGTCAGGTGACGGGTTTGTACGTCTGTATCCCTCAGAGGGGTCACGAATGCCGGAAATGTCATACAGGTATTGCGGCAATGAAACAGATTTTAAAACTATCCAGATTAAAGAGCATATGTTCTTTTAGTATAGACTTCGCATATTTTTTTTCCAAATACAATAGCGCTTAGCTTTTTTTCACATTCTTTCACAAGTTCTTTTTTAACTGCTTGGATAATCAGAGAAGTTATTTTGCACTTGACTCGCGAGCTGGTGTTAGATTGCTCCCAGCAGTTCTTATTCATCGGTTGCTCCGAGGCAAAGAGTTCTATAGTAGGGTAGAGACTGAACCTGAGAACAGCACCATGGACCAACACGGAGACAATATAGGGTCACATGAGGGGCCCGGTGGCCGAGTGGTTTGGATCGCAGGCCAACCCTAGCAATAACCCTAGCAGTCCGCGCGCTGTAACAGGTGCGGGCTCGATTCCCGCCTTTGCCCTGGGTGTACTTCCTTTCTCAGTATCAAAATTATAAATTAACTAGCACTTTTGCCACTCTATTCGGGCTCCGTAGTGAGCCATGGCTGCCGATGGCAGTTCAGTATGAGTCGTTCCTCTACCCTACTCAGGGCCGTCGCGAGCGGGGGGCGAAGGGGGCGTCTCGCCCCCCCAAGTTTTTTTCCAAATGGTCATTCGGCAAATTTTAGAAATGTTTGTCATTTTTATTTTGATACCGAAGTTTGAAAGTTTTAGTGAAATGTGCACACAGGCCAAAATCCGGACACAACGCAACTGCCGACTCACAAAACTTCTGACAAAACAGTCATTCGGCAAATTTTATAAACATTTGTCATTTTTATTTTAATTCCGAACTGCGAAAGTTTTTAGTGAAATGTGTGCTCAGATCAAAATCCGGACACAACGCAAATGCCGACTCACAAAACTCCTGACAAACCATAAAGTCATTTGGCAAATTGAAATGTTTATCAATTTTATTTAAATTCCGAACAGTGAAATTATTTAGTGGAATGTGTACACCGATTAAAATCGGGACCTAACGCAAATGCCGACTCACAAAACTCCTCTCAAACCCTAAAGTCATTCGGCAAATTTTATAAACATTTGTCATTTTTATTTGAATACAGATTACCTAATTGTGAAATTGTTTAGTGAAACAAATTAAAATCCAAGCACAACGCAAATGCCGACTTACAAAACTCTTGACAAACCATAAAGTCATTCGGCAAATTTTATAAACTTTTGTCATTTTTATTTTAATTCCGAACTGTGAAATTTTTTAGTGAAATGTGTGCACACATCAAAATCCGAACACAACGCAAATGCCGACTCGCAAAACTAATGACAAACCATAGAGTCTTTCGTTAAATTTTAGAAATGGCTGGCAGGTGGCATTTATATTTTAATAATAATTAGTAAGACATTAATAGATAATTTAAACAGTATAGCACAAATGCTTATTGATATTTGTTTATTAATATTCACAATGCTTTCAAGTTATTTAAATTACACGTCTTACAGATGATAATAGATGGCCTTCTATTTATTTTATTATTTCATGTGAGGATATCCAGAGTCGGATTTATGGCCCCCTTAGCCCCATCCCCATGAAATTCACACTTATTCTAGATAAAAACGTTTTTTCCCGAAAATAAATTTGTTTGAAAATATTAAACTTTAAAAGAAATGACATTTTTTGTATAAAAAGTATTGATAATTGAGGTTTATATTTGAAGGGCAAACTTTTAAAACCCAATATCTCAAACTTTAACCTAAGCCACTTTTGCACTCAAACCTTAACATACAGGATTTAGTTAGCTTCGCGAACCATATAAATAAAAGTGGCTTAAGTCAAAGTTGAAGATATTGGGATTTGAATGTTTGCTGCTCATTTCAATCCAGTTTTTTTTTTTCAATAATAAGGTAATTTGAAGGCTTGATCTGGACTTCGGTGCTCTCTGCTTCAGTGAGCCGAAGTTCTCATTATATCAGTGGTTCTCCTCGCTATGGTTTAAAAATATCAATAGAAATGAAATATAAATGAAAAATAAATGAATATAAATGAAAATATTCACAATATATGTAATGAACATCACTAATGTAAAAATTTTATGAAATAATTGGGAATAATTAATCATAACAGATTGATAGGGGATATTATTAAAAGTTTGTCAAATGTACCAATTTAAAGATCTGTGACAAAAAAAAACCGCAACTATATTGAAAGTGATATAACGTTATAACTCTACTCAACCACTCAAGCAGTATCTAGAAGCATCTTTCTCACGTTCTCGTTAACAAGTATTGTTAATTTAGTTATTCTATTACTAATAATTTTATCTAATATCCATTTAAATTTATTGAATCGAATAATGTAGTGGTAAAGTTAATTATATTAATTTTATAAGTATTAAATTGGAGCAGGAATTAAAAATTTCAAAAAATTGAGAACTAACAGTCTAAAATATCCATTAATGATTAATTAAAAATGATGATCTTTGGGGATAGCTTTCGCATAGGCCCCCGAAATAGTAGATAAATATATCAGCTATCATATCAGCAAATGGCAATTCAACGTTACACCCTAGTCCACAGATAGAAACTTAAAAATCTCTCCTGGAACACCCAAAAAGCTTACACCACTCAGACAAAAGACATGACGCGCTTGAGAGTAGGGGATGGTCCAATTGTCCAACAATTGTCCCCCCTTCATCTTCCCCCAAAGCTTGAAAGATGCATCGTCGTATTTCTACAAAGGGTACCTTGGCCAGGACCCTGAAGGAATAAGGCTTCGGGGAAGACTTGTCCCCACCACTCTGAAGTCTGATATAGGATATCTAAATGACTTTACAGCCTCATTGGGATTGTGGGTTGTGTTTCCCAAAACACAAAAGGTGTCTAGACAAGCGTTACTTAGAGTTACACTACAATTGTTATTTTCTGTGGGAAAAGATCCAAAGTATCATCAATTCGTATAGTTTCTCAAGATATTTTCTATTTATTGTTTCGAAAAGGGAAAGTAAAATTACTTTCAAGAAACCGCAGATCGTAGACGAAGCTTTCAAGATCTTTACTATTGTCGGAATCTCAACATCTCAGCCTTTTGTTGGATAAGTTTACGCAGACGTCCATGCAGACGTGTGATTTTTTCTTAGCGATAAAAGTAGTGATGAGCTGATGACCACACATGGCGACACGGGTCGGGTCACATAAGGGGGCGTACATTGGGTCCAATTGGGTAGTTGCCTTTTGTTGTTAAACTGCTTGCTAATTTTGTCCTCCAATTTCAATACCTTCATAGGCCACTTGCGGAGGTCACGTGATCTCGAGAAATCTTGTACCTTCATTTTTGTTAACTTACTTTTTTAAACGGAGTTTGAGAGACAAGACGCATCGTGTCCACTGTTTTTGTTTTATTTCGTCGACGCGGTGATTGCTCGTATGATTATCATTATTCAAAACAATCACTCAACTCCAGCTGCCTTTATTTTTTTACTTGTTTTCTAAAACTGAAATTGGAACTAAAAGAAAATCAAATACTATTGATTTATACTTTACGAATGTTGCGGCTAACACAAAAAAATTGAACAAGAGCAATCGGAAAAAAATAATGCTTCTTCAACCAGCAAGCATATCAAGAAGGAAACTTGGATTGCTCGTTGTAAATGAGGTTTGAAATTACTAATTTTTATTATTATTTTATTTTTATTACTATTTTTTATTACTATTTATTTACTATTATTTATTTTATAAGTTACTTATCTAATTAAACGTATCATTTATGGGAGTTAAATTACATATTTAAAAAAATGTACTTGTACTTTAAAAGAATCTAAATTAATAAAAAAAAATATATAATTTTATAATTATAAATAGAAAATGACAAATGTAAATTTTACATCTAAATTGCGTGTCAAAGATACTTTTCCTTAATTTCATGAAGTGATGAAGTCAATTAATTTTTGTTTTGTACAATTCTGTAGATATTCTCATTGTTTCTCTATTGAAAAATATATAAAATATCAATTAATTATTTATTTAACTAATTACTCTTAAATAATATTATAACACTAAATCCCATAGTTTATATTAAAAAATAAATTATAATAAATAATCACCAATTTAATTTACACACACAGTAAATAATAAAAAAGTTTTTATATTAAATAAAAATTATATCATTATTAATTAATTATCATAAAATAGTAGTTAATAATAGAATTACATTAACTAATTGATTCACATATTGATGTAAAATAAGTTTTATGTAGAATGAAGAAGTATGTAAAATGCAGACATTAAAAATACGTAATTTTGTAAAAGCAATTACATTTTTATCAAAAGTAGTTAGTAGGTTTTAATTATAAAATTTTAATTAAAGGCAATTAATAATTTTTAATTACTAAAAGTTTAATTAAAAGTAATTAAATTTTAAATTTTTAAAATTTATGAAAATTTAAAAAAAAAAAAATTTTATATTTATTCGGCAAAAGTGTGCTAAACGCCCCCCCAGTCGATTTTTGTTAGCGACGGCCCTGACCCTACTATAGAACTCTTTGCTCCGATGTAGCGATGAGCAGCTCGGAAGCAACTTTATGCACTGTTCGCTAAGCTATTGCACTCTATTTCGAATGAGAGGATAAGGATCTGCTGTAACGTGAGACGCAAAACCAATCACTCACGAGTGAAAATGCTTTCGGTAACGTCGCGTCGTCGTCTTGGTGCCGTGCTAGCTAGAAGGCCGATCTTTGTCGAAAGTTCACATGTGAGGTCCCTCTGTGTATGGGCAGCTTTAAGTGAGAAGTTTGTGACGTCAAGTTAGCTGATGAAAATATAAAAGAGATTAATTTTCATTTAAATTAAATTGTCAATAAAATTTAATATTAATAAAGGACGATACTTGTTACCAGTGATATTTCTAGTTTATTTTAATATTTTTAACAAAGAGAATTTTTCTTTATATGTGGGATAGTAGATGCGTGGCTCTTTTCTAAATTGTTAACTGTAAACCGTAATCATTACGCGCCAAAGTTCTTGAATTGTTTTTGTCTATTTGGTACATTTTAATTTCGCTGTTTTTGTTTTAATTTTTTTTTAATACTTTTTGTACTTTTTGCAAACTTACAGGTATGACTAGATAATAAATTTCACTTAAATCTCACTTGTGAATGTTGTTTCTTTTCCTTTTGCTTTCTTAAAAACAAACTGGTTGATTTCAGGCTTTACAACCTGTCACATTTGAATCGACTGAACTTTAAAACTGTCAAAATCATCCATACTTTCGAAATATTGTACATTTTTGTTTTATCATATTAAATTACATTTTCTTTTTTTATCTTTATGATTATTTGTGAATTATGGGATGCTTGTTTCCATAGTTATTTAAATTTGATTTAAACATATTGCAATAGGAGTAAACAAAGCTTTAATTACTGTTTTTTCTTAATTCAATTGCTATCGTTTATTGTTTCAATATTTTTTAGAGTGAACATGAGAAGTCCACGCTCAAGGAGTTCACGTTCTTCCAAAACTGATTCGCCAGGTAAAATTTTCATTATATTTTATTATTTTTTTACTCTCATACCAATTAAAGCTCTAATTGTTATTTTTTTTATTGAATACACTTAATAAAACAGGAGTTGATTTTCATCAAATTTGCTTAAAATGCTAATGATAGTTTAAATTCTCATAAGGAAATTTAATTCACATTATTAATTTCAAAAGATCGATGTAATCATTTTGAATATATGACCAACGAAGTCTCAAAAAAGTAATAATTTTTGCAAAGTGAACTGTGTAAGAATGAGGAACTTGCATCCTACCCAAAATGACGTACTTATACCATTTTCTGGAACATTAGAAGCTACAGATTCTAAATATCAGCATAAAAATCATCAAAAATTATTAAATTTACTCAAAATATGCCTATTAAAATTCTATGAAACTCACGTGACCGAAAACGGCGTCTGACATAACAACACATCGATAGGAGATTTTTTTCTAAAAATAGCGCTACGGTTATCATGTCGGTAAATTTTAATTTCACGGTACTGCTTGGCGCGGCTCCAGAAACAACAACAACTTGGCGAAACTCGCGTGTTTCTGCATTGCCAGATTCCTTTCCGCCGATGCAGTAACCCTAGTTACTTTTGAAAAAAAAACAGACTCAGGGTTTTGGTTTGCTTTGGGCAACACAAAACAAACTTTACACTACACAATGGGCTAGTAGTGGCAATCCAGTTTAGTTTCGTTTGAATTTTCGTAGGACTAGAGCTACACGAGTGGCAATCCAGTTTAGTTTAGTTTGAATTATCGTCGCACTAGAGCTACACGAGTGGCAATCCAGTTTAGTTTAGTTTGAATTTTGTCGCACTAGAGCTGCACGAATGAGTGGCAATCCACTACGCACGCGTTTGGGGGTACGGGCAATTATTTTTTCCCTAAAAAAACATCAGTATCCAACATGGGGCAGTATTGTAGGGCCCATTGAAAGCCTAAATACTCGTTTGGGGCCCCGGGCAATTTTGTTTTCTCTAAAAAACATCAGTATCCAACATGGGGCAGTATTGTAGGGCCCATTGAAAGCCTAAATACTCGTTTGGGGCCCCGGGCAATTTTGTTTTCTCTAAAAAAACATCAGTATCCAACATGGGGCAGTATTGTAGGGCCCGTTGAAAGCCTAAATACTCGTTTGGGGCCCCGGGCAATTTTGTTTTCTCTAAAAAACATCAGTATCCAACATGGGGCAGTATTGTAGGGCCCATTGAAAGCCTAAATATTGGTTTGGGGCCCCGGGCAGTTTTGTTTTACGAAGCAAAACAAAAAATTTAAACTAAAAAATTTAGTTTTATTCTTTCAAAAGTAGCATTTGACGTGTTTTTAAAAGGGCTATTGTCTGTCAATGAATTTGAAATTCATGCAACTTCCTCATTCTGAAGCTGTTATCTTGCCTCTTTTAAAATTGTTTACTGGAAGTTTCATTATTCTTGTTGTGAAGAAGTGTTTGATAAAAATGAAAGCAAGTTCTCCCATTTCAAAGTTTGTATAACAGGACATCAAAGTTTGTATAACAGGTATTTAAGAGAACTGCAACATGTACTGTATGTTGGGATAATTACTCCTTGCCATTCTAGTATCCCAAACAGAAATGGCATTTACTATTCCGGAATGCATCTTTTTTATAGAAGTTCGTTAACTGTCCTTTACATATTTTTAACAATTCATGTTAACATAGACTGTCTCAAATAGGAGTTTATTGATTTAGTACAGCCAAAAACACTTTAAAATCTCACCTAAATCTGAGCAGGATTTGAATACTTTTTTTTGTTGATTACAGTGGCTGTGTAAAAATCTCTTAAATTTATCTTGGATCTCAACTATTCGGTCGTAATATCAAGAACTGCTTACTTTCCCGTTAAAAATTTTTTTTAACACTATTCAAATGGTATTAACTAATCAGAACTTTCCGAACATTCTTTATAACAAAAGGGGATGGAAAATCGAAGTACTACTGTTGTATTAACTTTGAAAAATTTTAGTATGAAATTCATTTTCAGTATTTATAGTCAGACACTTATAAATTTTAATTTATGATATCTGACACATTTTTTTAATTGAATAATCCATTAAATACTCATTGAATCTTTGCACCCTGTAGCCAGGAGACCTCCAAATCCAAATGCTGCTGCTGCCGCCAATGACAGCTCCGATTTGGTCCCCCTTCCCTCCTCCCCTCCTGAAAATCTGGTTGCCATGCCAGCTTCATCACCCCCCGAGCCCACAAGCAGAGCAGGTAAGCATACATTCCGTTAAAAGTTTGATTTCTATGTCTTTGTTAGGTGCAATTGCACAAAAAAAAATTAATTGTTGTCTAATATTTACTAACCTTTCATTATATTTTTCTGATGGCAGGGTTCCCACGCCCCTTGAAAAAGCTTCTAAATTTGAAAATGGGTTTAGCAGCACCTGAAAATACCCTAAATTTCTCCTAAACTACCAAACATACCCAAATTTTTATTAAGGAAATTCTCATTTCAACATTTGTTTCTTCAATATATTCATTATATTTTAATTTGCTGAGTTATTTATGTATGAATGTTTCTTTTAGTTTTCAGTGAATTGGAATTAAGACCCCCTTTAAACTATGGTACCCCAAGCTCGCATGAAACTGTAGAGATAAACAATATTATACCGAACCTAAAACTGGATTTTATGATGTAGCCACTATGTGGGATTTGAAAGCCAATCATTTAAAAGTATGCTCCCTAACTTTGTGCTTTGAACGATGCTCGTAGTTTTTAAATCAATTAAATGGCCATGAAAAAAAACCTAAAAAGTACCTAAATTTTACTCAATTTTTGAATGGGAACCCTGTTGATACTAAATATGTTTTATTTACTGAGTTATTATTTATCATCTAAATGTTTCTTTTAGTTTTCAGTGAATTAGATTTAAGTTCACCTCTAAATTATGGTACCCCAAGCTCGCATGGAACTGTAGGTCGCTCAGTCGGGTACGTATTTTTTCCTATTGTGGGAATCGAAAATTATTGTAGTGTAAGTTATGATTGTTTAATTGTTCATATTGCAAAAGCCCAAATGTCCTTTCTTCCGTCTCTCTCTTCAAACAACAACCACTGCAAAATTGTTTTTATAACTCTTATCGCTATTCTTGGAGCAAATTCATTAATTGTAGTAGTTTAACATAATAGAAATTCAATGCACCTTCTTTGCAAAGTTTCCACACATTTTAACTGTACACAGCCAAGTTTAAAAAATACATTCACAATATTATGATTATTACTAAACTTTCAAAAATTGTCCCTACATTTTTCTAATAAATATTTTTCATTTCCAGTCGAGGAACACCAATTCGCCAACGACATGATATCCGTAGTGAGCGTCGCATGCGTCAGGTTAATGTTGGAGCTGAGGTATGTCACTTGGTACTATCATGAATACAAGTACTAAATTACTATTGCTTATTAATTATCTCAATTATACTTTTAAAATTTGTATTCCTCTTAAATATGCTGTTTGAACTTGAATGAACATTATGCAATGTGTTATACTTCTACATTGGCATAGAGATCTTTATTACGCCAACTCCAATGTAGCTCTAATGCAACATTTATTTTCACTAAATCACAAACTACTTAATGTTCTTATGTTCTATTCCTGCAAAAACTCTAGAGATTTTATTTCTTGATGATTGTATAACCTTTTTTTAAACATTCATATAATCTTGCACCTTGATTACGCTATATTATACTTGATTTTCTGAGGAAATATATGGCTAAACCTTGTATTTGTTTTTCTTGTTATGCTTGAATAGACATGTACACTTTTAGGATATTTTTTACCTCTTGGACTTGTACTTCTGATTGCAAAAAATGTCTAGTAAATAAATCAAAATTCAAGCAAATCTTGCAAACCTTAGTACATTTATCAAAGAAAATTTTCCACATTTAACAAAATAAATTGTATAGACTTGTTAACTTTACCTTCTATTTCAATCATTCAATTTAATTCTTTCACTCAACATTTAACTTATATCTTCAACCCCCTTTTCAGAGTGAACCCCCGGTTGCAATGTCCGAGCCAACTGCTGTGACCAGTGACAGCAATGCTGGTCCTCAACTGGTCATTTGGGGAACTGACGTGGTGGTCAGCCAGTGTAAGACCAAGTTCAGACAGTTCATTGAGGAGTACACTGATGTGAACATTGAGGCAGATGAACTGATGGAGCATGTAGATTTTGAACGTCCATTTTATTTGCAGAAATTGGAAGAAGTAAGTTCAGTTTTTGATTGCTTCTTATTTTAAAAACAATTTAAATTTAGTGAAATATTAGTTTGAAGCTAATGCAGGGTTCCCACGGTCCTTGAAAATCTTTGAAAGTACTTGAATTTAATTTGATTAACTCGGGGCCCCGGAAAGTACATGAAAAATGCCCGAAGTCCTTGAAAAGTACTTGATTTTTTTCCCCTCAAGCGCGGATTCCTATAGAAACAAAACCAAACTTCAACAAATCTCCTTGCGCGCGCTGAAGAAAAATGAAAGAGTCCGCCTTTTTTAATCCCATTTTGGCTGATCCTGAGATCGATGCAGAACTATTGAGATATTGTGACCCATATATATATAGGGGAAGTGGGGCTAAGATCAAACGCGGTGTTGATGTTTGGTTGACCGACCCGTCTTAAACTATAAAACTAACGTAATTTACTGCCAATTCGCCGATCTGATCCTTGAAACTAAAAACTGTGTCTGATCCTTGAAATATAAAAATAACAGACTCTACTGCGATATTGCCGAAAATTAAACACAAATTATGAGGCGTCGAAGTTTGATTAACAGGTCCGTTTGAACCAAAACTTAAAAAAACTAGTCGCTAGTCGCTACTATTGCGATTTCGCTGTGAACTAGTAAATATTACGATTCGATAGAAGTCTGGTTCAGCGATCCGTCGGAACCAAAACTGTTATAAAAATAACTTGACATTACTTCTATTATAAGAATAATTGTGTGTCAAAATTTTCTTTTTTCTTAAAAAAAAACACATCGGCTTCCATCGGTATACCGAATTTCAAAGCCGATGAACCGATTCTCTAATTAACTTGGTCCGATGCTAATTTTAAACAATAGGTGCATTCTGCAACAAACGATGACGGTATCAGCAATTTGCGATGCAATTCCAACAGCGAATAAAATATACGATTCTAGACTTGATGCTTTTTTTTTTAACGATTGTCTATTTTTTCTTCGCACCGTAATTTTTGTGAAACTAAGTTTAAATTTTAATAAATAATAAGTTCAAATAACAGATTCTAATAATAAAGATATTAAAATTTAATTAAAATGTGAAGATGAATTAAGATTGGATCACACAAATTTTCTTTAAATCTCGGCCAGCCAGTGCAATCTCCCATTAGCAGAGTAGTCCAACAATGCTTCCTGGTTTACTTATTTAGCTGCCTAGTAATTTTCACGAAATCTACCGATAACGTCACACTGCATCAGAATGATTGACAGTTCTCTGGCTCTGCGTGATCAGAAGAGTGTCTTGGTTTATTTTTGTAGCTCCGGTTCAGGCCAAGTCGGACCAACCAGAATATTTTCTTCTGATCAAGTGTCCAACTCACGGTGTCCGTGAGTGGTGATTACATGAATACCTTGAATGAAAAAAAATGTTTTTTTGTTTATGGTTGAACCTTTTTTTCTACTTTGGCCTTTACTGGGGTTTCTGATTTTAGATAATTTTTAGTTTTAAAAAAATGCAGTTTCAGCATATACACCCTTTATATATTTAGGTTTCGAGTCCTTGAACTTTTTTTGGAAAAGTGCTTCAATTTTTTTTGTAATTTTGTATGAACCATGTTAATAAGAACTTGTATTGAAAGACCAAAAGTTGGAGATTTCAATCCCAAAGAGGCAGTCAAGAATTTTTTTTGCCAAACCCGACACCTAGATATTCCTTATGGAACTGCCAACGACTTTTTTTAAAAACTTTTTGTCCTGTGTTGCTATTAGTAATAAATTATTAAGTCCTTGATAAAAAATAAAGGTCCTTGAAAAGTTTTAAGTGAAAGAGTGGGAACCCTGTAATGGCTTTAATTATTAAGAAAGGTAACTTTAATTATGTATTTAGCAAAAATAAGTGTTTTTTTCCTTCCTTGTTCAGGGTGGTAACAGAACCTGGAAATCGGGGAATTCTCAGGGAACTTTTTAATTCTGGAAATATCAGGGAATATTTCAAATTTAGCAAAATATCGGGGAATTTTATCCATTTCGGATTATTTAAACAGCAGGTTTAGGTTGTTCTTGCGATCACTATACTAGCGGACACTTCTTGATCAAAGGAAAGTATTCTGGTTGGTCCGATTCGACTATCTTCTTATCATGCAGAAGCAAAAAACTGTCGATTGTTATCAGACATCAAATATGCTCCAAAGTCTCAACGCTGTGTATGTCGCCCTTAACGGTTGCGTTGGGCGCCTACTCGGGTGTCAGCTTGTCACTTGACTGTGGTTCTAAATTACGAAGACTATTGCCAATAGCTCTCGTGTAGCTCTAGTATGACAATAATTCAAATTAAACTTAACTTAAAAGTAATTGTAAAATCAGGGAATTTTTTATGAAAGTATCAGGGAAATCATGAAAATATCAGGGAACTTTTTTTCAAGGATTTTGTTACCACCCTGTTGTTAGTTTTGCAAAGTTACCATGTGAATTGTTTTATTATTGAAGCCTATAAATTGGGCTACTTACTGCTTATGTGCTCCATTTTTTTCTAAGTAACACATGAGAATTGAAAACAAAACTTGTTTGTTAGCTATTTTTTACACTTGAAAGATTGAAAAAAGGGCCGATTAAAGCATCGCTCTGATTAAACGGAGTTCCTGCTGTAGTTATTTTTTGTGCTAGATATTTTTTTTTAAACCCCATAAATATAACTAGTTAAATTATCGGTCAGAGGCTTATAAGAAGCATAATTATCCACCTGAAGAATACAGACGTATTAAAACCCATCAAGGTACTGTCAGTTTTCCCAGCAACACATAATTTTTTTTTAAATATATAATTTTTTTAATTATAAATTTTGTTACATTTTTAAATTAAAAGTATTGATAAGGTTTTAAAAGCTATTCACTACAAATATTTTTTTTTAATTCAATTACTTGTACAGCTAATTTAAAATATTATGCCCAGAAAACAAGTTAATCACTTCAACAAATTGTTTATACCTCGAATGGTTGTATCTTTACTTCACAATTGAAGAGCTTAGTGGAAGAACGTGCTAAGTGACATTTTTGAAAAAATTGAGATTTCTGTGTCAATGAACATATTATTCCATCCTTTAAAGATAGAAAGATTCCCTTTTTCCATTAACTTAAAGTAAAGTATATTTTTTACCGTTTGCAAGAACCGTTTATAACAGATCTGAGTGCAAACGAAAAACTTTAAGGCTTATTTTCTCGTTTTCACCTTTTTGTCACTTAGCACGTTCTTCCACTAAACTCTTCAATTCCTACATTGAGTAATATTTTGTATTTAATTCTAAACCTTTTGTTTTCGGTGACAACTTTAATATTGCAACCACTCACTGATAACATCTATATGATAAAAGTAAACTATGTTAAAAGGCTTAGATTTTTTAAGTAAAACATTTTTTATGTTTTAGATCTTTACTTTGGAAGAGCCATTTCTCAATGTGAACTGTTCCCACTTGAACAGTTTTGATAGTGAGCTGTACCGTCAACTTGTCTCCTATCCCCAAGAAGTAATTCCTACTCTGGACATGGCAGTCAATGAACTGTTCTTTGAGCGGTATCCAGATTCTCAGCTGCCCCATCAAATACAAGTTCGCCCATTCAATGCTGAGAAAACAAAGAACTTGAGGCATTTAAGTCCTGAAGGTAATTTTGGACAATTTGAAAGGAAATTTTAATGCCTTTCATAAATGATTATTTATGTCTTTTTTATTTATTTATAGTAATTGTAATCAAATTTATCTGCACTAATAATGTAAATCAGGGACAATTTACCAGATATTTGTACTTTTCTAACTAAATTTTTTAGGGATCTGAGTCCATTCTTTAGGAAATATATTATTTTAAAAACTACTTACTCCTACTAACAACATTCACTTTTTGAGCATGGTAATAATTACATGTGGCTTCAAAACTTCTTAACTTTAATTCAACACATAGAAATAAAAAGCCCTTGCATTTTACCCTCATCTCAAAAAGGGACAATTTTTTTTTCTTTAGAGTTAGAAAAAGAGTGTTTTAGTCTTAACAATTGTAATCTATCCTTAAAAAATAACTTGCTACTTATTTCATTTTCTTACACTTTCCAAACTGACTACCTCAATCTAAAACAAAACTATTTTTCTTTAATTTCCCATTCATATTTTTTTTCTTGAAAACTTTTGCTTGTTGAATTTGTTAGGCTTCCACCATTAAAGTATGGTAACTGGGATTATGTAACTATATTAGTCTTAACAATTGTAAACTATACTTGAAAAAGCTTTCTAATTATTTAATTTACTTGTTTTCCTAGCTAAAACAAAACTATTTTTCAGACATTGACCAGCTTATCACCATCAGCGGCATGGTTATCCGTATGTCAAACCTCATACCGGAGATGCGCGAGGCCTTCTTTACCTGCAGTCTTTGCAATGAGACTATATCGGTGGAGCTGGATCGTGGTCGAATTGCTGAGCCCACCGTTTGTGCCGGATGTAACACCAACTACTCATATGGCTTGAGTCATAATAGGTCACAGTTTACGGATAAGCAGTCGATTAAATTGCAGGAGTCTCCAGGTTAGTATAACAGTAAAATTCTGATTACTTGGATTTTAAGGGTTGGTTTGGTTTTCTTGGTCTTCAAACTGAAGTCTTTGTGCTCATTGAATTCTTTTCTGCTTTATTGAATATTTTTACCAATGTTGTTTTATATGCTAATTGTAGCTGTCTTGCAGGGCTCTTAAATACCACTTTTTGAAATTGGTTTAAATATTTTTTTAATTTTCAATAAATAATTTTACGACAAAATATGCGAACTACTTTCTAAAATTGGAATTATCATAGAGTTATAATAAGTAAACTAGAGGGCGAAAAACAAGAACGAACCGATGCGTCACACTGGGAGTCACATGATCGGGGGATTTCGAAGAGAAAACCGAAAGTTTTTTTCTATAGCTCACTGCGGGAAAACGTCGTCTGCTCACGCGGAATGTACTAAAAATGGTACACTATTGTTCTGCATATGGCTGCGAAGGAAAATTTACTAAAGGAGGACCTTTTACATTTCATGGGAAAGATTTTTATAAACTTTCCTTATTGAAATAGAAATAACTTAATAAATAAAATCAAAAAGTATATTGCTAATCTTGGTTTTAAAACAACATTCGTTACATTATGTCATTTAATACGATTTATTCTTATCAATCGCATGTAAAAATAAAAATTCATGTATTGTTTAATAATCGGCAACAATAGAAAGTCTTTTAAACGTGTATTTTTTTGCTTTTCATGGCTTTTATTTTTCGGAAATCGCTTGGCGGTCTATTGGCCATTGGCGTTATTTTGGAATAGAATTATATTCGAAAGAATTTTAAAAAATGAAAAAGTAGGTATTGACATGCGGTCGATGTCCGTCTGTCTGTCCGTCCATACCCCCCTTCCGAATTCGGTTCTAATCATCGGATCTTAAAAATTCTTTTTTTGTTAGAAAGCTATGACCTCAGATACCCAACTTTCATACTTTTTGTCCGTCTGTCTGTACGTCGGGACGGACATAAATCTACTATCTGTCGGCGAATTTCCCATTGAATTAGCATTGAAATTCAATTTTGAGTCATTTAAATCACTGTAGCTATTGAAATGTGGTTGATGTCCATCTGTCTGTTTGTATGTCTGTCTGTCCGTACCCCCCTTCCAAAATCGGTTCTAATCATCGGATCTTAAAAATTCTTTTTTTGTTAGAAAGCTATGACCTCAGATACCCAACTTTCATACTTTTTGTCCGTCTGTCTGTACGTTCGGACGGACATAAATCTACTATCTGTCGGCGAATTTCCCATTGAATTAGCATTGAAATTCAATTTTGAGTCATTTAAATCACTAGGTATTGAAATGCGGTTGATGTCCATCTGTCTGTCTGTCTGTCCGTATCCCTCTTCCAAAATCGGTTCTATCCCTCGGATCTTAAAAATTCTTTTTTTGTTAGAAAGCTATGACCTCAGATACCCAACTTTCATACTTTTGTCCGTTTGTCTGTACGTCCGGATGGACATAAATCTACTATCTTTCGACGAATTTCCAATTGAATTAGCATTGAAATTCAGTCATTTAAATCACTGTTGCCAAATCAACAATGGCATGAGAAACTTTATTTATTTAAACATATTTGAAGCAAAATAATATTTTCATGAATCAGTTTGGAATGACGTCATAAAATGTAGCACAATTTGATTCTTTGATTATTCATTAATTATCTACCAAGAAAGCGGCAAGGCCTACTTTTGCATGCCAATTATGCTTAGTTCAGGGTTCGCACGCGGCATGGAAATCCTGGAAAAGCATGGAATTTCATTTTTTTATTTCAAGGCCTTAAATAGCCTGGAAAATTCAAAGACAGCCTGGAAATTCCTTGAATTTCCAGTTTTTATTACGATTCAAAATTGAATCGAACTAGCGTAGCGGTGGACGAAACATCTCCGTTTTTGTGCGCATGTCCGAACCACCCCGCAAGTGTCAATCACTCGGGATTCCCCCGTGTGGACGCGATCAGAACGTTGTGGAATTCTTACTGCTTTGCTCAGGTTTAGGTTGTTCTTGTGATCACTACTAACGGATAAAAAAAAATGTTCTGGTTGGTCCGATTGGCCTGAACCGGAACTACAAAAGTAAACTTGCCTCTCTTCCTATCAGGCAGAGGCAAAAAAATGTCAATCATTAGGAGACAAAGCAACCTCATCTGTTGCCGTAAAAATTACTAGGCAACAAAATAAGTAAATCAGGTAGCATTATTGGATTGCATACTTTTGGTCAGGTAAAGACGATCCTCTTTTAATGGGGGATTGCACTTGTCGGCATCCAATATTTGAAGATATCGTAGTGCAGTCTTAATTCATCTTCAAATTTTAATTAAATTGTTTATCTTAACCATTCAAATTTATTATTTAAACTTGTTTTTTTTATTGAAATTTAAGTTTAGTTTTCATTGATATGGTTAGGGAGGGGGGAGAGAATGAAGGAAACGAGTTATGTAGTACAGTAGAACTCCAATTATCAAAGCAATTGGACCTAACTAGCAACATTGGTATAATTGGAGTTTATCGGAGAAAAGGTATATTTTAATGAAATCATCCAAACCAAATCCAAATTGTAAGATGTCATTTAGCATTTTGAGTTATAGCTTTTTGTAATAGTTTTTTGCTATTCAACTTTTGTTAGAATCTTGGTTTTACAAAAGTTTATCTGCAACATATAGACAAACAGACAAATAGACCAAGTGAAAAAGTTATTTTTCACTTGGTCTATTTGTTACTGTTTGTCTGTTGGGTGTCATGCCTAGTAATTTTTTTGGTCGGTACAAAAAAAAATTACTAGGCATGACATTCAATTAAGATGAACAGTAACAGGTAGGCCATGTGGAAGTTTTTATGACATTCCGATAATCAGCACCGCTTTCGGGTAATCGGAGTTCTACATCTACTGTAGCTATTGATGACTGTTTAAAAACATGGAGTTTTAAAAATATCATGAATTACGTGTTTAGGGTTGAGAAAATTTTTGATATGATTCGATTTTGCAATAAATAGTACAGACTTTTTTGCCCTATACTCAGATTTATTTTAAAGTATTTGGGCTTTAAGTGTTTGAAAGTTAGCTTTTTCATTCAAAACTTTTCAAGGAGTGTACGAACCATGTTATAAAGCGATTATCTGATCAGGTGGTTCCTCTAAACTTATTCCGATTTTTGGAAATCTGGAAAAGTTAGGTATGCTAACCCATGATGGTATAATTTCAGAAATTAGTTTGATGTTTCTGCTCTGGGTTAAGGCAATATGGTTTCTAATAAAATCATTTCACTCAATATATAGTTCTGTAACTTACAGTAATTTTACATTCAAATTTTAATTCAACCAGTTAATTTTCAATAACTCTTAAATAAGTTGATTTTGGGTTATTCAAGTTTCATCTCGCTGTGTAGCATGGTGGCCTGGAAAATCATTAAAAAGTCCTGGAAAAGCCTTGAAAAAGCCTGGAATTTGGGTAGTTAAGAGTTGTATGAACCCTGTTAGTTTTAATTTACATTTCTTATTTTTTAATGCAGTTCGGAGTAGTTTCATTACTTTTGTTATTAATAAATATTTAATTATTCTTCGAACTACAAATAAATCACGAGCAGATGATAAATAATATTTAATTAATTTATGAAAGAATATTAAGGAAAATAGTTGATTTTGGCTTTTAGAAGTTTAAATTATAGCTGGGTTTCGATTTTTTTTTTTTCTAATGTGTATAAATCTAGTGTAGAAACGGCTGTTGATGATATTTACTTTAGGAACCTAGTTTTGTTTCCCGATTAAAACTTCAGTAATTAAGTAACAGGAAAGTAGGCTATTTTAGTTCTTTATGAACTTCTTGTTTTTTTATGAAATTGAATTTTTGAGATAAGAATTTATGGACTACTTCTAGTTTTGGCGTTCAAAAGTTTAAATTAGAACTTGCTAAAGGCCCTGTTTGGCGAATTTCTAAGGCATATAAATAGTGTGTTTCCTGGTGATAACAAATAATGTCTGAAAGCGGTTTAAGTGACAGATTCTGTTTATTTATTTTTATCTATTTAAATTGGTAGTTTCGATGTACAAAATCAGTATTTAAATGCTATTAATTAAATTTAAAAGTTATTTAAGTAACACAATATTTATTCATTTTATCATTTTCAACTATAAAATTATAATGAGTATATAGGACATTTATTTTTCATTTCAATATTACAGGTATATACCTTCCTGTTTTGGATCTAATTTTTTTTCTTTTGAATTTCGATATTTGTGATATAAAAATTTAGATTTTTTTTAGTAGTTTAGATTTCCAACATCGTTGCTTAACGTTAATTATTTAAGATATTAGTTATTAAAAGATATTTAAAAGAACAATGTTTATTTTTATAAGTTCTACCTTTATTCTTGCTTAAAATTTTTAACTTATGACAATTGCAATACTTAATTACGACACCCATCGCCAATAGTCCTTGTGTAGCTATAGTGCGACGATAATTCAAACTAAACTAAAAAAAATTTAAACTGTGTAAAAACTTATTAATATGGTCATGCAACCACCCACTACAACAGTTTTGTATTATAAAACCATTCTATACATTTTTAAATTAAAATTATATTCTCTGACAAGAAAAAGTTATTTCGCAATAAAGTTTTGAAAACTTTTAAACAAAGCTAAAATTAACTGGGAACTCGTTTTGTCATTTAAATGGAATATTTTGCTTTGGATAATTTTTTTTTATTCCTTTTGTTTCTATCAAAAAATATAAAAGCTGGGTATCTCATGTCATACTTATTAAACAAAAAATTTTTAAATAGGATGGCTCGATCCAAATTTGAAAAAGGGTACGGGCAGAGACGCGAAAATCTTCACCAACTATTCCGTTTTGTTATTCTTTCATCATATAAGAAAAAAAGAAAAATAGTTATAATTATTGCATAAAATACAGTGTAAATTTAAATTTCTTTTAAACTAAAGTACTAATATTGTTTTTTACTTGCACGAACCAAACCCATTAAAAATAAACATAGTTCCCTCAATTATTTTTTCTAAGTTTTCTTAACTCACATGTTTCATAAGTACCTCTATTTTAATATAAATGTAGAAGAAAAAATGAAAACAACTGTTACAAACAAGTGGATTGCAATTTGAAAAAAAAAACGTCACATACCGCGTAAAAGAACTACGATTTTTACCAGGAGCGCCGAAAAGGGAGAAATTTAACAAGAGCGGCAATCCCATCTGGTAGTTGACCTTGGATCAACGCCAAATATCACAGCCCTAAAGCACGTGACGAAGGTGAAACGGTTTTAATGTGAGTATCAGGCAGTGAATGGGAGATTTGCATTAACGCGCTCTCTCCTTATTCTAACTCTATGGGAATTATAGATCCCTGTAAGCCAGCTACATTTATCATATAAAAGAACCGTTTGTAAAAGTATTTATACAGCCAGAGAAATTAGGCTTAGAAAAAAAAATTCCATTGGATTAACACACATGAAACTTTGCTTTGAAGACCCGGCTACCACTCTTTTTCCCCCTTAAGGTGTTTCATTTCGATAAAATAAATGTAATACATAAGAACATGCAAATATGCAAGACATAGTACTTTCACAGGCTAAAGGAATATTTATACCGATTAAATTAAGTCGTATTCTGCAGTATTCCCAATGTTATCAGGCTATAAACACTGCACATTGAATCGCTGATTTTTATATAATTCCAAAAGTGTTTAGTTTTGGGTGTTCAAAAAGAGTTCAGATATGAAGAGCTGAGTGGAAGAACATGCTAAGTGACACTTTTGAAAAAATTGAGTTTTTTGTGTCAATAATCATGTTATTACCTGCTTTAAACATAACAGCTTTCAATTTTTTAGAAAACATTCGATTTCGTATATTTTTCGCATACGAAGTTGGTAGGTGCACTCGTTTTCGTCACTTTTTCAATGGAAGAACGTGCTCAGGATCCTTGGCATGTTCTTCCACCGAAATCGCCGGATTCCGGAACGATCGTTTAGTGGAAGAACGTGCTAAGTGACACGTTTGCGGAAAATTTTCAGACTTTCGCTTGCATTAATAGCAAAACAAATGGTTCTTTTGTAGTTTTAATCAAGAATTCAACAAAATGTAATTAATATTTCCGAAATAACTTTAATTATTAAATATAATCAATGAAATAAAATTTATATTGCGTAAAACTGTGTTTTGAGTGCATTTAGCAAAATAGGAAAAAAATGCATTTTGATTTTAAATTTAAACGGAGTTAAAGGTTTTAACATAGGACGTACGGACAGAAACAAAATAACAGACGTACAGGCAGATGGCCAAACACTATACATTGTAGTCATCTAATTTTTTACTTTCGAACCAAAAAAAAGAATTTTCAAAATCAGGCACTTTGGATCGGAAATTGAAAGGAATATGGACGGACAAAATGATGGACGACCAGGCAAACGATTAAAAAGTATAAAGAGATCTGTGAAGTCCTATCTTCCAAACAGAAAAAGAATTTTGAAAATCGGAAGGTTAGTACAGAAATTATGAAACGGGTATGGACCAAAATTACCTCAAAAATGTCACTTAGCACGTTCTTCCACTAAACGACTGCCAAAATCTGAAGCACTTTGGAGGAAGAACGTGCCAAGTGCATGAGGTGTCAAGCGTGTTTTGTAAATGTCGTGTTATTACGTAAATTACGGTTAAGCCAAAAGCCACCAAGCATTTTGAAGAACCAAACTAAAATATCATGCAAAAAAAACTATGATTTTGTGAATGACAGAAAAGTTGCAAACTAAAAACTTTGAAGCTCATTATCTCGTTTTCACCTTTTTGTCACTTAGCACGTTCTTCCACTAAGCTCTTCATATGTGTAAAAGCTTTTTCCCCACTTGTGGCATACTACACTAACTTTTGAGAGATTATTTTTAGCCTACTAAGAGACTCAACTTACTCCTTTGCTTTCAGTCATGTAGGGTTACAGCACATTGATTAGTGGATGGAAGTAGAGTCACTACCCACTTAATACAGTCCCTCGACAAATTATTAGACGCACTGTATTTTTTTTAGTAATTTAATGTTTTTTAAGAGTTTTTATGCAATAATGGTATATTTAAACTACAATATTATTGATTTTTATTTAAAAGAATTGCTGTAGACTACATATTTGTATTTATTTTAAGATAATTATGATTAATTATGAATTAGATTAATTTATATTAATTATTTATTATAAGATTTATGTGTGGAATCATCATCCTCAAATGCAGGAGACAGTACAGTCTTGCATTGATAGCATGCCGCGCAGAATTAAAGCTTTGATAGCGGCTAAAGGTGGCTCAACTAAATATTGACTTTTACTAACATTAATTTCACTTTTCTTTAAAACTTAATAAACGTATGTTTTTCTAAATTAATGCTGTTTTATTTATGTCAAATAACTCGGTTATTGATTGGATAATATAAAAATAAAAAAAATCAATTTAAATTAATTAAACGGTACAATATCACCCAGTAATTAATATTTTACATGAAATCTTGCAGTGTGTCTAATAATTTGTCCAGGGACTGTAGTAGTGTTACCAAGTTACCTTTCCATTTTTAATTGAAATTTTATACCCTCTTAAAGTAAAACTATCTTAATCTGGGAACAAGTTTTTAACCAAAAATATTTAGAATGTTATAGCTGCAAAATTTAAAGAATTATTTTTTTTACTTTGATTTACTTATACAATATAACAGTTATTGTAAGTAGTATTTTTTATAGTATAGTATTTCTTAACTTAATTTTTTAAAATGTAGGTAAATGTGTGTGCAAAGCAAGCTTGTTACAATATTAAAAATAAATTGCAGCTTTGTAATTGCCCTTTTATGCAAAAAAATAATAATTGCATATTTATTATTGATTCATTAAGTTCTATGGTATTAAAAGTTATAAAATTCAATAAAATTTAACAACTAAAATTTGTTGACTATTATTGGAGGTTTATTAACCCTAATGGTAAAAACTCACTAAATGAAGCTTTACCTGAAAATGAGCTATTGTATTATATAAATGAGATCTTGTTTTATATTTCTTTGAGTTTTTTTGTTGACATTACTGTGCAAAATGTTTATATAGTTAAAATATCTTGTCCGATTTCAGATGATATGCCACCTGGTCAAACACCTCATACTGTAATTCTTTATGCGCATAATGATCTTGTGGACTCTATCCATGCTGGTGATCGGTAAGCAAGCCTAATTTACTAACTTAATGTTTTAACCACTCTAGAAACAGTGTTTTTTCTAGTAATATTAAAAAAGTCAAACCGATTTTAAATCCAATTGTATTTATGTAGTCAAAGTAAATTGTCTGTTTATTTTGAAATCAATACATTGAATTCCGATTCTATGCTTTTATGAAAATGAAATATAAAAATATTAGAAGTTAAGTAATTGATACAGTCGAACCTCGTTAACGCGAACTCGCTTAACACGAAATTTCACTTAAGATGAACTGAAAGCATTTCCCCGGCCCATAAAGCTTTGAGGTAATGCTAAAAAAAACTCTTAACGTGAAGTCACTTTAGGCAAAAATTCTGCTTAACCTGAACAAAAAAATTCAGGACTTGAATGACTTTTTAGTAGTTCAAAGTTTCGAGTAACAAATGAAACAAAACATAAACGGCAACAAACCATTCTAAAAATAGTCTTCTGGTTCTGAGGAAATCACGAGATCTTCCATGATTCATCAATTTTAATCCAATGAATGATTCGGCAAGTGTGGGATAATCTATTACGTCATGAGAAGCATAGGTGTCTCTACAGAGGTCAAAGGTAATGAGCATATGAAATTAGAAGTGATTTTGCTTTTCAATTTGATTAGTGATTTGCATTATTCAAAATGAATCGGAAGCAACAGTATATTTCTTTAGAAACAAAACAAAAAAAATTTTAATGATATTGACGACAATTGTTTTAAAAAATGCATTCTTAATTGCTGTTCCTAAAAAATTTCATTATTTTTCTATAGTAAGTATGTACTACTCCAAAAGAACATTATTAATTGAGTTACTAATTGTATACATGTATTATTATTGTATTACATTATAAAATTAGAATAATTTTTAGAAGAGTAATTTTGAAAAATTATTCGCTGGTTCAATGCCAAAAAATTCTTGACGGTTAACACGAAATGTTTGGGAGCTCCTTTCAAGTTCGTGTTAACAGGGTTAGACTGTACTACCGTAATTTTTTTATTAAAGTAGCCTTTGAAATTTTTCAAAAATGCCTTGTTAACACTTCTATAAGTTCTTATAATATTTAACATTTAGTCTCCTGAAACCTGGCATTGTCAATCGAAGTACTATCTTTTTTTATCAATATAATATCTTCTCTTTATGAAAAAAAAATGCCATTTTAATTTTTCTTTTCTGTTTGTAATGTGTTCCTTATTTTTGTCTGCATGAGCCTTTGGCTTCTTAACAGCCGACGTTAAGTTAAATAAAGTTCTCTTTTCGGAAACATTACTGTTTTTACTGTGAGGAAAATATCAGGATTTTTAAACAAATTGTTTGTTTTTATCTATTATAGAATCACAGTGACTGGCATCTACAGAGCTGTTCCTGCTCGTGTGAACCCCAAACAGAGGAACCTGAAGGCAGTTTACAGAACTCACATTGATGTAGTCCACTTCCGGAAAGTGGATAACAGGCGGCTCTATGAAGACGTTGATGAAGGGTATGGTTAAACTGCTTCAAGAACTTTAATCCTAACTTATTCATGGCTTATACTCCTCCTGAAAATCCAGAAGAACTTCTGAATTTTATATGAAAAATCCTAATTTAAAGTTTTATCTCCTGGAAAAGTTATCTAATTTCAATAGAAAAAGGTTTGCTACTAATTTGTAGTATTCAATTTAAAAATAAAAAAAAGTAAGTTTGTAGCAGAATATGTCTCTTAGCCTGCTTCCACACAACATTTGTGTTCAAAAGAAAAGAGTCACCGAGCACAATATTAATTCTATTATAAACATTTACAAACTAAATTTGGCCAGTTTCATTTATTTTATTTTGAAAATTCAATAATTATTTCTTCAATAACTATTATCGCTTGCAAAAATTAATTTATATTTCAAAGAATAAATATGTAATATTCCTTTCTTTTAAATTGAACCAAAACATTTCATATCAAGATACAAACAAAGAATCTCTTAGTGAAATATATTTGACGTCATTTCAAACTGATTGATGTCGCGAAAATAAATTTCTTTTAATTTATTATTTAAAAGAATTAAAGTTTCTTGAGTGATTGTTGCGAATGGCAATGGTGATTTAATTTATAATAAAAATGGCTTATTATGCTTTTTCAATCAGGGATGCCAGTCTTCCGCTTTTTAGCGGAATTCCGATTTTTTGTTTTATTCTCACCTAAAAATTCAGCTTTTTGTTTTCCTTCTCCCAAAACAATTTCCGCTTTTCAAAAATTTTCTGTTTTTTTAATTTTCTCGAAAAATCGGTTTTATATTTTTTGTTTCTAAAAACATACTGCTTTTGTTCCCTAAACTCAGCGTGTCATCGGGCGTTGATCGCATTCCTGCGCCATTTCCCCCTTTTTGCAATTAGCGTAGCCAAGCCATCGTCAGCTACTGTACAGATGGTCGAAACCAGGGTTCGATGTAAGCGGTACCGCATCGCAATTTTGCAAAGCAAATTCACTGAAACAGCGATACAAATAGTCAAGCAATTGCGATGACAAATAGTCAAGCAAGCAATGCTACAACTGCGATGCCTTTTTAGAACGATTGTTTTTTTCCTCCGTACCACTTTTACGGTGCCCGAATTAGGTGAAACTAAAATTTCAATAAACTACAGTTACAATTACAGATTTTTTTTAAGGAAGATAAAAATTTCAATCAAAATGGGAAGATGAATTAAGATTTGATTACACTAAGATGTCTTCAAATATCATGGCCAGCCAGTGCAATCTCCCATTAGGAGTCCAATAATGCTTCCCGATTTACTTATTTTGCTGCCTAGTAATTTTTCATGAAATCTACCGATGACGTCACATTGCATCAGAATGATTGACAGTTCTCGGGCTCTGCGTAATCGAAAGAGTATCTCGTTACTTTTGTAGCTCGGGTTGAGGCCAAGTCGGACAACCAGAATATTATTTTAACGACCGTTTGTCGTAATCTCAAGAACAGCGGGAATGTTAAAATTCTTTTTGTTTAGGTTTGAACGTTTTCTTTTCTACTTCGGCCTATACTGGGGTTTCTGATTTTAGACAATTTTTAGTTTTTTTTATAAAAAAAATGTCAGCTTTCAGGGGTGAAACTTTTCAAGGGGTACTCTTAATATTCTTCCTCGGAACTCCGGGCTTTATTTTAGAGTAAAAAATTAATTAAAACGTTTAAAAAAAATAAGTTCGTGCCTTTTAAATCACTTTAGCATCAAAAATTTCAATTCATTGCTTTAAATTATGACGCCCGTCTCCAATAGCCCGCGTGTAGCTCTAGTGCTACGATATTTCAACTCCACCTTTTTCGGTCCATATCAGTGAAAACTAAACTTAAATTTCAATGAAAAAAAAGCTTAAATAATAATTTTATGCAATAAAGATGAAAAATTTAATTAAAATTTGAAGATTAATTAAGATTCGATTACACTTTGATCTCTTCAAATATCGGCTAACCCAACTTCCAGTGCAATCCAACAATGCTGATTCACTTATTTTGCTGCCTAGTAATTTTCAAGAAATCCACCGATGACGTCGCACGCCTCGTAATGATTGACAGTTCTGCATTATCGGAAGAGTGTCTTATCACTTTGTAGCTCCGGTTCAGGTTAAGTTGGACCATCCAGAATATTTGTTCGATTGGTTCTAATCAAGGGTTCCCGAGTCGTGACCTTGTGATGGCAAGAAAAATTTGAATGAAAAAGAAAATTATGTTTGAAGTTTTTATTGGACATTTTTTTTCTACTATGCTGGGGTTTCGGATTTTATACAGGTTTTAATTGCAACAAAAAGAATTGAGGGACGGCTTATAACGCTTTATCTATTCCGATTTTATGATTTTAGCAATTTCTATTTCTTAATTTTTCTGGAAAACTACTTGGATTTTTTTTCTTCTTAATAATTTTATGAACCATCTGAAACTTAAAAAAAAAAATTTAAAAAAACGTGTCGTAAAATTGCGATATACAGGGAGTCATCAAGAATTTTTTAACTTTTTTTCGCTGTTGACACTATGATTAACTGTATGCAGTTATTTGATGATTTATATTGTCCTATATTTTTTTTTTAAAATTATTTTTTTTAAATCTTATTTATGTATTATTAATTTCTCACTTTACCCCTATCCTTGCTATCTTCAAATTTTTATTTTGTCACTTACACCCACCCCCCTCATTAAACACATTTTTGGTTTCAGGATTTTTCAGTGGTGGGCTGGTTTCACCCCTGGCTTATACACGCTTTTTATATTTAGATTTTATGTTGCTAGTAAATTTCTAGTCCTTGGATATTTCTGGAAATGTGCTTGAATTTTTTTTAACAAATGTATGAACCATGTTAAATGCATTAAAAAACCAAAAGTTGGGGATTTCAATCTCAGAGAGCAGTCAAGTTTTTTTTTTTGCAAAACACGGTGCCTAAAATTTCTAGCCTTATGAAACTGCCAAACGACCAAAACTTGATTGTAATGCACCAAATGAACAGCAAAGCATGTTCACACACACACATATAGACAAATCTGATGAAGATTGGAAATGGACCCCCCCCAAACACCATAAATCAAAGAAAATGTACTTAATTTGAAGTGTTTATAAAGAAATTAAAAGTACATTTAGTAGTATAGTATTATATAATTATTAAAATTTGTCATCTCGTGATAATTGTTAAAATTTAAATTTTATCGGTCACGCTTAGTTCAGCTTTTTGGGTTCTCCAAACCAATGAGCATTAAATTTTGCAGTTTTTTAAATAATTAAAGTACTTCGAATTCGAATTATTTGTAGTTTGAGCTTTGAAAGTGGGTGACGGACTGAACGATTATAATACCTTCCACTTTTTACGTTATAAACATAGTGTGGAAGCTAAAACTTAAAATTTCGCCTGTCTGGAAGTTTTATTTTTTTTTAATCGTTGCTGTTGGCAAATTATTTGCTCTTATGGCTTTTGATATTACGGTTTGTCACAATTTTATTGGTTTTTATTTTAATGATAAACTAGGGTTATTTAATTGCTGGTCAATGATCTAGATTTTTAAAAAGTCTTATTTTATCTTAAATATTTATTCTGAGATTATACAATAAGTACATTGGTGCTTGTTATCTACTGAATTTGTGGTACTGTACGCCTAAAAAAAATCCTGAATTTCACTATTAAAAATAGAGTATGAACCCTGTTTATTTTATTATCATATTATTGTTATACTTATTTAGAAAAAGTCTGGAGCTCAATCAATAGCCGCTTGCCTTTGCATGCATAAGTCTCAAGTTTAGGTCAAGCCATTGCCAAAATAATTGCCAACCTTTTTAATGGTCTGTGCAGCTAATATGTCCGATAAATAATGCCCTGTACAATATTAATAGTGTTAATAGGGAGTGCACGTTAAATATGCTCCTAAGTCCTGACACAGTGTATGATGTCGCTCTTTAAAAAAAATGGCATTGGTTGCCTACTCAGGTGTTGGCTCATCACTTAACTGTGGTTCTAAATAACCCCTATCGCTCATGTAGCAGCTACATTGTAGCTCTAGTGAAATTATAATTAAAACATAACCACACTTAGAAAATGTGTGTCTCGTGCCCTTTTCTAGACATGCTGTCGCTGGGTGTTTATTTTAGTATGTTTTATTCAGAACATACATGGGTGAAGTGGCTTGATAAATTAATGAAATATGATTAATGTTTATTATTAGTTGATTAAATGTATCTTGTACTTGACAGTAAAATAGATTTAATGAATAATCATGCTCAATCAATTTTCTATAACTGCATGCATTTTGTTGCAACTGCCATCTACACGACCATGCAATCGCTGACTCTCTTGTCTGTTTGTTTCTTTATCTTCATTGTGGTTTACTCTGGGGCTGGGATTTAGTGATTGCTACAGAAAATAGTATAAACTGTTATGGGAAAATCATGATTTTTTTACGACAAATTTCCATTTTTTCTCTGCACCTTTGCTGGATAAGAGCTAATGTTCCTACGTTATAAATTGAGTATCCGGCTTTTTCACAGAAGTTTCGAATTTGTGCATTGGGTTTTTGTTAGTTATGTCCCATAGCTATGGTTTTTAAAACATTTATTACTCTTCGGTGGCTCAAAGTTTATTAGCACCTTTATCGTTAACACAGGGTGCATTTGTTTTATTAAATATATATTGCCGCACTGTCTTAATGACACAGAATTGTCATAACATAATATTTCGTACCATATCACAGCAACCTTAATTACTTCTGTTTTGTGTAAGAAAGAATGTAATTAAAAGGAATAATATGTATATTAATTAAACAATACTTTTCAAAAAAATTATGTAACATCAATATTTACAGAATTGACCTGCGTTTCTCAGCTGAAAGAATTGAAAAACTCAAAGAATTATCTAAGTTACCTGATATCTATGAACGACTGGCTAGGGCTTTGGGTAAGCAACTTCTCTCTGTGTTTTCTTTGCATTGATGTTTTTGTTTAATGATGTTTAAATTAAATTTAGAAAAACTGTTTGTGCAACATCAAACTAAATATTGTTATTTTAGATATTGCTTCTAATGATGTGATTATTTTTAAAGATGTTTCTTCAAAATTGAATTATGACATAAAAATTCACATTTTTTTCAAGCGGTAATTTACATTGAGATATTACTCAATTATATTAATTTGTTATTTTTTGTACCACTAAAATGTACTTCAGTAAATTTTTAAATGGGGAATCATATGTTTTGGAAAGTGTCGATTATCTGGGATAACCTTTTTTAAGATAAAAAAGGAAACATTGCATACTAATATCTTCAAGTATATGCTCTTTCTATTCACTATTTCATGATCACTCAATGAAATTTCAATTCCTAAAAATGAGCATTACAAATGTGATTTAATAGTTAGATAATGTAAAAGTTTTAATTTTTTTCCCTCAAGTATTATTTGGTTTAATAGTTAATAACGTTTCACTTTGAATTCTTTAGCTCCAAGTATTTATGAAAATGAAGACATTAAAAAGGGAATTTTACTGCAGCTTTTTGGGGGAACCAAAAAGGATTTCTCAAACAAGAGTAAAGGAAAATTTAGGTAATTAATTCAAATTGCACAAAATGCTTTTTTTTTTTTGTAAAAAAAAATATATTGCTTGGGTACTTTACAGATATTTGCTTACGGACATTAACAAAATAAAAATATTTGTAAGTTTCAATTGCAAAATCTATAACTAACGAACTAACAAATAGTTAACCGATTACTTTCTTGTAACTAAGATTTATGCTTTAAACTTTTGTACTAATGTTTGGAATTTCTGCCTCTTTAAAAATAAAATTAAATTCTACATTTTTTTTTATCCTGTATTAAATGAATTTTATTATCAAAATATTTTAGCATGGCATGCATCCTTGTTTGTCACCTTCCTAATTTGCTACCTTTTATTTCACATCTTAAAAATATCTAAATTATTTTAGTAGTATGTAATAAAAAAATATACAGGCCTCGCAGTGCTCCTATATTTCCTATAATTCCTATAAATTTGAAAAAGTTCCTATAATTCCTATTTTTTCCTATATTTTAGATCCTTACTTTCGCTTTTTTCCCCATTCATCATTACAATCTCTACATTTAAACTATTACTGTGATCACGACTCAGGGACTTGATCGGCTTTGACTTGGCCTGAACCGGAGCTGCAAAAGTAAAACAGGACACCCTTCCGTTCACCCGGAGGCAAAAATCAGCCAATATCATTATAAGGCGATGCGACGTCATCGGTGGATTGCGTGAAAATTACTAGGCAGTAAAATAAGTAAATCAAGAAAGCATTATTGGACTGCATATTTTTGGTGAGGTGAAGATGATCCTCTTCTAATGCAGGATTCCACTGGCCGGTGGCCGATATTTGAAGATACCTTAGTGTAATCTAATCTTAATTCATCTTCAAATTTAAATTATATTTTTTATCTTTACTATTAAAATTAATTGTTTAAACTTGTTCTTCATTAAAATTTAAGTTTAGTTTTCATTGATATAGACCGAGAATGGAGGAAATTAATGTTTCGGTGGCTTTTATGTAGTCAGGGATCGCAGACGTCCTATATGTCCTATAAATCCTATATATTTTTTAAAATCGGGAAAAACGTCCTATATTGTCCTATATTTTACACTTGTCCTATATATCCTATATTTTTGTATTGTTTCGGTCTGTATTTTCTTCGAATTTGTAATAACTGCTATAACTATTTTATATTTCGGATTGTTTGCTGCAATCGTAATAAAAAGTCTGTTCCTTGAACTAATCTCTTTCTTATCATGTCGCCTGAGCTGCATTTCTGTTCCGTTTTGCGTAACAATAGGGAAAACTTGCCGTCAAAGGTCACCTGACCACAATCCTTATCGCCTGCTTTTAAAACTTAATTTTTTTAAAAAATTGTGGGAATTTTTGGCTTTTTGAAGAGCTTTAACCCACATAATTAAAGACAAATATTCAATTGATTGCTTTAAATTACGACGCCCGTCGCCAATAGCTCTCGTGTAGTTCTAGCGTTCACTCAACCCTTCTCGATCCATATCATTATGAAAACTAAACTTAAATTTCAATGAAAAACAAGTTTAAATAATAAATTTTAATAATAGAAATGAAAAACTTAATTAAAGTTTGAAAATTAATTAAGATTCGATTACTCTAAGATCTCTTCAAAAATCGGCCAACCCAACTGCCAGTGCAATCCAACAATGCATCCTGATTCACTTATTTTGCTGCCTAGTAATTTTTCTGAAAACGTCGCATAATGATTGACAGTTCCCTGGTTCTGCATTATCGGAAGAAGTCTCCTTACTTCTGTAGCTCCGGTTCAGGTCAAGTTGGATCAACCAGAATATTTGTTCTCTTGCTTCTAATGAAGGGTCCGTGAGCGTGACCTTGTGATGGCAAGAAAAGCTTAAATGAAGAAAAATCTGTGTTTTGCAGCATGCAGCTTTTTTTTTTAAAAGACATTTCTTCCACTATGCTGGGGTTTCGGATTTTATGCAGGTTTTAGTTTTAACAAAAAGAATTGAGGTTATGCTTATAACGCTTTATCTGCAGTAGAAGGACTCCAATTATCTGGAGCAATTGGGACCTAACCCCATTCGAATAATTAGAGTTGATCGAATTTTTTTTATTTTAATCGATTAATGTATTGTTGGTCTTTGAGATAATGTAGTTCCATATGTAATGTAATAGGTTTTTTTTTATTAGTTACAGTTAGTACAAAAGTTTCGACTTGTAACCTTTTATGCCCACCAAAAAATTGCTATGGTTAAAAAAATTTCTGATTCGGGTGATCAACACCGCTTCGGATAATTAGAGTTCTACTGTATTCCTATTTTATGATTTTAGCAATTTCTATTCCTTTAATTTTTCTGGAAAAGTACTTGATTTTTTTTCCTAATAAGGCCATGAACTATGTGAAACTTTAAAAAAAAAAACTGTGCCGTAAAATTGCGACATACAGGGAATTTTAAAATGTTTTCCCTGTTAACACCCTGATTAACTGTATGCAGTTATTTGATGTTTTGTGTTGTCCTATAATTTTTTTTTAAAAAATCCTATATATTCTTAATTTGTCACTTTAACCCCTGTATAGTGGAAATTTTGAGGTTTCGTGTAAAAGCCAACCTTTTTTTTTTTATAAGGCGCTATTTTTGTGCTAAATTTCTCGACCGAGATATCCGAGTATAAGAATGTGCAGTATTTATTAACTATGACGAACGACTGGTTAAGAAATTTTGGAATTGATTGTTAAAATCGAAATCAATTGAATATTTTCTCTAAAAATTTCCCCAAATGGATAAAAATTTTATACGACCTAGGATCGCCGGATCAGACCCGTGTGATTATCTATTTTTCCTTTTATATGATTCCCATGGATTTTCCTGATTGTCAGCTCTTGCACAGAGACCTCAAATGTTTCACAACATAAACACCCCTGAAAAAACTATTTCCTCCATTCTCGGTCTATATCAATGAAAACTATGCTTAAATTTCAATAAACAACTAGTTTAAATAATAAAGATAAAATATTTCATTAAAATTTGAAGCGGACAGTGCAATCCAATAATGCTTCCTGATGTACTTATTTTGCTGCCTAGTTGAAAGTTTTTGCCTCTGCGTGATCGGAAGAGCATTTCCTTACTTTTGTAGCTCCGGTTCAAGCCAATCGGACCAACCAGAACAATTTCTTTTGATCAAGTGTTCGTGACCTTGTGATCACAAGAACAACTTGGTTGTTAAAAGATTGTTTTTGTTTACGTTAGAAATCCTCTTCCCCCCCCCCCCCCCCCCCACACACACACACACATTATTTCTACTTTGGTCTATTCTGGGGTTTTTGATTTTAGACGGGGGGGGGGGGGTTAAAGTTTTTAAAAAAATGGAGGGTCGGAAATTTTTCGGACTATAGTCAAAATTCAAAAGTGTCTGGATTATGGGTGTTCGAATAAACGGTACTGTTATTGTTTATGGATAGCTGGAGTTTTTTTGTATAAAAGATAGCTATAATTTTTTTTTAATGAAAGTAGGATCATTTTAGTTGCTGATTGTGTAACCTAGTGAAATTTATTGGAAATTAAGGGTATTTCAGATACTATCCTGGTAGGTCTGCATCCCCTATCAGATCGCTGGAGTTATATCGGATATTAGGTCCGATCCCTATCAGATATATCGGTAAAACAAAGCTAAAAAAAATCTTAGATATTGTCTTTTATGTATAATTTTTAATCAGGGTTAAAATAATTGGCTCATATCTATTCATTTTATCCATATATTTACTGCATAAACAATAATATATGGACTTGAAAATATTCCTTTAAATCCCTATATTCTTTAAAAATTCCTATATTTCCAATTATATTTTTGGTAAAAGTCACTGCGAGGCCTGAATATATTTAATAAAGTACAATGGAATACATATAAGCATTCCATAAATCATAAAATGAACTTTGTATCTATTCCTATCCTTTTTTTTAGGGCTGAGATAAACATCTTGCTTTGTGGTGATCCTGGTACTAGCAAATCACAATTGCTTCAATATGTCTACAACCTTGTTCCAAGAGGCCAGTATACATCAGGGAAAGGATCGAGTGCTGTTGGTTTAACAGCTTATGTTACCCGAGATCCAGAAACAAGACAACTTGTTTTGCAAACGTAAGTTATCTAGTATTCACACTAAATTCGAAATTAATTTTTTTATTGCAAGTCTTCTACAAGCTAACCAGGGTTGTTTAAAACCCGGGTTTTTTCATGAAAAACCCAACCCATTTGGGTTTTTTTTTTCAGGGTTTTATGGGTTTTTCAGGATTTTGTGATTTATTTAGGGAAGTTTTAATTATTTATCTATATGACATATCATAACTTAACCCCCTCAATGTAAGACATGACATGAACGGAAAGAACAAACTTTATTCTCCGTTTCAAAAGATACAACGGTTGTTCCAAAAACTAATCTCACACAGAAAAACGTAGGTGTTGCCATAGGCAACCGTATAATGGTCGGTACATGGCATGCACGCAACTAAATGAAGGTAATAGCCTAACATTAGCTTTACATTCGACTGTAAGACATGACATGAACGGAAAGAACAAACTTTATTATCCGTTTCAAGAGATACAACGGTTGTTCCAAAAACTAATCTCGCACACAAAAACGTAGGTGTTGCCATAGGCAACCGTATAATGGTCGGTACATGGCATGCACGCGACTAAATGAAGGTAATAGCCTAACATTAGCTTTACATTCGACCATCCTGACTTTAGGACGTCCTCGTCCACTTAATATAGTTTGTAGTCTTTCAGGTAAGATGGCAAAATTTTTATCCTCTTCGGTCTACCTCTATCTTCGCTCCTTATTTCATTTTGATAGCTGCACCTTGATTGACGTATACCGTTGTTGGCGTTAGTAGGTTCACAAGCATTGAAATCTACATCCTCGTCTTCGGTAGCGTTATCATCATCCGATAAGTCTTCGCTGGTAGCAAAATGAAAAAGTTTCATTTGAGAAACATGGGCTGTAGTTGTATAATTGCGTTGCCTCCTTCTTCCCTGACCAACGGCCCGTAGGTCAGTAATTTGGTACGTATCGGAGGGTAAAACTCCGATGATTGTTAAAGGACCTCTGTACTTTACTTGGGTTTTGGTACTAGATAACAAAGCTTGTTCAGGTAATCTTCTTACAACAACAACGTCCCCTAGATTGTACTTATACGCATTGCTTCTACGACTGTCATAATTTTTCCTCATCTTTTCTTGTGCTACTAAGATACTTTTCTGTGCTTCTCTCTGCAACTCTTTGGGATTTACGTAATCATTTGACGATGGTAGTAGATCTTGAGGGAAATGTCCAGGCTTTACTGGTGTGTATCCATACAGAAGCTCAAAAGGTGGCTTTCCAGTTGACTTACTAGGAGACCAGTTAATACATCTTTGAACTTCTGGTAATACTTTATCCCAATCTTTATGAGACTCTGTTTGAACATTGGAAGAAATCATTGGGGATAAGTATTCTATTGATTCTTTCAACTTGCCCATTGGCCTGAGGTCTTTGGATAGAAATTAATGTATGTTTTATTCCAAAGTTCTTGCAATAGTCTTCGAATAATGAGGATGTAAAGCAGCTTCCTCTATCTGTGATGATTCGCCTAGGGGAACCAAAATCATCAGTAAACTCATCGAGACATTTTAAAACGCTCTTTGTTGAGCAGCTTGGGCACGGTCGAAGGCGCACAAACTTAGTCATATTGTCGACAAAAACCAAAAGCTCTTTGTTGCGAGCTGAACTCGTTACGAACGGGCCAAGAAAATCCATGTGTACAACTTCAAAGGGTCGACTACCAGGTGCAATGGTATTAAGTTTACCTTGAGCTTTCCCACCTGGTACTTTTGTAAAAGCACATACTACAGACTGTCTTATATGCTGCTTTACGTAACTTGCCATTCTTGGAAACCAAAACTGCTGACGGATCATATGAATTACTTTGTCGACAGTTACATTGAGCATGATTATCCCAAGTGACTTCCTTACACCTCCAATGCCTCTAATTGGTGTAACAATATTCTTGTGTATTTTTCCGCTACATTTTTGGGCGAAACTATATTTTAACATTGAAATGTCAGCGGCCGTGTCTATGAGAGCGCTAGTACTTACTCCTTGTATGGTGATATTCTTCATCGTACTATTACTGGAACTGTCTAAAGACGACATTATATTGACTAAAGGGGAAAACATTTTCTTTGGACACTCCTTTGTACCATGTCCTTCTGTTTTACAAGCGGTACAAAACTTTGGGCGTTTTGGCTTTACACAGTCACGTGCGAAATGGCCGGTTTCATAACAGTTGTAACAAATAGTTTGATTATTAGTACTTCTACTTGGCTCCGTTTGTCTGCCGTTGGCGATATTTTCATCTTTCGACAATTTGTTGTTACGGGTTCTATAATTATTTTGTACAGTTTTCTTAAAAACATCTCTGAGTTCGACAAACTCATCTATTTTTTCAGCTAATGTGCAAGGAGTTTTAATGTTTGTCCACTGGTCCAAATAGTGCTCTCTTATTTCTGGCGGCGTACGAGCTTTTAACTGATCTGTTATGATGAGGTCTTTTAAACTCTCAAAGCTGTTTACTTCAAGTCCTACAGTCCATCCTTTAAAATACGTTTCTAGCTCGTGATAGTATTCTTTCCACGACTTACCAGTATTTTCATGCGAATAAAAAAGTTGTCGAAATTTTTCAGGACTCAATCTGTACCTTTTAAGCAAAAGAGACTTCACATAGTCATAACTTTCTGACTGTTCTTCTGGCTCCCTCATTATCATTTGAACAATTTCGCTTGGTAGCTGGTTGATTAAACATGCCATCCACATCGTATTCGGCATTTGTACACGTTTCATAACTCTCTCGAAATGAACTAAATATAGGCTGATATCCTCATTACAGATAGAAAACTTTCTTACTTGTGACTGCCAATCGACTTTTGGCGCTAAAGGTACTGCGTCACTCAGGACTTCACTTGCACTTGGTTTGGCAGCAATTTCTAACTTCTTAAGCTCCAATGCATGTTCCCGCTCGGCTTGTTCTCGCTTGTCTTGTCGTTCGGCTTCTTCTCGCTTGTCTTGTCGTTCGCGCTCTTCCTGCTCAGCCAAGCCTTCGACCATTCCTCGAACCGTCTCTTCATCGTAGTTCTTGCTACTCAAAATCAATTTCTTCAAGTCCGGGACCTTTAATCAGGCATGAAAGTTTTCCGCCTTTCGGCGGAAATCCGCCTTTTTTAATCTCATTTTGGCGGATCCTGAGATCGGTGCAAAACCGTTGAGAAATTGTGACCCATATATATATGGGGGGGGGGGGGTCTAAGATCAAACAAGACGAGACAAAACACAACACTATGAGACGTCAATGTTTGGTTGACCGATCCGTCTTGTACTATAAAAATAACGGAATCTATTGCCATTTCGCCGCAAATAATCCAACAAAAATTACGAGGCATCGAGGTCTGGTTTGGTTCAGTGATAATTGAACTATAAAAAATAAGACTCCGATTTTACCTCAAAAGCACAAATTACGAGGTGTTGAAGTTTGATTGGTAGGTCTGTTTGAACTAAAACTATAAAAATAAAGTCACTACTAGTGCGATTTCGCTGCGAACTAGTAAATATTACGATTCGTATAAGTTTTTTTGGTTCAATGATCCGTCTTGAACCAAAACTATAAATATTGTAAAAATAACTAGACGTAACTGCAATTATGCTAAGAATTTGAAAATATTTCGAATGCGATCATCGTAACACGTCTCTGAATAAACTCAGTTACGATCTCATTTAATTTGAGTTCGAAATATTATTATTTTTTCTTATAAAAAAACATCGGCTTCCATCGGTATACCGATATTTTTAAAAGCCGATAAACCGATTTCTCACTAAGTTAACTTCGGGTGTCCGATGGCTAATTTTTTTTGAACAAGTGGTGCATTTTTGAAACCAGGGTTCGATTAAAGCGGTATCGCATCGCAATTTGCGATGCAAATTCACTGAAACAGCGATACAAATAGTCCACCGATTCGCTAGAATTGCGGTGCATTTTTTTATAGCGATTGTTTACTTTTTCTTTGCGCCGTAATTAGGTGAAACTAAACTTAAATTTTAATAAACAATAAGTTCAAATAACAGATTCTTATAATGAAGATACAAATTTTAATTAAAATGTGAAGATTAATTAAGATTAGATTACACTAAGTTTTCTTTAAATCTCGGCCAGCCATTGCAATCTCCCATTAGAAGAGGAGTCCGATAAAGCTTCCGGATTTACTTATTTTGCTGCCTAGTAATTTTCACCTACCGATGGCGTCACATTGCATCAGAATGATTGACAGTTCTCTGGCTCTGTTTGATCGGAAGAGTGTCTCGTTACTTTTGTAGCTCCAGTTTAGGCCAAGTCGAGCAACCAGAATATTTTCTTCTGATCAAGTGTCTGACTCAGTGTCCGTGAGTCGTAATCACAAGAACGGCTCTAATTAAAATATACTTTTTGTTTACGTTTGAACTTTTTCTACTTCGGCCTATACTGTGGTTTCTGATTTTAGACAATTTTTAGTTTTAAAAGAAATGAGTGTCCACTTATAGAAGCTTTATATATTCAGGTTGTTAGTGAATTTCGAGACCTTGAATTTTTTTTTGGAAAAGTGTTTGAATTTTTTTTTCTAACTTTGTATGAACCATGTTAATAAGGATATGTATTGAAAGACCAAAAGTTGGGGATTTCAATCCCAAAGAGGTAGTCAAGAATTTTTTTGAAAGTTTTGAATTTTTTTTTTATAAATAGAACCCTGCTTGCAACGTAATGGGATGATCTAAACTCTTAAATGGTAATTGTGTTATATTTTTACATTTATCTAGTAAGAGTAATTCATTAGTTATCAGATTTTTTTGTTAAATATGATTTAATATGGCATCGATATACAGTTTAAAGTAAAACTAAATTACATTATTTAAGCATTATTTTCTATGTGTGTATTTTATAGGAACTAATATAACGAAATTTCTAATTGGTTTGTACGTCGTTAAGCCGATAGTGCAAAAAAAATGAATTCAGTGTTCAGCCTTTTTGATTAGTTTGCACTTTCATGCCTGTTTAATGCAACAGAAGAAACGTCCTCGGACAACTCGTCAGCAATGTAACGCAAAGCTTCCTTCCAAAGTCGCGATAAAAATGCCATTTTAACTCAAAACTTTAAAAAAAACACTTAAAATCGCTTGGTTTATCCCACTTCTGATATTGTAAGACATGACATGAACGGAAAGAACAAACTTTATTATCCGTTTCAAGAGATACAACGGTTGTTCCAAAAACTAATCTCGCACACAAAAACGTAGGTGTTGCCATAGGCAACCGTATAATGGTCGGTACATGGCATGCACGCGACTAAATGAAGGTAATAGCCTAACATTAGCTTTACACTTAACCCCCTCAATATAACTTAAATTTTATATTTTGTACCTCAATTAAACTTAATAACTTAAATTATCTTTCTCATATATCCTTAATATCACTTAGTACTTTAACATCCCAACCACACCCTGTCGGCGACAAACAGTCGCTTAGATCAATTCGTTCCCACAGAAACTATTTAGTCAGCACATATTTTTAATTGATCTTTCAACTCTCCCATGGATGTAATTGGTCAGTGAAACAGAGCACGGATGTTTTCGCCATTTTTTGTACACATTCGATCACACTCTTTCGTCGACTGCAGACGTCAAATCAATCTCTTCCTGAATCCTGATGAATAAGTCTTAATAAAAGATATATTAATTTTTACGAAGTTTCCCTGTCGACTTATTTGACATATATATTACAATTTTTAAAACTAACAGAACATCTTGAGAGAGATAATCAGGATTGATGTAATTTAAATTAGAACAATTAAAAAATAATTGCATATAGTTGTTAGATAAATATGTAAATTTAAATTTATAGATGTATTGTCTAGAACCAAGTATTGTTTGTGTATGTGTAAAATTATATAATCCGGAATATTGTAACGATAGAAATTTAAATTATTATTTTAAAAAATGTATTTGTTATATTTAATTGTTAAATAATTAGTATAAATTTAAATTTGTAAATGCACTTTAAATAGATATAAAAATGTAAAAATATATTAGGAATAATACTAACATATTAATTAAAAATGATATGAAATGTATATTTTTTGGATGTATAAAAAGTTTTCTTTTTATAATTTTCAGTGAAAGCAATTTTAAATTCACTGGCTTATTGGATGCCTGACACTGCCCACTTGGGTTATTTGATGGGTTTATTGAAAAAAAACCTGGGTTTTTTGGGTCGGGTAAAATCATAACAACCCTGAAGCTAACCATGTAAACTAAAATTTTATTGTTAACTTGAGAAATTATGTGTGTATTCAGACTTAAAAGCTTATTTTTATGAAAGTTGAGCTTTTGTTACAGAAACTAGTTCATCTAGAATTCACGCTATCTCTTACTAGTTCAAGCAATCTACGTGAGTTTTTGTATTGTTTTATCTTCTCTGGTGCAACCATTTAAATTAAAAATATAGTTTACCTAAGCAATTGTATGTATTATAAAAGATCTTCAGGAAAACTTCTTTTACAGGTTACTTGTTTGGTAGATCTGAAATCTAAATAGAAATCTATCATAATCAGATTTGCAGAGAAATGTATTTAACAAAACAAAGGGAGGCTATTGTTTTAACGGCATAACAAATTTTATTGCATTAAATATTGCGGTTAGGAAATAACTTAAAACAAACCCTTTTAATTTTTCTCTTATTTTTTTAGGGGTGCTTTAGTGTTGAGTGATAATGGAATCTGTTGTATTGATGAATTTGACAAAATGAGTGACAGTACCCGATCTATTCTTCATGAAGTCATGGTGAGAAATTATATTTATTTTGAAATATTTTTTGTTGCGTATGTCCCTATCTCGTAACTAAATGCTTGAATGTCATGTTTTCCCACTCTAAATATAGTTAGGTCATTTATACAGTTATGTTTTTGATTGTGTATGACTTTGTCAGCTGGACAAGTTTATGTTTAATCCTTTTTTGTGTGTTGTAGTTTTATTATTTGTATATATCAATATGCTTTTGATGTTTTTTAAAGATATTGTTTATAAATAGAAATGTGGTTTTCCTTTGTCTTGTCTTAAGTGTACATACATCAGGGTTCGTACGCCTCCTGAAAAACTGCTAAATTAATTTTTTTTCTTCTAATGGCCCTTATAACTCCTGAAATTTGTCTCGTCTCCTGATATTTTTCCCCCTCTCTTGAAAAAACTGACAACATGAATAGTTTTTCTCCTGTACTTTATTCAGAATAAGTCTTCTGCGTATACACAGTAGAAAATATAGTTCAGACCTCGTGATAATAGTTATTTTCCCTAATGCACCACACAACTCTTTAGAAGATTTTTTTCTTCTGTTTCATCATTTACAGTGCAGTGAATTCACTAGACTAATACAATAATAAACATATTCAATTTTATTCCTTGTTACCTCCTGAATTTACATTGCTGTACTCCTGAGAAACTCCTGAATTTCACTATCATAGATAGAGTATGAACCCTGATACATTTCATCAGTTAAACGCAAAGATAATATGAAGAACTTAATAATTCCACCCACATATGCAATACTTAGAAATGACAATATTCGCTTCAAATTACTTAAGTTGTGTTGTCACTATTAAACATGACTTGACAAAATAAATTGATAATTTCTTGTATTTTCCCGCAAGTGAATTTTTTCTTCTTCTGTAGGAACAACAAACTTTGTCAATAGCCAAGGCTGGTATCATTTGCCAGTTGAATGCACGCACATCCATATTGGCTGCTGCAAATCCTGTTGAATCGCAGTGGAACAAGAACAAAACCATTATAGAAAACATTCAGTTGCCACATACACTGTTATCAAGGTACACATTTTAGTTTGAAACAATTTAGTGCATATTAACTGTGTCTTGTGGAGAAGTGGTACCAAATGGCATCACTGCATTTCTCATATTTCAGCATTCAAATTAAAATTCCATTGGTTATTTCCAAAATTTTAAGTTCCAGTGGTGCCAAACGCCACTGTAAATTACATGTACTGTGTATAAAAGAAAGTTTAAAGGTTGCCTTTGAAAAATTGGTCATAACCTTTTTAAAGGGAAAAATGTTAATGAAATTGTTCTCATTTCCATTCTCATTAGCTTAATTGCCTAACCTAGGCTTAGTGACAAAAAAATATAAAAAAATTTGATTTTCAGATTCGATTTAATCTTCTTGATTTTGGATCCTCAAGACGAAGTCTACGATAGGAGATTAGCCAGACATTTAGTATCCTTATACTATAAAGGTGTTGATGAAGAGCAAGAAGAAGTTTTGGTAAGTTGGATAGTTTTAAAGCTAAGGTTTTTTTTTGCACTGAATTAAATAACAGGGTGGTAACTGAACCTGGAAATCAGGGAACTTTTCAAATTTCGCTAAATATCAGGGAATTTTTCCATTTTGGATTATTTAAACTGTAAGTTTAGGTTGTTCTTGCGATCACTATACTAGCAGACACTTTTTGATAAAAAAAATATATATTCTGGTTGTTCCGATTGCCCTGAACCAGAGCTACGAAAGTAAACTCGACTCTCTTCCTATTATGCAAAGGCAAAAAACTGTCAATTATTATCAAACGCCAAATATGCTCCAAAGTCCCAACACTGTGTACGATGTCGCCCTTAACGGTTGCGTTGGGTGCTACTCGGTTATCGGCTCGTCACTTGACTGTGGTTCTAAATTCTGACGCCCGTCGCCAATAGCTCGTGTAGCTCTAGTATGACAATAATTCAAACTAAACTAAACTAAAAAGTAATTGTAGTATCAGGGAATTTTTTATGAAAGTATCATGGAAATATCAGGGAACTTTTTTTTAAGGATTTTGTTACCACCCTGAATAATTTTTCTGTCCCAAAAATGATAAACAAGCAAATTTGTTAAAATTTATACTTTTAACCTCTTCACCCCTGAAAATAATTCTATCCATATATTCTTTATATATATTTATTTTTCGAACAATTCTGTATTTAGAAGTATGTTTTGCAAGTAATTTTGAAAAAATTAGTTTTTAACATTTGCTGAAGTTCACTTCAATTTAGTATAATTTGCGGTTTCAAAGGTTGAAAATGCACCTTTTTGGTGACAGTTTTTTGTGATTTATAGACCATTTTTAACTTTTTTTTATCAAATGTCTAATAAATTAACTTCTGAAAAAACTTTTAAAATACCTCCGAAATCTGCTTGATCCTTTTGGTACCTCATTTTTAATACAAGTAATAAATCACGTGTTTGGTATCGGTATTTAGTTTGTAATAAAAAGAAGTAGGTATTGAGGAAAATTCTTAACTGAAGTTGTGAAGTGAATTCTACAAACATCCACGTATGTGTATCTCTGGAGCGAAGAGGTTATTTCACCCTGAAGTGTCCCTATATCGTGACTTGCATCAACTCTCATTTCTCCTTAGGACCTGGGCCTTCTGAAGGACTACATTGCCTATGCCCGTACCAACATCAACCCCAAACTTACCGAAGAGGCTTCCCAGGCTCTGATCCAAGCCTATGTGGAGATGCGAAAAGTGGGGTGTGGTCGGGGGCAGGTTTCGGCCTATCCCAGACAGCTGGAAGCTCTGATTCGACTCTCGGAGGCACACGCTAAGGTTCGATTCTCCAATGTTGTGGAGCTGATGGATGTGGAAGAGGCTAAGAGGTATTATTGTTTTGTGGATATTTATTATTGAACCTTATTAACCCTTCATGGTGCACTGAATTGCCCTCTGAGGAATAAGCAAATTGGTTTCACTGCATGAGATTTAAGTTAAAATTTTTAACGGAAAATACAATTTCTTAAATTTTTTAAAATATATATTTCTGTAGTCAGGGGGGGGGGGGGGATGGCTCTTCCATGTTTTAAAATTTAATAAAATTATTAAATTTATAATTTTTTGAAAATTATGTGTTGTTGCTGGAAAACCTGACAGTCAAGTGACGGGTTTATACGTCTGTATCCGGGGCCGCCGCGAGGAAGAGAGATGAAAAAATCAGAAGACAGGGCCTGGCTCTTTTCGAAATCCGCCATTGACGAGCGACATTAAACGACCGACCCACTGAAGTCGTGCGGGGAAGAAGCAAAAGGAATATAAAAAAAGGCTTTTTTGTATCGTTGATATTGCTCTTTTAAGAGCAGTCGAAGATAAAATAGAACCTATTCAAAACTAAATCAATATTAACTTTTTTTACATAAAAATATTTAAATCTTGTGCATTATGAAAGAATATTTGAAGCCAAATTTTCGCATTTAATTAGGTAAGATTAACATAAATCTTGTCTCTTATTTTACTTACAATTCTTACAAGCTGGTCTGGTAGATTAAAGCCTGTATCAAATTATGAACGGATCGATTATTACCTGAAAGTAAATTACATGTTATTTATTTCACTCCATTAAAACACTTAAAAACTTGCATTTAGTTTCCTTAGTTTCGGTTTTAAATTTTTCTTACTCGGTATGTTACGATTTTTGATAGCTTCATTTTTCATTTCAATAATAGAATAGTATATGACAAATGTTAATTTATTTAGTTTAAGCAAAAATCGTAAATATTTTTTGAAAAATAATTTTAAGTATTTTTTTATTTTTGTAAAAGCTTACCATACAAAGCAACTCGAAAGATAGCATGTATTTCCCAGATACACAAGAATATGTACATTTTAAAATGTTAAACTATACCTTATAGATCCAGTAATAAAATAAACAAAAAACTGTGAGTGCGTAACACTATAGGACTTTCAATTACCACTCCATAAATCAGTAACACATATTTAAAGGTAATTATATAGTACTTTGTAATGTAATTTTTATAACTTTAAAGTCTAAAAAACTCTTTGGCAGTCCCTTGTAATGGAAACTCGTGTACAAAATTTGAAGCATGTAGCTTTTTTTTGTAATACCTTTAATACCAAAGAAGTTCTATTGCAACTAACGATTGCGCATGCGCAATTTTCTCAAAAACCCTATTATGACGTTCGACAAGTATCAGGATAGCGTATATCAAATCTGAAGTACATTGTTCTTTTAGTTCAAGCTGTAGAGTGGTTTTAAAGAGACGGACTAATTTTCAAAATCCACTTCATCGGAATCAGTACCCTCCAAAACAAGTAGGAAAAAACACAAAATCTCCATTTCGGATTTTCTACCCAATCGCAATTCTTCCATTGCCTTAGATTTCATAGTCATTGAAAGTAATAACATTCATAAATCATAAGTTATAGCGTATTTTTTTCACTTATGTATTACTATAACCATAATTCTCATTCTTGATATTAATTATATTGATTTTTACACACGAAATATTTTAAAATAATTATATAATACAATTTTTTTTTAAATCATAACAGATGGGGTTGAATAACTAGACTGCCGTAAACTGCAAAAACTACAATGATGAGTTAGACTATTATTAATCTGAAATAATCAGTCTTTTAGTTAGTATATTTCCTTGAAGGTTAAAGTTATTGCATTTTTTACAACAATGGTCCAAGTCATTAGTCTAGCTACCGCATTTTAAATCAACTAAAAACAGCATGCAATTTATTACCAAATCTCCTAAAATATTCAAATGAACACTTTGTACATACTAATATCGGGTTTGCTGCATTTTATTATAATTTAAGCAAATATAGATGTTTTTTTTAGCTTGAAAATATTAAAATTCTAACTCGAATGCATTGCAAAAGCCGTTTCAGCGGACGTTTAGGCTCAGTGCCAAGTATCAATGGCCGGTCCCGAATACAATAATATTTTTTCGCTTCGTCTTCTAGGAGGCCCTGCTGTATCCCTCAGAGGGTTTAATTCTAATTGTTGTCTACTTTAAAGCTATCTGTGCAATTAGTAATATTTTGTGGTACAAAGAAATGTATCAATATAGTAAAGACTGATTCATCTGTATTATTGTCCTGCTTCCCATGTATTGGGGACTGCATTGGCTAGTACGAGGCAGCTGTGGAGTGAGGGTGGAAAATTGACTTGCAGCTTTATTAGAGTGGCATGTCATCATGGACCTGGTCTAGGTAACTAGATCAGAGGGGCATGAAAGAACACAAAATGCACTTTATGATGAATTTATTTTCGTATTTCCGCCTTTCTATTTATAATAACTAAATTGCACTGACCAGCAATGAAGTTTTTTTTTAATGAATATGATTTACCATTTGAGTCTTAAATATTTTTAAACTGAATACTGCATTAATAAAATCCCCACTATCATCTATTTCCCTTAAACGAACAATGAAAAGTAAAACAGCGGTCTCTTAAATAGAACTTATATTTACCGTCACATCATAACGAACACAGCATATTTGTACTATGTATTAACTTTTTTTTTATACGTTATGTCTGTTACCTTTGTAAATCCAATCTATCTCATTAAAGCATTCATTTCTATTTTTTGTTATGTTATGAATATATTATTTAAATAAACTGCTTATTTTTCAGACTCTGTAGACATTAATGTTCCCTTTAAATATGCTAAAACTTGTTTAAATTTTATTCTTCTTGAGGCTTTAACATTCTTAAGTTTAAGCATCTTTAATAATAGTTAGCATTTTCAAATTATTTCTATTACTTTTTACAGGGTTCGTACACCTCTTGAAAAACTCCTGAATTTCATTTTTTTTTCTATGGGGCCCCTTATAACTCCTGAAATTTTGTCTCATCTTCTGATATTTTTTCCTCCTCTCCTTAATAAATTGAAGACACGAACCATTTTTCTCCTTTCTCTGCCGTTTTTCTCCCGTACTTTATCAGGGTGTCTATCGGTTGAAAAAGTCATGAATTTAGAGCAAAGGTCGAAAAAAATTTAAAAAATCCCCAAAAGGCCATTTTTGTTTCTCCTAAAAAAGATGTTTGGCTCTTACACCAAAGCCTCAAACTTTCCACAACATATACAACCCTTGTTTCCTTCATTCTCTTTCTATATTAATAAAAACTAATCTTAAAAGAAACAAGTTTAAATAATAAATTTTAATAATAAAGATTAAAAAAATCAATTTCAAATTTGAGGATGTAATATGATTGGATTGCACTAATATGTCTTTAATTATCGGCCGAATATATTCAAAATTATCCTACGATACCCACTGAATTTACATCGCTACACTCCTAAAAAAAACTCCTTAGAAACTCCTGAATTTCACTATCATAGATAGAGTACGAACCCTGTTTTGAGCTGATATCAGCAATGTGTGTATTTTTTGCCTTTAACATTTATTTAAAACCTTAATATATACCGGGTGGCCCAGCGGATAGTGTTTGAAACAAATGAAAAAAAAAATAAGAGACACAAGAAGAATTTAATGACGTTTATTGAATGGACATATTGGGCAATTAATGATAAAGAGGTTCGAAGTGCCCGTTATCTTTAACAAGGACAGCAGTTAGGCGGTTCTCGAATCCAACCATACTCCTTACAAATACCTTCCTCCTTCGTCCATACTCCTGCCATACTCCAATTTGTTTGGCCAATTCTTTTTGTGGGAAGCTTTTTTTAGCTTTTGTGGGAAGTTCCACAAAAAGAATTGGCTAAACAAAAGGAGTATGGAGGAAGGTATTTGTAAGGAGTATGGAGTATGATTGGATTCGAGAACCGCCCAACTACTGTCCTTGTTAAAGATGGCGGGCACTTCGAACCTCTTTATCATTAATTGCCCAATATGTCCATTCAATAAACGTCATTAAATCCTTCTCATGTTCCTTATTTGTTTTTATTTTTTCATTTGTTTCAAACACTACCCGCTGGGCCACCCGGTATTATATAATGAAAATTAAACATGTGTTTGTAATTTATGAACTCTTAACCTAAACATTTGTATGGCACGTATAACCTGGCATAGTTCCTGTTCTATTTTAGGAGTAAATTCAAATTATCTGAAAATAAACACTTCACCACTTTTGTTTATATAATATGTTAATTGCAGGCCTAGGAACTAGTCTCTTTTCTAGCTATTAGTATCTATTTTTTTAAGTGTCTCTAAAAGTATCTTTTTTCAGGCCAAAGTCTCTAAAGTCTCTTTTTTTCACCAGCGCGGCTAACTTTCGCCGAGATTTCACAAGCAAATTGTTGTCAAATTAAGAACTTTTTTCTCTCTTGCAATTACATATTTTTCAATTTTCTAGCGGTGATGTTACGACTTAAAGCTGCGGGATTGCAGCCTTTTGTATTTTTCAACGGTTCCTCGTAATGAAATCCGTGTCCAGCCATCGGGCAAAATCTGGAAAGTCAGGAATTGTACTTGGATTTTTTAGCGCCGGGAAAATCGGGAATTATGCTTGAATTTGTTGAAATTCTGGTGTGTACTGGGAAATTTCGCCACTTTCTGCAAGTTTTGAATCATATAGATTTATGAAGATAAGCTTTTTGTATCGTTTATTTCGAGGCTTAGCGATCAGCCAATTTTTAAAAAAATTCCCCTATTGTAAATTTCAGATTTGCTGGTTTCAAGATTTATCTTTTTCTCTTAAGATTTATAATTTTGAATTAATTGCTCGAATTTTTAAAAGTTATTTGTTATGTAGGTTTTTATGGTTCTCCGTTTGTTTGCTGATTTTTAAAGATTCTCGATTTTCCGTCTTTGCAGTTAGCCTAGATTTATTATTTGGGCGTAATTTAAGATTATGTGATATGCTAATTTTTTGGTTTGTTTATTTTCAATAGTCTTCAATGTTCCGATTTTTGAAGATCCACGATTTACACATTTTCAGTTACACGATTTAAATATTGCTTATTTGTGATTTTGTCGTTTTTACTGATATTTGAGGATTTTTTTATTTGTCGATATTCAAGGTTTCATGATTAAGCGATCTTCGTTTTTTGTTGTAATTTGTCTATTTTTAAAGATAAGTGGAATTGCAGTACAAAACAACAAGTTTAAAAAATAAATTTAATAATGAATATTAAAAATTCAATTAAAATTTGAAGATGAATTTCGATTTGATTAAACTAAGATGTTTTAGAATATCAGTTATCGGCCAGTACAATCCAATAATGCTTCATAATGATTGACAGTTTTTTGCCTATGCTGATCGGAAGAGCGTCTCGTTACTTTTGTAACTCTGGTTCAGGCCAAGTCGGACCAACCATAATATTTTCCGCTGATCAAGTGTTCGTGAGTTATGTGGCCTTGGTTAGGTATAACTAGAAGAGCTTGATTTTTTTTTTACCTTTTGAAACTTTTTTTGCCATTTTCTTTTGGCTTATATGAGTTAATTTAGACAGGTTTTGTTTTAAAAATCTGATATAGCCAAAATTCAAAAGTGTCGGATTATAGACATTATGGGTGTTTGGTTCTGAACTGTATTAGCCAGTTTCCGAAAATTCGCTACATTACTGATGTTTAGTTTTATGTTTTATAAATTCGTAATTTATGGATTTTCAAGGAGTCGTTAATTGCAATTTCTGATGAAAGTTTTTTTTTTTGCTGAAATGGTTTGCAAAACGCTGATTACTATAGTCTACTTTTAGTCTCTATTTTTTATTCGAAAGTATCTTTTGTCTACTTTTTTTAGAGCATTCCTAGTTCTGAGGCCTGTAATTGAGTAATCAACTTTTTCTAACACTGTTTTCTACATTAGGCTGCATCGAGAAGCCTTGAAGCAGTCTGCCACTGATCCTTCTTCTGGCAAGATTGACGTTTCTATACTGACTACAGGAATGAGCAATACTGCTCGACGAAGACGAATAGAAATAGGGCAGAACCTCAGGAAGATGCTCCAGGCAAAGGGAAAAACCACAAAGTCCTTCAACTACGCCAAAGTATTAGAAGACCTGAAGACACAATCTGATATAGTAAGTGTTTTGCATTTTGCCAATCTGACATTGTAAGTGTTTTGCATTCTCCAGGGTTAACCATAATAAACCCTAGAAAGCCCATAAATTTGGTTTTAGGGGCCTCAATTTCCCCTATGTCACCACGAGAAGAACACTACTAAATTCCTCCATAAAATCAGATTTTATGATGTGGTTGACATGTGGGATTTGAAAGCCGAAAATAAATCGGAATTTTCTCTAACTTAGTACTCTAAATGACGTTTGAATTGGATGTGTGATGCTGTGAAACTTGTCAGGAAAATTAATATAATTATGTGTTGAGTTGGCAGTTAGTCACTCACCAATTGTTTAAGTTTTTAAATACTTCAGCACTTGTATGTTAAATCACATAACAGGAGCTATTCCTTTTACAAATACAGAAGTCAAGGACTAATGATGGCACAAAACCTAACAAGATTGGTTCTATTTACGGTCCCCTGACTATTATCCCAATGTCTGTCCAGCTTTTTTTTAGAAAAACAGTAAAACCCATGTATTATAGCATCATTTAAGGAACGGCAATGTTTATGATGTTATAAATGGGTTAAAGTTAAAAAATGTAGAAAATCATGTAAAGTACATATTATATACTCATATTATTTAAGTTCTAAAATGGCATCTGTTGAATAAATTTTAACCATGTGTGCTATTGGAAGTAATAGTTTAAATTCTCCTTCTCCAGTTAAGTGAAAAATAAATTTCAAATTTTACATCATTTTGTGAATAACATAAAAGTTAAATAGTTAAAATTAATTTTTTTTTAAATTCGTTAAAAAGGCATTTTGGATATCACATAAGTGTATACTTTTAAAGTTATAACCTATGATTTTATTTTTAAAAAATCATTATTAGTAAAATATTATAACAGTAGCAAATAAATACCCGTTCTTCGCCCGGACTAAAAAAATATCAAATCGATCCAAGTGCATATACCATTTAATCTGTTATTGGATCATTAGCTATTGTTCCCGCTCGCTATTAAGTATAAAATCCTGTTTTATTTCCTTAAAATTCCAAAATAAAAATAAGCTACAAATGTGTTGTGCATGTATAAATGTCACCGTAATTTCCCTCATAAATGCATAAAACCTTTTAGCTCATTTGGCGTGTTTTTGGTAATAATTGGCGATAAAATATACATAGCTAAAAACACCCCAATTATACAGCTCTAGAGCGATGACTACAAACAACTAGTCAGATTTTAAATTATTTTTTTAAAAAACCTTTACTCATTTGGTAAGAATTTTATGAGTTCGGCAACTTATTTGGCGCGAAAAAACAAAAACATAAAACACTATTATGCAGCTCTAGTTTGATGGTCTTGAGCAACCATCATAGTTAAATTTCACGGATGACGTTAAAATGGAGACTGGATAAAATTACGTCACAGGAAACATGTCAATTATTTTTCAAATAAGAATTTAGTTTCTGTAGCTAATGGCAACAGACTAAAAGCATTTTCAATTTCAATTATTTTTTGTGTTTATTTTAATTTCTTTTACCGAATGGCAACACGAAAGGAAAAAAATATGGGATTTGAGTGAAAGTGGTGTATTTTATTCAGAAAATTAAAATTTTCTCTAAAAATAGAACATTTTGAGCTCTGAAAGTTCAAAATTCGTAACATAAGTAGGAAATACACATTTATGCCAAGTTACGAGTCAAACAGATGTCTAGTTTAAGAGTCTATAAGGAATATATGCATACACAACTTCATTTTTTATTATTATAGATTAAGATCTATTAGCAATTCAAGGGACCGAACATTTATGGCGTTAATTTATAAACGAGTTGTCGTTAATAAGTGTGTAGAATTGACAGTTTTCATGAGGTAAATTTATAAAAGATTATTTAAAGAGTCTCTCTTCTGCCGAATAGTAAACAAAATATTTATAGTTATGAATAAGTCTCCTTTTCAGCATGATTCTTCATTTTAAAATTCGGCCCATCATTAATTTCTGGCTATAATTTAAATATCTAAAGTTAGATAAATTTTAGTAAGTACAAAACATATATATGCTTATGTTTATATTTTTTCTTATAGATGATTACAAGAGATATGTTTGAAGAAGTCTTAAAGGATCTTCAAGATGATGAGTTTATTGTTGTAACTGGAAAAAGTACAATTCGTCTTTGTGTTTGAAGAGACTCTTAACTTGTATTATGTTGCTATTCAATTTAAAACGGAAAACCTTTAAAAAAGGCAATCTAAAACCTAATTTCCAATTCTACATGTATATATATTTTGAGTTCAAAAGTAAAATTTGTTTTTCTCTATTCCTGTCTTGTCATTTATGTGAAGTTCAACATCACACTAAGATTCATCAAAATAACTATTTCTTAGTGCAGGTTTTTGCATTAAAAATTATAAAACAGTAATTTTGTATAATATTTAAAGGCTTGGCTTTGTAGATTTTAATAAATTAATTAACTAATTAAGTTTTTTTTGTAATAACTTATTCAAAATATATTTCTAATTCAGTAAAATTATCCTTAAAGATATAATTGTATCCAAAGTGCAACTTGCTTATACCCAAACTACTACCAGAAGTTGTAACTTGAGTGTAAAAATTTTATTTGTTTCAAAGTTATAAAAAAAGTCGATTAAAATTTCTATAAGAAATAAATATTGGGCTAGGTTTACAAATGCTTAAGTGATATGTGTTGACAAATGTATTTGTGTTGTAATTATTTGTTAGAGGAAAAAGTCAGAAGTAAAAATATGCACAAGATAGAGCACCTTTTGCTACCTTTCAATTAATGTATTCCTTTTCTTAAGTTGATACAGTATTAATTATCCTCCACATGAACTTTAATTGTCTGATAGTAGTCTTAAATTTTTCAGTAATTTATAACGAATAAAGTAAAAATAATTATAAATATAATTTCCTGCTACATAGTAATGCGGTTTTCAGAAAGCACCCAGAAACATTTTTTTATTCTTAAAAATAGTAAGAATTAAAAATTTATCTTTTATAATTCATATAAGGAATATATGACCCAACTCGAAGTTTTTTGCTTGTAACTTTTAAAAAACACTATTAGTTTTTTTTCTGTAGTATTAACTGCAATAGTAGTAAAATATAAATTATTTAAAACTTTAGTTTTGGGTCATGTATCCCAATGAATAGGGATACATGACGCAACCCAAACATTTGTTAGTAAGACTTAAAATTATCAAAAAACTTTTACCTAATAGCAAAACTAATATCATATTATAAAGTTTATATAGAGTTTATAGTATTGTCAGACAAAATTATTACTGTTTACTTTTATTACATTAAGTATACTTATACTAACAAAATAATCACATTTAAAAGTAAATTCTGGTCGAAATACAAAACTGAAGCTTCTTTTATTTTGCAGAGAAAACACAGGTGGTTGAAGAATTGCTACTATTTGATCAATATCAACTTTTGGGATGTATTATCCATTTCCGGCCATTAAAAACATTTTTCATCGATTCTTTCTGCATATTGAATTGTAAGCTCGTTAAAAAAAATTCCCTTATACCTTCCCAACAAACCTTATATTCCGTTAAGAACCCAGTCATTTACTTTTGGGATTCTCGTGATTTTAAAATAAAAAATAAATTACTTGGTCTACTTTTGTGTTGTTTACTTGGGTCACATATCCCCAATTGGCTTAGGTCAATTATCCCTAGTTCCACTTTTTTGTTTAACCCCCAAAACAGTCATTTGCGATGCAAGTAACTGCAAGATGTCATTGTTATGCAAGTAACTGAGTTAATAGCATGAACTAAACAAGTAACTAATTGAAACAATCTTTCCTTTTAACCAAAAAACCTTACGGCCTTAAAAATTTACTTTCAGTGCATGAAAACGTATTTCTTCGCATAACTAAACACATACGCAATGATTCAGCTCGTTTTTTTCACCATGTGATCAGCTGGCTGAAGGAAAAAAAATTATGCCACTTTCAACTCATAAAACTTTTCCATTGCTGAGAAAAAGGCATTGGGTCATGTCAGTATCCTTATGGGTCAAATGTCCCTAGTTCCCCCTATGTATCTGAACAGCAATTTAAAGAGCTTTAATATGCAAATTCAATTAGTTTTATTAACAAATTTGTAAATGATTTAGCCAAAAAAAACCTTTCAAAATTCAGTTTTTCTATTAATATTAAATTATATTTAGAGGCTTATGTAATTTCCATTAAAATGATGTTATATTCCTTAATGCCACAGAAAAAATCAGGCTTATGAAATTTTAACATATTTAATGTAACCATTGATCCCACTCCAACTTTTTTAATGGTATATTTGTTTGTATAGGTACTAATTTTAAAGCATGTTACATTTTTTAGTAAATCTATTAATGTTTTTTTACAAAAAAATTAAATCCATGTGAAAAAAGATATAAACAATGTATGTCACAAAACTGTAACTTTAATGATTGATTTCTATGTACATAAGTTATAAAGCAGGATGTTTTTCATAAAGTTATTGCTTTAAGAGTCAAAATAGCATTTGCAATAATGCTAGATTGAAAATATAACCATAGATAAACAAAAAAAATATTCATAAATTTACAACGTCTAAAATATAAGATAAATAACTGATTTTAACAAGACAAAAAATACAAAATATATCTTCTTTAAATACACTAAAGCCTACTACAGTTCCAAAATCATTTGTTTCAAATACTTGGCCGATTTCAAAATAAAACTTAAATTTAAATAACTGCAAATAATTGAAATAAAGTGATAAACTTATATTTTTGGAATGTCTTGCTTAGAATAAAAACTGCAATGTGCAAGCCACATTTTTGAAAAGGAAGATTTAAATCTGTAAATATCGTTGTAATTCAATCTCTTTCATATATACAAAAGTAGAAATAGTCAACTTCCATTTAATAACAATGCAAGCAATATTTGTATTACTTTATGAATCTGGAGTTATTTTTATAAAATAAATGATATGATAAAGTGTAATCTATATAACTTATTGTAGCAATGACTGTACAAAACACAAATATAAGTTTATATCGAAGACCATGTGAGATCACTTAGAATATAATCAACAACAATTAAAGTAGAACACAGCCAAATACCATATATTTCCCTTTAAATATACAACATAATCGTAATTGTCTTTTATGTCTATACTAAGTAAAATTACAAAACTGAAATAAAATATAAATTAAATAAAGATCCCTGGTATGAAAAAGGGAAACAAAATATTCACTTTGCAGACTGTTACTCTGATGCTTACTAGTTCTAAACCATGATAGTCGAATATAAAAAGTATGATAATAGAAAATATGATGTCAAGAAAATATCTTTTGTTTTAAAGGGGGAAAAAAACAAAAAAGGCCGGGAGGAAGCATCAATAGGTTATAAGTGGTCAACAAATCGTTTCAACTGTTCCTCTCTGGTCAAATGATCCATGTCCAAATTGTCCCTAGGCGGCCCTAGCTCCTGATTGATTGGGTTCTGCAGTTGGCCTGCAATGTTCGGGTGAGAAGACACTGAGTTCGTAAGATGGGTGAGCATCATGTCCGTTCCCCCCCTGTCCGCGCTCCCACCGGGCCCCCCTAACCGGGACATGTGGGGCGACTGGGTCTGGGCGGGGTAGATGGGGGACGGGGCCTGATGCTGCCGGGGCGAGGGGATGGGCTGCCCCTGGAAGCCCTGCTGAGTCCGGGGCGAGGCGATGGGCTGTGGGGAGCACAGAGCCAGCTGGGCGGCCGTGGGGGAGGGGGAGCGCACCTGCTGCATCAGCTGCTGCTGCGAGGGGGAGGGGGCCTGGGGGGGCAGGCCGTAGTGCTGAGGGCTGGCGGGGGGGTGGGTGGGCGAGGTCATCTGCTGGTTGGACATCAGCAGCTGCTGCCTCTGCTGCTGCTGGAACTGGAACTGGGCGGCGTCGTTCTGGAAGCCCTGCTGGTGGCCGTAGGGCATCCTTGGCCGCTGGGCGTACATCGGAGGCTGAGGGAACTGGTTTGGGGGTTGCCCTTGCTGCTGCTGCTGGAGCTGTTGCCTCTGCATGGCCAACAGCTGTTGTTGCTGGTGCTGCTGTCTCTGCTGCTGCTGTTGCTGCCACATGCGAGGCTGGGGCAATGGCTGCCCAATCATGCCTCGCTCGTTCATCACTTGCTGCTGCTGTTGTTGTTGTTGCTGCTGCTGGGGAGGGAGTTGCTGTTGTTGTGGCTGTCCAGTGGCTGTCCTCTGTTTGATGAAGGCAGCCATCAGCTGTGGGTTGGTTTTCAGGAGGTGCAGAACATGCTGCTTCTGCTGAGGGAAGTTTGAGGACTTGAGAGATGTCAGCAACTGTTGCAAGACTTGTTGACTGTTCCTAGGTTGCATGGATCCAGGACCCGACGTTCCAGGGGTAGCCATGACCTGAGATAGGCCAACACCTGGGCCAGGAGCAGCACCAGCTGGATTGGGCATGTTGTTAGCTCCCATCATTTGTGACTGTGGTCTTAACCCCATAGGTTGACCAGGCTGTGCACCTTGCAACTGAATGTTTTGGTTAAAACTTGAATTATCCCAGTTGCCCATATTTCTCACACCCATCATTCGATTTGGTTGTCCAGGTTGCATTTGAGGCATGGGTTTTTGCATGTGTTGCTGCTGTAGTTGTTGTTGTTGTTGCTGCTGTTGTTGTTGTTGTTGCTGCTGCTGCAACTGTTGTTGTTGTTGAGCACGTATAAGAGCTGGATTTGCAGTAGGATGATTGGCCATTGTATTATTACCATAACTTCCAGGTGGTCCGACCATGTGGGGCATAGCTGGTCTTGTGTTTGCAACCATATGTGGAACTGACTGCCTTGCAGCTGCAGCCTGAACTTGTTGAACTGCTTGCAAGGCACCAACAGGTGGACAAGCTGATGGTTTCATTCCTATGCCTGGTTGAGAAACGTGTGGAGAGGTTAGAGGTTTATTATCTGGAGAGGGTTGACTTGTCTGACTGGAGGAACCAGGACTTGACTGTCTCGTTGCTTCTGTCATACGATTTTGAGTAGTTGCTATACGACGTTTTAAAATTTGCTGTTGCGCCATTCTCTGCTGTTTCAACTTGTACTTTATGTTCAAGCAAAATGGTACAGGGCATTTATTCTCTTGGCAGTTCTTTGCATGATAGCAGTTCAAAGCAATAAGTTGCTTGCAAATTGCACAACTGCCATTGCCTTTTCGCTTGCATGTTTTGGCATGTGACACAATTCTCTTCATTTTCTGGCAGCTTGGTAGACGACAGTTGGCATCTCTACACTGGCAAGCATGTTCTAAGGACAATATGCATCGCTGAATAGTAAGCTTTCGTGATTCCTGAGGATTGATTTGCTTCTTGTCTCCTCCAGTTGAGTCATCTCCCAGCTCAAATCCTAATTTCGTCATTTTGTGGACATGCCCATCTTTAGTATAACACTTAACGCACAAGTCAAAATCATCACAAACGGTGCAGTGCCATCTTGTCTCAACATTGGACTTACAATTATTGCAAGTGTATACAAATTGATCCTGCCCTTGATTGTGTAACTGATACAGCATAGCCATTGTAGAAAATTTTGTACGCCTCATAGATGAGAACTCGTAATGCTTCTCCCGAGCAAGGGTTAAAAATGTATCTCTACCATCCATCATTTCACATGCTATGAAAGGATCAGGATCTACAATGTTTGGGAGTGCTGTATTATTATATTGTAAACGTATGACAAAGAAAACTTCTTTATGTTTTTCCATCATAGAGATAATCTTGGCTGTCAAGTCGTTTCCAGCATATGGATAGGTTGACTTCTTATTCTTCTTTTGGTTATTCTTGTTTTTGTTAGCTTTTTTGTTCCTCCCACTCTTTTGGCCCTTCTTCTTGCCATTGGAGGTATCATCTTCACTCTCATTTACATCTGATGCGGTTGCGACAACACGTGCCGCTTCTTCGGCTGCAGTAGCCTCTAGCCTACGTTTCTCTTCGTCTTCCTGCTCAAGTTCTTTGATACTCTCTTCAAGAACATTAGGCCAAAAATCATCATCAAAATAAGGCAGTTCGGCGGCACTAGTCAAGTTGTCTTCTGTGGCCTGTTTAAGGATGTCTTTGTGTTCTATTACTACTCTATCTATTATACCTTTGTCAAGCATTTTCTTATACCAATCCTGCAGTCTTTTGGGCTTAGGGATTTTTTGATCTGAAGGATGGCAGTGGAAAATGTAGTCATCTCCTTCACTCGGTGGACAAGCCCATATGTGGGCCATTGTGTAGCCAAGCTGCTTGGCATAATCTAAATAGCCAAGCAAAATTTCATGGTAAACTGGTGTTCTTAAATGTTTTGGCTGAAAAAAGTGAACACTATCCAAATAAGCTATGTAGACACGTCTCGCATTTGGAGGAGCGCAGTCAGAACCATACTCTTGCACATGCATGCCGAAAAAGCAAGTGTCCACTCCATCGATTTCTTCAAAAGCAAACAAAGCCTTTGCTCTGTAAGGGAAACGCTCAGGCAACTCACCACTCTCAACAAATCTGGCCTTCATTTCAGGTTTTACTTCAGAATATTTCTCGGAACTGGAAACCACTCTAATGGTGACTTCTCCAGCACCACATTCCCTTTTTCTTAAATAGTTATTTACTCTATTTTCAATATAATTGCCTAACTTGGTCTGCTGTAGACGTTTGGCAGTGAATTTATTTTCTTTCCTTTTCTTCCCTTTACTCTTTAAGCAGTGGTCGCAAGTAAATCCTTCAGGCCAAATCTGTTCAAAATGCAAAACACATATCTGGTGCAACTTTCTACCACAATCACTACACTCAACAAATGGCTCTAAATCCAAATGGTTGTTCTTCATCTCAACAAATTTTTCTTTCTTAATGATCAGGGGAGGTTGGGAAGGATCTTCCTCAAGAGAAACTGAATCACCTTGAATATCAGCAAAGCATTTCGCACAGTATGTGTACCTATTTTGATAGCTCCAGTATTTTGTATCTCTAGCTATTGTGCACAATTGTTTACCATAACAGCATAAGACTTGTGGTTGAAAAACATATTTACGGCCACAGCAGTAACCCAAGGTTAACATAACAGGATCAATATCTTGCTCAAATACTTCTGCAAGTTTTGTACAATGTTTGTAAACTCGAGATGTTTTTCTATTATATGCCCAAGCATTACTAAACATCAAATTCACATCATCAATATATTGCCAAGGATCTTGGTATTGTCCAGTGTCCAATTTTCTTTTAATAGTTGACAAGTCCATTGGCTTTTTTATGATATCAAAGTAATCAGGAATCCCTAGAAGAGTAGGGTCTACTGGCTGACGGAAGGGAAGAGATTCTGGGTCTTGTTTGTACAAATTCTCCAATGTTGGCATCAAGGCTTGCCTCAATTCGTCTGGCTTAAAGATTTTTCGATTTGGTTTTAATTTCGGAGGTTGACTTGATTCACCGGCTGGTTCTTGTTTAATTTCCTGATTTGCAGCAGAAGTTGAAGGAGGTGGTTTAGGTGAAACAATTTCTTGCTTTATCTCAGTTGCAGAGGATGATGTGGGAATTTGTTCACCTTCTTCCATTGGTTCCTTTACATCTTCCTCAGTTTTTATTTCTGTTTTTATATTTTCCATGGCACCTGGTTTGCCACCTTCTCGTTTTACCTCCACATCCACTTCCATTTTGATACTCTTAACTTCTGTAAAACTATCATCCCCTGACTGCATAGAAAACCCAAAGTTCTTTCCACCAGTCTGGGAAGAATCTTGATTGAATTGCTTTCCAATTGAATGCTCTTGCTGAAAGTGTTTGCCAATTGAAGACTCTTGTTCGAAATACTGCTTACCACTAGACGTATCCTGCTCGAAAAACTGTTTAGAGCCTGATGACTCTTGATCAAAGAACTGCTTTGACTCCAGAGTCAAATGCTTTCCACTGGATGTGTCTTGATCAGATGAAAGTGGCGTGTTTATGCTGGCATTGTTAATCTGGTTCATGGAAGAGGAATCTTCTTGTATAATCTGGGGTTTAACATCTTCGGTTTCTTCCATGGCAATTGCAGACTGTTGAGACATCTGCATTTTCTGCTGTTCTACTTGCTGCTGGATCTGAGAGTTGGATGGGGTCTGAGGTGAAGGACCTGGGACAGAGCCAGGTCTGGAAGGCTGTTGGGATAACGGCTGCTGGAAGTCCAGAGGGGCTCGAGGTTGAGGAGTCAATGATTGTGTCACTTGGCTGTCGGAAAACATTTGGGGGGACAAGCCTGGTTGATTTGACGGAGCTATCTGATTCAAATGAGATTGTAGTTGCTGTTGCGATGAAAACTGTTGCATTTGGTTTTGTTGCTGCATCTGATTTTGTTGTTGTTGCAGTTGGTTTTGCTGCTGAATTTGATTGTTGTGCTGCTGCTGTTGAAGTTGTTGTTGCTGCTGTTGTTGCATCTGGTTTTGCTGTTGGTTCTGACTAATCATTTGGATTTGTGCTTTAATGTTTTGGGGAACCACCAACTGCTCCTGGTTCACTTGCCCCATCAATCTAGATTGTTGGTGGGGCGACATCATCTGTTGTCTAGCATTGAAGGCATATTGCATTTGCTGGTTTTGCTGAAGTGACGAATTCGTCATTTGGAGATGATTGGACTGTAAGGTCGAAGTAGTCATCTGCAAGTGGTTTGGATGCATAGGGGAATTGGTCATTTGTACTTGGTTTTGCTGTAAATTAGTGCTCGTCATCTGCAAATTGTTCTGCTGCAATGATGAATTTGTCAACTGAAGATGATTTTGTGATACAGAAGAATTAATCATCTGCATTTGGTTTTGTTGTAAAGCTGACGTTTGCAATTGCATTTGGTTCTGCTGCATAGTTGAATTTGTCAGTTGGGTATGATTTTTATGCAAAGTAGAATTGAACTGAGATATATCAGATGGAGAGGAAGTAATGGAAGATTGTTCCCCAGAAGGGATTGTTATAGAATTTGCTGACTGGTTCATGCTATTAAACTGTTGTTGCAACTGTTGCTGCTGTAAGTTATTGGCATTCAGGGCATTCTGTCTTGCTTGATTTTGGTTAAACTGATTCTGGTTTAAAGCAAGATTCATGTTGGGATTCAAAGAGTTGGCTAATTGATTTCTAGCAAACAATTCTGAATTACGCACTCCAATATTGGTAGGGTTGACAGTAATGTTAGGAGGTGCCATTCTTTGCTGAATATCGGAGTTGCTGGATCCAGGCAGATGAGATTGTGCAGCTCCTGTAAACTTGGGGCTTGCAGTTCCAGAGTTATTGCTAAGCATTGGCTCCAAAGAAGACCCAACTTCTTGCTGCTGTAGTTGGCTTTGCTCCTTTGCACTCTGCCTTTTCTCTTCAAGTTCCTTTTGAATTTTGTATATTTTCTCTGCAAGCAGTTGATAGTATTCCTCTCTAGTATTTGCAGACTTGTACATTTCATTCTCTACTTTCTCAGCATATGCCACCAAATTAATCATTCTTGCATCTCTATATGTATTTGCATCAATGGTTGGAAAAATAGTCTGAACTATCTTTTGAACCAAATGCTGCCTCAAATCTTGACCTACAGACTGACGCCAATCCTTAGAATTACCAGCACTATCATTCATAATTCCTGTAATGACTTGATTTTGTGCATTCAAGAGTCCTACATTAGCAGAATTCAATTTGGGCTGAAAGTTATTGTCACTCATTAAAAAATTCTGAGCACTAGAGCTTGGAATAACATTTGCATTGTTGTTCTGCTGCAGCATTGGTCTCAGGTGTAGCTGATTTTGTTGTTGCATGTTTTGCTGCTGGGTTGGTTGCAATGCTCGAACGTGGCTCATGTTCTGTGTTGAGCAATGTGGGCCTTGGTCGTTTGGGACATTTGAGCCCTGGCTTCTCTGCAACATGGCAGCATTTCCCCCATCTCCACCACTCTTGTAGGGGAGTCCCAAGGCAGCATATGCTCGCTGCATGTCAGCCGGAGGATAGGACTGTATCGACTGATTCGACTGGACAGCAACAGAAGAAGCTGCTGCCTGCTGCTGGCGTCTTCCGGCAGCCTGCTTTAGAGGCACACAGACAGGGCAGTCACTTTGGGTGCAATTTTTCCAGTGTGAGATTATCTGACTAGAAGAAGAGCAATGTGGGACAGTGCAGGACTTGCCGGCCTGGCAAGTGGTCATGTGTGCCAACACCTGCTTCATGGTGGAGCAGTTGGGCAGCGAGCACTGTCGCACCTCCCCGTTTGTCTGGGTCTCGTTTATGCGACATTTGTAGGCGTGCAACAGCAGTACAAGCTGGAGTTGGATTAACTTTCTCTTATCCTGCCCTTCGGACGCTGCCGCAGGGCCCACCGGACCAACTGCTCCCACTGCACTGACGACCGATTGTGCATTGTTTGTGTTGCTGACATTGTTAGTGGCACCAGATGTGCATGGGGCAGTACTTTGTTCACCGGATGTACTCTGTTCCCCAGCACTTTGTGCCACAGGAAGGTTAGAAACTTGCATTTGGGAGGCAGATTTGTTTCCTAAATTTGAGTCTACTGATCCAGAGTTTCTAGGAGACATTCAACGTAAAATCTCCAATAGCTTGCATTCTCTTAGGAATTCATGGTCAGAAACTGCAAATGGATGCAAACATCTTAAGTCCGGCATAGTCTGAAGAGAATTCACTGTCACCCATTCAAGTTGAACACATGAAGAGAGGAAACTATTCAAGAGAAAGGCACCACTGGCACAGAAAGGTCACTTGTAACTAGTGACAAGTACCTGCAAAAGTAAACATAATAAATTAAATACAGAAGAATTTCAAGGCTGCAAATACTAATAAAATATATTTTAAGAAAAAAAGACTTTATTAATGAACTTCATATCAACTATACTGTTATATAATGCATCTTGTTTTAAAACATATAAACTAAGCTACTATTTCCTAACTAGTAGCCAACTTTTTACTCAGCATAAAAGAAATACCTAATGCGCATACAGACGAAACATTTTTAATAATTATCCATTTTTCTTGGATTCTTCTTTGGTCAGTGCATTTTGGAAAACTTTCTGCATGATTAGTGTAGTCGAATGAGACTAAAAATTCACTAACTTCGCAAAGGGGTCAAACAGCTTCGTAAGTTGCTAGTATTATGTAACGTTGTTTTAGCTCCTAGTTCATATTTTAAGTGAGAGAAATACTTATTTAATAGGGCCACACTTTTAATATGAGAATAGAAATATTGAATGAGTACTGTGACTTTAATATAAATAGAAAACAATTAAATATTAAATTTAAGGTTTAGTTTAAAGTCATAAAAGATTAAAGAAACAAGAAAAAATTAACAGGACTAAGAAAAGATAGTTGTAATAATTATCGGCAACGTAATTAGCGGAAATTGGCAATATTTTACAAATACCAAATATTTAACAAGTTTCAATTAGATTTATTGAAAAAAAAATAGCAATGTAACGTTATTTTTTTTTAAGTTATTTAAATGTCAAGACGTATTGTATATGTAGCATGCATTTAGTTTAGAAAAGAAACATTCTTAGAACAAATTTATCATAATTTTAAAATATAGCAATAAACTTCTTAAAAGACAACTTTTAGTTTTAGTTGTCAAGTTAGATAATTTTGTCTGTATTTTTGTAAAATCTGAAATTGCGAAAGCATAATTCTTTGTGATTTTAAAAAATATTTGAAGTGTCTAGTAGTAAAAACTCACATTTTCCAAAGTAAGGTATAAGGTCCGGTCATTGGTGACTGTGTTCAATGGAATTTACGATTATCAAAACAGATAATGAGCGGATTGAATGCTATATCTTAGTTATACTTTTTAGAGAATGCAAGTTTTACAACTAGAACCTTAAATTAAACTAGTTACCAATAAAATTTTAGTTTTAAGAACAGTTCTTCAAAGTATTATATAAAAACTATTTTAAAAGAAGCTATCATTTAAATCCCATTTTTGTACATGACTTTATTTATCAAATGACCCAAGTGCATATAAGTTTATTGATTTTATTTTTAAAAAATGTATATTTTTATCCTATTATTGACTGATTTGTTGTCACAGCTTTATTAAAAAAAACTCTAAATGTGTCTAGCATATGTGATGCGATGCACGAGATAAGCAATAACTTAGTAATTAATTATGTTTCTTAAAACATTCAACTGTGCTGAGTTCCTTTAATGTTTAAAAAAATTTCAGATGTTTAAAAATGTTAGCAGACATTTTAACAATATGCCTAAGTGTAAGAAAATTCAATAAAAAAATAAATCTAATCTTAACATTTTAGACAGTATTCTTTTGTTTAAGTGGAATTGTTTTTTTTTAAATTTGTGATTTATATAAAGTCAACTACTGGGGGTTAATTTTCCTACAAATTAACACTTCAAACTTCTTATTTTATCAATTCAATGCTTATTAGTATAGGGCACTAGTTAGTGATGTGGACTGGGTAAAAACACAGTGTGCTGTATATATTTTAATTTGTAAAATATGTTTTTCCAAAGTTTTTAATGTTCAAAATGAGGCATTTTTGCACAGATATAAAGATTTCACTTGGACACCAATTTTAATTTTAATAAATATTAAAGCTTTTATAAAATTTGAATCTTGTTATAATTTTGTGATTTTTAGCCTACTTTTCTTTTTTTAATTCGAAAGAATTAAAATAATGAAAAAGTAGGTATTGACATGCGGTCGATGTCTGTCTGTCTGTCCGTACCCCCCTTCCAAAATCGGTTCTATCCATCGGATCTTAAAAATTCTTTTTTTGTTAGAAAGCTATGACCTCAGATACCCAACTTTCATACTTTTTGTCCGTCTGTCTGTATGTCCGGAACGACATAAATCTACTATCTGTCGGCGAATTTCCCATTGAATTAGCATTGAAATTCAATTTTGAGTTATTTAAATCACTGTAGGTATTGAAATGCGGTTGATGTCCATCTGTCTGTCTGTTCGTATGTCTTTCCGCCTGTCTGTCTGTACCCCCCTTCCAAAATCGGTTCTATCCATCGAATCTTAAAAAAAAAAAAATTGTTAGAAAGCTATGACCTCAGATACCCAACTTTCATACTTTTTGTCCGTCTGTCTGTACGTCCGGACGGACATAAATCTACTTTCTTTCGGCGAATTTCCCATTGAATTAGCATTGAAATTCAATTTTGAGTCATTTAAATCACTGTTGCCAAATCAACAATGGCATGAGAAACTTTAGTTATTTAAACATATTTGAAGCAAAATAATATTTTCATGAATCAGTTTGGAATGACATCATAAAATGTAGCACAATTTGATTCTTTGATTATTCATTATTTATCTACCAAGAAAGCGGCAAGGCATACTTTTGCATGCAATTATGCTTAGTTTTAATTTACATTTCTTATTTTTAATGCAGTTCGGAGTAGTTTCATTACTTTTATTATTAATAAATATTTAATTATTCTTCGAACTACAAATAAATCACGAGCAGATGATAAATAATATTTAATTAATTTGCGAAAGAATATTAAGGAAAATAGTTGATTTTGGCTTTTAGAAGTTTAAATTATAGCTGGGTGCTGTGTTTCGATTTTTTTTTATAATGTGTATAAATCTAGTGTAGAAACGGCTGTTGATGATATTTACTTTAGGAACCTAGTTTTTTTTCCCGATTATAACTTCAGTAAGTATTTAAGTAACAGGAAAGTAGGCTATTTTAGTTCTTTATGAACTTCTTGTTTTTTCTAAATTAAAAATATAATCTATTAACCAATATGCAATATGTATAGAGTTGAAGTAGCAGTTGTGTTACTGAATTTTAATTTAGTATGCAACTATTTCCTCTTCCTGCAATAATAAATTGCCATTTTGTTTTGGGGACTAATTTTGTTTTGGGTTTTGTCTGAGTCAAGTATAGAGAGGGTTAGTTTCTGCTTAGAATGATATAAAAGACCCAGGCATTCATACAAATGCCCAAAATCCAAAAATGCCTGGGCTTTTATTTATTTCCGAGAAAAAATTCATTTTTTCTGAGAAATATTTATACATTTTTTGTAAAAAAAAACTTTTTTATAATACAAATCAAATAATATAAAATGTTATATATAGTTTATAAAGACCTATACATATTTGTACACACATAATTTATTCTAGTCTAACGAAATAAGTTCTTTTATAATTTGTTAAGGCAATTTTGACCACTTTTAAAGTAAAAAACAGTAAAAAAACATCCCGAACAGGTCTTCTTTTCTACGATTTTGTAAGAATACTAATAGAATATACACAAACACCTAGTATAGCAACTGCTTGACTCAGATAAAACCCAAACCAAAACTAGTCCTATAAACAGAATGGCCCCAATACCAGGCAGAAATTGTTGCAGAAAGCAGTTGTATAACTTAAATTTTAGTAATATAACTTCTACTTTAACTTTATATTGTTTATTTGTTAATACATTTCACTTTTAATCTAGAGAAAATATACACAATACAGTATAACCTCGATTATCCATCCTTTTATCCGGAACTCTGTTAACAGTCTGTCCATAAGTTAAGACTAAAAAAATCTCCAGCTAGGTCATTCTCAGATGTTCACAAAAGAAACTATTCTCAGAATTGTAGTAATTCTAAAATGAGAAATTTTGGGCGATACTAAAATCAGAATTTTCATAATTCAAAAATTGTGAATCTCCCGCGATTCTGAAATTGGGAATTTCCGGCAGTTATGATATCAACAAACTGGCTGGTGATTTCAAAACTGCAAAACTTCGGCAACTCAAAAAAAAAAATACCGAATTTCTGACAATCCTATATTTTCGGAAAACTAATGGAATCTTCTAAAATCGGAAGACTCCAAGTGATATCTACTAAAAAACAACAAAAAAAGCACTTTCCCCAGAAAAAAAAAAAAAATTTAAAAGGTAGAGAAATTAAAAATTAAGGTTTCAACCTTTCTTTTTGCTAGTCACAGTTTTAGAGATAATTTTACACAAAAATTCAATGTTTATAACTGCAAAACCAACACTGATTTCGGAAATGGGTGAAATTGAGGTCTGCAGACTTTTGGCGCTTTATAAGTTTTACTTAGTACTATATAAGTTTTTCTATTAATAGAAATTCTCTATTATCCAAAATTTTCGATTATCCAACCTACCTTCGGTCCCAATTAGACCGGATAATTGAGGTTCTACTGTAATTATAACTTTATAAGGCTGTTTATAATTAATTTATAAAGGCTTTAATATTTATTAAAAATTAAATTGGTGTATCAAATTGAAACTAAAATAATACATATGCACATTAATACCCTTATTTTGGAGAAAATGCCTGCGCTATTGCCCGGCCTACATATATATTTGTGTATTTACTGTTATAAACCAAAGTCAGCTAAAACTAGAAATAACTAGCTTTAACTGAGGCCATTAGTCAAAACTAGTTTCCGCTAGCTTGAACCAGTTATCCCCAGCTAATACTGGCTTTGGCAAAGTAGATTGTTTTAAACTAGTTTTAACTATAAAAAATATATATTAGATAAAACTAAAATTAACGGAAAATAGCACAATTTAGGATAATATGTTTAATTATTTTTGGAATTATTGCTGAAACAAACAAAGCTTTCTAAGTTTACGTATTGTCATTTCTTTTTTAAAAAAATTAACGTTCACTATAAAATAAGTCAAAAATTCACAGTTAATTTTAGTATTATCTGAAACGTGTTAGATAATTCTGTTTTTTGCAAACTACAACTAGTTTTAACCAATGCAATTGGTAAAAACTAGTATTAGCTATTGAGGTCTAGTTTTAGCTAGGTTAGTGGAAGCTAGATTTCACTAATGACATCAGTTAAAACTAGTTCTCACTAGTTAATTTTAGTTGTAGCTGATTTCGGGTTTTAACAGTACTGTAACATAAATATTATCATTTTTGCAAAATGGTAGAAAATATAACTCTTAGTTTTAAATACATTTTACTTAAATACTTAAAAGGAAAAGTTCCTGTTCAAAAATATATTTTAAAAGTTATACTTAAAACCACCTCAAGACCAGTGTGGCCACACCTTGCAACTATGCAAGAAATCATTTCATAATTGGCCTGATCATCAACGACTGCAACTGCACTTCGACTTTACTTAAGTCTTTCAAAAATGTTGTTAAAGTTGAAGGAGAAATTTAATATTTTTTGCAAGATCTGATTTTATTAATCTTTTATCAACATACGTCATAATGGTCATTATTTATTCTAAGGAAAAATGGTTTCTTTTGAAGGCTCCTATTACTAGAATATGAGACAGAATAAAACAACCTGCTCAATACCAGAGAGAATCAATAGAAGTGAAGAAAAACTTAGAATTAACAAGACCACTCTTTTACAATGACACCCTTTTGTTAAGAAGGTTGAGAGTGTAGTAGAAGTGCTTACAAGGAAAGACTCTTTATGACAGCAAAGCCACGGTATCTCTCATTCTTAAAAGACTTCCTTTGTGACAACAAAAAAGGTAACCTCCATGTGCTTAGGGTTTCAAATTCAATCTCAGGAACAAGATTATCTCAGAGTACCATAATGAAAGGCTATCATTAGAGAGTTCTAAAATGGATTGTACTGGTCAATAGATATTTGACCCATTGATGAGAAATTTCAGGCACTTTTTTTAGGGGGTGGGGATGAGCAGAAGAATAAAAGTACAGTGATTCTCTCTCCAACGAGTGTCAATGGTGCGGAGCATACCCGTTTGGAACTTGTTTGGTGTCTTTACAAACAGCAATATCAGAAATGTGTGAAGTTGCGGAAGAAAAAATCCATCGTTATATTTAAATGATGGGGTTTGGTCATTTCATTACAATTTTATAACCTTATTCTAATGGCATTTCAAAAGAGACTGGGAATTAATTGGGTTATACTGGATATTTTGTTGTAACTATATTCGTTATAAAGAAAATTTACTGTATGAAAAAAAATATTAATGTTTCACAGAAATAATAGAAAATGTCTCAAAAATTCATAAAAACCCATGCATCTTGTATTTTGGGTATTCAGTATTCTCACTACATTTGCCTATCTTATAAATACCTGGTCCTTTTACATCACTAGGACTAGTGCATGTTATATACTTCCACAGTCTAATGTCTGAATAATTATTTTATGTTGTGTTTAATGCCAAAATTAATGTTTTCCATTGCAAAGAATTGTATCTAGGTATTTCAATTTAGATAAAACCCACTAACTATAAGGAAAAATTATTGAGCCACTGAAAATTTCTATGTTATTATGGGGGGCGATACATATAAAAAAATCGAATTCTTTTTTCTTTCATAAATAGTTAAAATATCGTCTCAAAAACATTTCTGTAAATTTTTAGAATGAAATTCACATTATTGATTAAAAACTCATTTAAATGCTGCACCTCAACACGGTGCTTGAGAGCTATTTTAGCCTGTAACTGAACGCTCGACCCTCCCTACCTGCTTTTCAAATTTCTGACTCTTAGGGTCTATTATATGGTGAACTAATCAAAAAGTTCTCAACGAATTCTTATGAAATTTGGCATGTGTCTTCTCTATCATATTAGCTTCTAGTTGAACCTCACAAATTCCAACAAAAAAAATTTTATTACTGTGTTTTACCCAAAACCATTGAAAAAACGGTTAGTAGCAATCTTCTTTTATTATGAGGCGTGCCAATTTACAATTTTTTTATGTCCAAATCAAAAATTTTGATTTCTGATCACTGTAGGCGAAGCTAAAAATACCGCCGATTGGTGCCTTTTTCTGCGAGGGTCTCAGGTGATTAGTTACTACAGCGGCGATTTTGAAATATCAACACAAAAGAAATCCGATTCTTGTATTTTAATATATAATAAATAAACATACTGAATTTCAAAACGATTAATTTATTTCTTCCTTTTTTAATAAGCCTCTAAAACGCGGTCAACATTCAGGCGGTTACATGTATCGGCCCCCTTAACAAAACAAACAGGGATCAGAAAGGAGTTTAAGTAACTATAACAAACTTACTTTTTAGCTTCCACATAAGCTTCCTTATAACATAAAAAGTGGAAGGTATTATAATCGTTCAGTCTGTCTGTCCGTCACCCACTTTTATGGCCCAAACTACAAATGCTACAGACAAGTGTGATGTCAAAAAATTCAGCGCATCGAAATTAGAATACTTTGAAAAATTCAGAAAATAATTCGAATTCGAAGTACTTCAATTATTTAAAAAACTGCAAAATTTAATACTCATTTAAAAAGCATAGGAAGAAATTTTTATTAGAATAAAATCACCATTGTCATCGCATTAATCGCTCGCAAAACTTTAATTCTTTTAGACAATAAATTAAAATAAATTTATTTTTGCGACATCGGTCAGTTTGAAATGACGTCAAATATATTTCACTACGAGATCCTTTGTACGTTGATATGAAATGTTAATATTCTATTTAAAAGCGAGGAATATTACATATTTATTCTTTGAAATATAAATTAATTTTCGCAAACGATAAGTAATAATTATTAAATTTTCGAAATAAAATAAATGAAACTAGCCAAATTTAGCATGCAAGTGTTTATTGCTGTATTTGTCGCTTTTTTACCTGTTAAACACAACTGTTGTGTGGAAGTGGGTTAAGTGTCAGATTCTGTTACACAAACCTACTTGTTTTAATATATAATGAATAAACATACTGAATTTCAAAACGATTAATTTATTCCTTATCGTTTAAATAAGCCTCTAAAACGCGGTCACCATTCTGGCGGTTACATGTATCGGCTCTCTTAATAAAACAAACAGGGATCGGAAAGGAGTTTAAGTAACTATAACGGACTAATTTTTTGAAAGTAACTGTTACAGTTACTTTTAAAAGTTTGAAGTTATAAGAAAACAAGTAGGTTTGTAACAGAATCTGTCACTTAACCCGCTTCTACACAACAGTTGTGTTTAACAGGTAAAAAGGCAACAAACACAGCATTAATTCTATATTAAACATTTACATGCTAAATTTGGCTAGTTTCATTATTTTTATTTCAAAAATTCAATAATTATTACTTATCGTTTGCAAATATTAATTTATATTTTAAAGAATAAATATGTAATATTCCTTGCTTTTAAATAGAATGAAAATATTTCATATCAATGTACAAAGAATCTCCTAGTGAAATATATATGACGTCATTTCAAACTCATCGATGTCGCAAAAATAAATTTATTTTCATTCATTGTCTAAAAGAATTTAAGTTTCTCGAGCTACTGTTGCGAATGGCAATGGTGATTTAATTCTAATAAAAATGGCGCTTCCTATGCTTTTCAAATGAGCATTAAATTTTGCAGTTTTTTAAATAATTGAAGTACTTCGAATTCAAATTCTTTTCTGAAATTTTCAATGTATTTGTATTATAATTTCGATGCGCTGAATTTTTTGACGTATCACACTTGTCCATAGTATTTGTAGTTTGGGCTATGAAAGTGGGTGACGGACAGACAGACTGAACGATTATAATACCTTCCACTTTTTACGTTATAAACATAGTGTGGAAGCTAAAACACCGAACTGCCAAAAATATCAATGGCAAATGCTGTTACCAGCAGTGAAAGTAATCAGGCATTGAAAATTGCAGATGAGTAGCATTCCAATAGCACACATGTAAATTAACATAAAAGAAACTAAGTAACTGGTACTTTCTGAAACATTGAATGGTGTTACCTAAAAAGGTAACTGTTACAGTTAATGCACTACACCAATCCCTGTAAACAAACCTAAAGTGTCACTTATATAAGTTGTGATACAGTGTATT